>CM061920.1:4756285-4825471 GCA_031002005.1 Vandiemenella viatica | reverse complement strand
GCTTTTTTTTTTTTTTTTTGTTATAGCTTTACGCCTCGTCATGTCGAGGTCACTAGAGGCGGGATGCGATGGGAATAAGGAGCGAAGGAATTCGGCCATGGCCTTTTGAAGAAAGCATCGCGGCATTCGCCTGGAGTGATTTGGGGAAACCATGGAAAACCGAAATACGGATGCCTGGATGGAGATTCGAACCAGCGTCCTCCGAATGCGAGGCCAGAGTGTTAACAACTCACCCACCACGCTCGGTAACCAATCGTAGTGACTGGTTTATCGCATCGACAGAGTGCGGCGAAACTTCTTCCGGTTTTTTTTTTTTTTTTTTTTTTTTTTTTTTTTTTTTTTTTTTTTTTTTTTTTTTATATAGAATCGACGGAATTATATTTGCTCGACGTGTGTGAGCGCTTATGAGTCGTCGCAGTCCAGCCACACTGGAATGCCGCGTGGATCCTTCTAAATGCAGTCGTGCAGTTGGTTGTTGCGACTGCAGTGGCGAGCCACAGCGGTCGCCGGCTGTTGGTTTATCTGTGGAGTTTGCTCGAGGTCGAGAGGCTATCTCTCGTGGTACAGTCGCTACTAATCCAACACGCCAGACTAGCCACTAGTGCGACGGGTGACGCTATACACACAAAACAATGCCAGAACAGCAGAAAAGACGTCGCTCCGAGAGCAGAGCGAGTGAGTAGTGTTCCGAGTTCGTCTCGAACACAAGAAGTGATCATAGTCGACTACTTCAGAGCTTAATCGCTTTCACGCTCACTTCTCAAAACTTGACGAACGTAATTGACTGTGTACTTTCCGAATTAGGAACAAGTTGACAACTTTGTTTGCTTGCGACTTTGTGCCTAGTCGACGTCGAGGTCATTGTAGGCGGGAAACGAATGTGAGACAGGAATCTCCTTTCGAAGGAACTATCCCCCCATTCGGCTGGAGGTGATTTCGGGAAGTGACGCCAAAGCCGAAATCTGGCCGGTGGTGGTGGGACAGTGCGCCTCGCCTGTTGTACCAGCTCCGTGTCTGCTCGTTGCTACTCAACCGCGCTGCTCTCCGTCGCCATCTCCACTGGACTCTGTAGCGACTTCCCAAACAGCTATCAAATACTGCGTCGCTCAAACAACGCCAAAGCGAACGTCTTTACGGAATCAAAACGTTTCACTACTTGACTTAACCAAAGGTGGCACAGGCGGCTGCTGTCATGTTACAGAGCTGCACCTGCCAGGCACTCGCGGGAAGCGGGTAACACCCCACCGACCCCCCCCCCCCCCCTGGTTTTCCGTAGTCACTTGACGCGAATGCAGGGACTGTTCAGTCTGAAAGCCACGGCCCAATCCTACCCGTTCCTTGCATCTGCCCTCTTATGACGAGACGTAAAGCCATCAGGGGCCAGCGGAGTATGTACTACTGTACGAGATGCACAGGAAGTGGCGTGACGCACAGTACAAGTTCTGTCGTCGGGTAAGAGATGGCGCGGGTACGTTCGTCATTTAGTTTTCTAAAGCTGGTACAACTCCTTTCATGAACACGTCTGAAGTTTCATGCAGATCTCATAACTTATTCGTATATTTCATTTATTCAAATTTGACGTGTCACAGCATATTGGTGAAATGGAAAAAAAATTAATATCGTGCAGTAGTGACATTATTTTTGGAAGCCGTAGAAGCAAAACAAATTCGTTAACGATTGTTAAATGTGTATAAGGACTCTTCACCTTCAATTAGCACAGTAGAATGATGTGTCGCTCAATTCAAACGTGGTCGTACGAGTCTTGATCCACGTGAAGGACGTCCGGAAAGTGCTTCAACACCAGAAATTGTAGCAAAATTACAGGATATGGTTTCGGAAGATCGTCGATTAACAGAGAGAGATTTATTAGAAGCTCTAGGCATATCATTAGGCAGTGTGAGTAATATTTTGGGATGAAGTTTTTGGTTTCAAAAAGCTGTATGCAAAATGGGTTCTAACAATGGAACAAAAACACATTCGAATGCGACTTCCACAGCAACCTTTTGGACATAGCCGCAGTGGCGGAACATACTATGGACTAAAGGACATGGATTCGATTTCGAATCAACTAGGTGCTGGCACATGCGAGAGGCTTCTGGGACAGCGTCATAACAGAGGTGTCTGATACTCGCCTCGCGTCTGATCTGGTTATAGTCCAGTAAAAAGGGTGTCTCACAAACATTATATCACGTAGAAGATTTTTTCTTATCTTGTATATATTGGTGAGAGTATGCAGAAACCCAGTTTTCGACCTCGAACACCCTCGGCACAATTTTCTGTAGCCAAAAAACGTGAAAATTTTTGAACTTTTTCTTCTATAACTCCTTCTTGATGAGTACTAGCAAGAAATACTTTATTTTCATTTTAAAAGAGGACAAAAGTTTCTACAAGTTTTTGTAGTACATAGTTTTTCTAAACTAAAAACTAAGCGAGCTATAGTTCTTCGGAAATCAGCAAAATTTCAGACTTTTCCCAAAAGTTGGTTTTTTTTTCCTGCTTTTGTCGCTCAAAATTACCTGAAACCCCTGTATATTTAATTGATATATATGTATTTCTGTATGACATAGTATGTACTGTGATTGCTATGGTCACTTCAATAATCATAAGGTACTGTTGGCAGCGAGATTCCGAAGGATTGCTCGGCCGCCAGGTAACCGTGTTTTCGATTCGCCGCGCATTGCGCGTTTACTAACCAGGTAATAGTAACGGGTAGCACAGGATAGGAAGGGATGGAGGATTGCATCAAACCAGTCTAAAGACTGACGACAGCAAAACAAAAAAAAACAAAAAAAATAGTACCGGGTACAGGGAACCTGCAGCTGAACGTGGAATCCCAGCCACGGAAGCGTTCTGGCTTCCTGCGTGTTACGCAGCATAGCTGAAGGTCGGGTTAATGTCCTTTGAAAATTGAAGTTGAGACCGGGATTACGATCTCCAGTCAGAAACCTTAACCACTGAGCTACCAGAATCGATCTATTACGGATAGTATTTGTTCCTGTTTGAAAAACGGATTTGCAAAAACGAAAGTATAATGTTATGGCATGAACTTTATTTACACAGTCAAAATGAAGTAATAATAAGTAAAACATTTGTCATAAATCCATTTCATTTGCATTTAAATGGTTTGAAACACTTTTTTCAATTTTATTTTGCTCCGTACTTCAAGGGAACAAAATTGTATCTATATGAAGCATTTACATCTCTTCAAGATGCAACATCCAACATAAAAGTTTTGTTGTGGATGGACGATGCCTCCTGAATAAGGTTATGTTGCATTGTAGTGGAAACCTTGGTTCCATCTCTGGAAAATGTAAAGCCTTATTGAGATTGCACTATAGATCCAACATCACAGTTACATTTGACGAATACCGAAGTGATGCTGACCAGAGAGGAATTAAGTAATCTGAAAGGTTTCGTCATTTGAAAACATCAGATACTCCAACAGGCATAATTTATTGAGGAAACAAGTGCTCCAGTGACGCATCAATAAGAGCAGCAAGAACTTTGTCATTCTGATACTAATGTAAAAACTGAAAAAGGAGGCATCCAAGTTCAACAGACAAAAGAACATGCAGCTGGATTGATTGTTTTCATAGCTATTTCCCGAGCATTGTGACAGTTCTAAGTGAGTGTATTGGGTTTCTTGCTCTGCTAATGGGTCTTGGTAACACGAGAAGTTGTAGTTCCATGAACCAGGGAAAGACAAAGAGCCAGGTTTATGGTGCTCAACCACTTCCTTCAAGTTTGAACCCACATGTATCCTCTTCATTCACGCATTTACAGGATATGATACAATGTCATCATTATTTGGCTACCTCATTCATTACCAACCACATCTGAAGGTAACATACGACATACTAACTTCTGAGAACTCCTAGCATCTGGATAGCACGCAGGGGAACAGCTCATTGTTGAACTGTACGGACTAATAGCTTGTGGAACATTGGAGGGCTCAGATACGAAATGTTTACGAAATCTGCCCAAAAAAATGTACTCAAGCTAACACGGTTAGCACCAACATCAGATGCGGAAACGTTTCACTCAATACGCACGTACAACGAAGAGCAAGTATGGCTGGGTCCAGAAACTTACCCACTGCCATGGGGATGAAGGGAAGGCTTGTTCAGCCTTAATCCCGTTACAATAATGAAAGACGCTGCGCGTGAGTTGTATCGTGATCCTGCGAGAAACCTTGTACTCCACCAAGCAGCTGACCAAATCAGGTTTACTCTGGTCGGCTGCTCGCAAAATATTCTCTGGTCTGTCTCGTGGAAACATTCCAAAGACTGAAGTAGATCAAGAAGAGCAAGCGTTCTTCGATCTCGAGGAAGCTGCTCCTGATGCAGAGGGGATGAATGAGACACAGTTCCAGGTGAGGACATTGATAAGCTGGGACAATGCAAACGGAAATGAAAATGATTTATGAACAATTTTTACCTTATTACGAACTTATTACGAATTAATAACTTTGTGCCATAACATTATGCATTCATTTGCGCTCTTTTATCATCAATAATAGAGCGGTCTTGTAGCTCATTGGTTAAGGCGTGTGACTGGAAATCGAAATCCCGGTCTCAGCTGTGTTTTTCAAAGCCCATTAACCCGACCTTCAGCTCTGCCACAGCTTGCTGTGTAATACGCAGTAAGCCAGAACGCTTCTGTGGTTTGGTCTCCACGTTCCCTCTACCAGTTACTATTACCTGGTTAGTAAACACGCGTCGCGTGGCGAATCAAAAAATACTGTCACCTGGCGGCTGAACAGTCCTTCAGAATCTCCCGGCCAACAAAGCCATATGATTATTCAACTGACCATCAGTAATCAAAATATAATATATATACATACTATGTTATACAGAAATACATATATATATCAATTACACATGCAGAAGTTCCAGGTCATTATGAGCGACAAAGTAGGAAAATCCTAACTTTCGGAAAAATGTGAAATTTTGCTGATTTTTGAAGAACTGTAACTCACTTAGTTTTGAGTTTAGAAAAACCTTTGTACTACAAATGTTGTAAGAAATTTTGTCCTCTTTCAAATTGTAAATAAAGTATTTCTAGCTAGGACTCATCAGGAAGGAGTTATAAACATAAAAATGTACCAAAATTTTGACGGTTTTTTGGCCACAGAAAATTGTGCCGACGATGTCGGAGGTCGAAAACTTGGTTTCTGCATCCTATCACCAAATATATAGAAGATAAGAACAAAAAATCTTCTACGTGATATAAAACAAGGTAAAAATCCCCCGTTACTGGACTATCATCAGAGATTGTGATGCCTATTACTGTTTTTTTTTTCTTTTTTATCTGCTTAACGTCTCTGTAAAAGCGAGGTCTTTAGAGACGGGAAAAGATGGGGGGCAAGGAATGGGAAGGAATTCGGCCATGGCCTTTTGAAGGAAGCATCGCGACATTTGCCTGGAGTGATTTGGGAAACCATGGAAAACCCAAATCTGGATGTCCGGACGGGGATTCGAACCTTCGTCCTCCCGAATGCGAGGCCAGAACGCTAACCATTACACCACCACGCTCGGTCCTGTTACTGAGGCTGCTCTGTGTTTTGTGCTCCGCGGGCGTCTAATGAAGTCTGAGAGGCTGCTAGGCAACGGAACAACGTCTGTCGTTGCCATGACAATTTTTAAACAACTCGTTAAAGGAAAACTACACCTGAAGATGGCGACGGAGAGTTATGTCGCCGATATATTGTGTTAGTGTTAGTCGGTTTGCTAAACACTTCGAGTGTTTTAGACAGGACGCGGTGCCAGCGGTGGGGAGCGACTAATGTGTTCCGACACGCCTGCGTGGACTCGCTCGGACAGCGCTGCACTCGGTGCTATTTGCGTCCGTGATCTGCAGACAGCCGCGCAGAGGTTATCACCCGCCACAGCGCTGACCACGGAGGTCATCGTAGCGGGTGCACATGTTTCGCAGATGCGGATGTGGAAAAATAAATTTATAATTACTTTAGATTTTAATATTTTATCAAAAATAAACTTAAAATCGAAACAAGTATATTTTTATCCCAAATTCTACATTTTGTATAAGCAAAGTCTATTTCGATCTAATACTTTCATATTATTTTCTGCTTCATCGTCCAACAAGAAAAAACATTGGATGATTTAACTAGTGAATTAAGGTATTTACATAACTACACACGCGACAACAAAACAATCTTCGTCTTATAAACTTTGTGGCTCGACTAATTGAAGCGTCAAGCACAAGGCCACGCCACCGCAAGAAGGAAGCATCCCGGCATTCACCTGGAATGATTTGGAGAAACCATGGAAAACCCAAATCTGGATGCCCGGACTGGGAATCGAACCCGCGTCCTCCCGAATGCGAGGGCAGAGCGCCAACCGCTCACCCACCACGCTCGCCAGTTTATTTGGAGGTCTCACGTAGAAATCCAACTGAAGTTAAGTAGTGCTCGAAGCCGAGCATATGCTGCCTTGTTGCGTCATTAAACTCATTAACACAAATAGAAAACTAAGGGTTGTTTATGATTAAAGGGTGCGTAAGGAAATGCTTGTAGAACACTTGACGCAACATTTGATAATAAACTCAACTGCGCACGACACACTGGGCAAGGGGAGGGGGGGGGGGGGAGGGGGGGAAAGACTGAAAATCTCTCACTTACTGGAGACAGTGTGCCGCAGAAGTAACGGAACTGAATTACAAGGCTTCACTACGGAGGTGTAACATGGGACCCGCATTGTGGTTATCAAATAGAGTTGGAGGGGGTGCAGAGGAGGGTAGCACGATTTGGCTGTGGGAGTTATCGCAGAATCGGTAACTGATGTGATAAGAGAGCTGGTATGACATTCATTCTAACCCTTGAGGAGGGTGCTTGGAGTGTACAGGGCGTATGCGATACTGGTGGAGGAACTGGGAGGTTCATGACCATGACCACAGGCTGCTGCTCTGCTTCGGGCACTAGGGGGTGGGGAAAACTCTTATGTGGGTAAGACAATCAGAAATAAATTAGCGAGAGTCTAAAATTAAAATCCGTAAAGGCCAAAGTAGATCCGTGGGAAATTACACTCAAAGAATTTAAGATAAGATATAATAATAATAACTATCCTAAAATACAGATCAGTCAGGCACAAGAAAACAAGAGAAATAATCAGTCAGACACTCACCAACACCACAAACAAAGTAAACTTCATGGTAGTACTCTCCAGAGAATTCGAGACAAAAACTGGAGTTAGGCAGGGCGACGGTCTCTCACCAGTCCTATTTAATATAGTCCAGGACAAACTCATTAGAGAATGGGAGAAAACGACCAGAGTAAAAATAGGCAGAAACTCACAAAATAAAATTTGATGATAAAGAACACAGCAACCAGTCACATCTGTTGTAAATATCTTTATTAAACCATTACCGGTTTCAACCACAGTTTCTCATCGTCAGATGGTTTAATAAAGATATTTACAACAAATGTGCCTGGTTGCCGTGTTCTTTATCATCAAATTTGATTTAACAGTCGCGGAATTCCACAGATCCATCATGGACAAAATACGAGTATTATTAGGTACTCACAGAATATCTCATGCTTGGCCTTCGCAGATGATCTGGCTACTCTGTCCGAAAGTGAACAACAAGCCATCAAACAAATAGAATCCCTCAAAGGATTAGCAGAAAATATTGGCGTAAAAATCTAGTTTGAGAAAACTTTTTTTTTTACTGAACATAAAACACTAGACACAAAATAGGGGAAAATCAACAGAGTCACTGAGTTTAATGCTTGGCGAATTTATCAGTCCAACAGGAATAGAAAATAAGGCACAGCAAAACAGACTCAACAAGATGATAAAGGTCTTCGGACAGACCTGCAATGTCTACAGCAAAAGGAACATAGGAATTCAATCAAAAATTAGGCACTACAATACAGTTATTAAACCCAAAGCTCTCTACGCCACAGAAACATTCACACTAAAGTCTAAGAGGGACATCGCGAACATCCAGAAAGAAGACCAGGAAAATTATTGAACCAACCAAAACGGAAGAAGGCTACAGTATAAAGTCAAAGAAAACAGTAGAGACCCACTCAAAAATAGTCAACGACATCAGAAAACGCAAACTAAAATACAATGGTCACACCTACAGGATGTCAGATCACAGATTAACTAAGCAGATATTCAAACTCATGCAGCCTTTAAAAATGCCTAACAGCTGGTTCGATCAAGTAAGACAAGACCTGGAAAAAGCAAATATCAAGAGATCAGAAATCCTAGAACGAAAAATCTTCAGACAAAAAATACACAGATGGATAGTCATGCCAGAAATCAAAGCCAAGAAGACCGGCACAACTTGCTTTCAGTAAACGGATGCGAGAACACTGGAATGGCAAAAGAAACTGATTAAGTTTTGCGTGATCTTTAGAGGCCTATTTGCACAAAATAATAATAACGTGAGGAGACATTGTTGCGTGAGTGTGTACGGGCTTCAGCTGTGGTCTCGGCTCCTGCGCGAGTGGATACTTCTTGTCGTCGTTTCCAGCGTAATGATTCCGTCTTTTAAGATTTTCTTGTAGTCTAAAATTAATTATCTTCTTTGGCGTGCTCATGGTCTCGCAGCAAAAACTTTTAATTTCTAACGCACATTACAATAGCCGCTTCTGGAATGCTTCGTTTTTCTTACACATATTTCAAATGTATCGTTTGCGTGGTTTGTTTGTTTTATGCAATGTTTTATTTTTGCATAGATTACCATTTGCTTCTTTGATTAACACGTGTATAATATGTTACTGTCGCATCTTAGAGGAGCAGATCTTTGGGTTTGTTTCCGTAGCAGGTTTCTCGACACAGTCAGGTTGTTGTAGGGTAGGCGCCTGGTTAGGCTCGCTCTGTCCCCAGGTGCCTGCTAGGGCGCACTGTGGACTGTCCCAGCAGCTTTGTCGTAGGTGTTAGCTGCCGTCCAGTGGCCGCTGGAGTCCTCCACTCGGCTGCTCGCTGAGGCCTCCTCGACTGCTGCCGACACAGATGCCGCTGTTGGATCAGCTGGCGCCGCACCTGCCACAACTGGCGGCGCTAACGAGCGGCACGTCGCCACTCGCGATGACCAGGCCACTTCATACGAGCTGCTGGTTTACCGCCATACGCTCGCTTCTGAGCTGGTCTAGCTCTGCCGCTCCTGTCGATGTCGCCGTTTCAACCGAACTCACGGTCGCAGGCGTCTCGCCCAGGCTATCTCGTGCCTTGCCTCTTAGTTTTTATCCACTTACTAAGTTTTCAAATTATTCCCGAGGTAATCTTGTTCCTCTATGAGTGTCATACCCGCGTTCGAGTGTTGGCAGTTGTCACGGGGAATGCTCACCCTTCCCTGGGTACACCCCGGGGACATATTGAACTGGGGCGGTTTTCTGTTGCCTTCTCCAGTATTCTTCCTGCTTTTCTCGTGTCCATGATAGCATCAAATATGAGGTAATTTTTCCACCAATGCGATGGCTTTGTCAGTACCTGATTGGAGGTCAAATTGGGATACATTCATTCCGATTTGTGGACATGACAACAGATGTACCATAGTTTCTCTCTCCCCGCACGAGTACGTGGCATCTGGCTGTTCTCCCAGGTATCCCCACGAAACAAGAGTATGTTTGGAACTGCCGACTCCAACTCGAAGTCTATTTACTGACTTACCTATGGG
Organism: Vandiemenella viatica; assembly: GCA_031002005.1. Lineage (NCBI taxonomy): Eukaryota > Metazoa > Arthropoda > Insecta > Orthoptera > Morabidae > Vandiemenella > Vandiemenella viatica. The sequence continues at coordinate 4,815,823 of CM061920.1, read as the reverse complement.
CTATGGTTGTTCAGACCCTCTTTCGGCTTGATCCACTCAGCATCATGTTACAGTTTCTTCTCCCAGTGAGACAGTAGTAGTGAGGGGACACCGAGATCTTAAGTCGACTCCTGAAGAGATTCCACTCATCCTCGTGACGTGACAGTATTAAGTTCTTTTCACGGCGGGCTTTTTAATTCAGCTGATCAAAGTCGAACGTCATATAATGTCACTGGTGGACGATTCGAATGGGACATTGGGGAAATGGTGTGTCAAGGCAAATGACGTCATAGCTCCAGACAATTTTTTTGATTCTAACCGGATAATTTCCATGACGACATTGCCTCTGGCGTCTCAGAAACGTTTATAAAGGATCTCTAGCACGGTATTATGAAAGCGGCAACAGAATGTGGAGCGACAAACAGCCACCAGTAATAAATATATCATCTTTCGTTGAAGGAGAGGAGTAAATACCACTACACCAGCCAGCTCAGCCTCAGCTGCAAGCCGGCACTCGAAGAGTGCAGTCCACTATGGCTGCACCAGTGACACCAAGCTGCTCACTGTCTCCTAAACTGGACGATGATTCTGTAATTGTACTGGATGGTATATACAGTTCGGGGGTTTTCAACAACAATCTGCAAATGCGTGTCTCACTTGGCAGCCAAACCATTTCATCTCGAACAGTGACTAGAGCGAAAAGTGTATTGTTTTACAACAATACTGTGCCGGTGAATCAACATGGGACAACATGGTCGACGCCCTGCCTGCAACATGAAGCCCTGGAGTTATGAAGTTACCAAACACTACAACGAGTTTGTGGATACGTTATCAGTAAAAGTGCTTCATGGCTATCCCCGCCGTTCGATGCAAGGTCTAATAGATTTGCATTTTGAAAACGTACATGTCAATAATGGGTCATACAAACCCAGGTCAACACTACTTTATTAACATTTAAATCTAGAAATTAAGGCATATAAAAAAGATGTTAGAGTATGAAGATGTTAAATGCAAAGTTGAACAAGATTTAAAAGGAACTGATGTATGCGGTAATATGTAATACAATGTGGTAATACGTAAATAAAATCATTATTTATCCGATTTTCCTTATTTATTCCTCTTATCATAATTAATAAGATAGTACATACATTTTAATTCGTTTATTTCGCCCAACAATCGGCGATTGAAAATACATTTTCAACAGCACACATATTGTTACAAAATATATGTAACTTACAAAGTTTGTCATTTTTTTTTCTTGAGCTTTCGCAGTGGTGGACGTTCCAAATCTTTAATATTGTAGCATACTTTCTTTCTGATAATATCCTGGAACAATCGAGCCTTCTACCGTTCTTTAAAGTAAATAATTGTATCATCTTCATTGGTTATTGGATATAGAATAGAGCACATCTTGCTGAAGGATACGGCCTCAGCGCTCCAAGGTAATTATGTGTCAGCCATGTAGCCGCTGGGTGATTAACCCACGTGGTGGGGAGGATACAGAAATACAATGTGTGGGCATAATGTTGTCTGAGCGCACTATGCATATAGTAACTTCCTTGAAAAATAAGCACGCCATCTCTCTTCTCGAATCCCTGTGCGTCCAGGAAGGTGGTTGTCATGGTAATGAGTGGTAATAATTGGCGCCACTCAGTTTTATGTCAGCTTACGCACAGCTTGTTACAGGTGCTTATTCTACAACCCGACCGCGCAGGATCAGGCAGTATGCACACATGAAGGCAAGAAAATTCTCACTGCTATCAAACTCCACATGAATATCTACAGGCCCAGTTTTAACTAACTCATTTTGGTGCGAACAGTCAATAGGCTATTTGACTGTATTTAAAATATATTATAAAGTGTTGTTATTTTTTATACATTGACTAGACGACCCGTGCGAAAATTTCGCGAAAAATATATAATGAAAAGTGAGGTTGAATATGATGTCACCAAAGCTGAGTCCTTACTCCTCATAATCCTATTTCATTTATCGATTTTCATTAGAAATCCAGGGAGATAAAAGGCTCGAAAGATATAAAACGTATTTTAGAAATATTAATATTTTTACCGTTTAAGGGTTGAATTACGAAAAATTCCATTCTTAGAATATTATGTTACCACGGCGGAAACCTTAGTCTTTAATATGATCTCATTTATCTATATCGGTTAGATATCAGGAGAGATAAATAGCTCGTGACACAAAAATGCGTTTTAGAACCATTTATACTTTTTCTCTTTAAAGGTTGAATTCCAAAAACTTCTTTATTAAAACATGATTTCACAAAGCTGATACATTACTCCTTAAAATTTTTACTTCATTTATCGATCTTGGTTAGATATCCAGGGAGATAAATGGCTCGAGATACAAAAAACGCATTTTAGAAAAATTAACATTTTTGCCCTTTAAGGGTCGAATTAAGAAAAACTCCGTTCTTAAAATATAATGTTACCATGGCGGAGACCTTATTCTTTAATATTCTTTAATATGATACCTCATTTATCTATATCGGTTAGATATTAAGGGAGATAAATCGCTCGTGACACAAAAATGCGTTATAGAAAAAATTATACTTTTTACCTTTAATGGTCGAATTCCAAAAACATTCTTTCTTAAAATATTATTTCACAAAGCTGAGACATTACTCCTTATAATCCTATTTCATTTATCGATTTTGGTTAGATATCCAAGGAGATAAATGGCTCGAGATACAAAAAACGCATTTTAGAAAAATTAACATTTTTGCCCTTTAAGGGTCGAATTACGAAAAACTCCTTTCTTAAAATATAATGTTACCATGGCGGAGACCTTATTCTTTAATATGATGCCTCATTTATCTATATTGGTTAGATATTAAGGGAGATAAATCGCTCGTGACACAAAAACGAATTGCAAAAATATTGATCCTTTTGCCCTTTAAGGGTCGAATTCCGAAAAATTTCTGTCTTAATATACGACGTCACTAAAGCGGAGATCTTAATCTTTAAAATGATACTTCATTAAACGATTTCAGATAGGTATCCAGGGAGATAAATGACTAGTAACACAGGAAACAGCATTTTAGAAATATTGACATTTTCGCCCTTTAAGGGTCGAATTCCGTAAACTTCATTTCTTAAAATATGTTGTGGCCAAACTGGTGACCATAAGCTTTAAAATGACACCTCATTCATTGATTTCGGTTAAGTATTGTGGTGTGACAGAGTCACCCACAACGAATAATTAATTTATATTCAGGTATTTTTTCTTTGTTATATTCAGATTTCGTTATGATATTCAATTATGTAGATCGATATGGTAGATAATAGAAATATTATATAGGTAATAATTGTATGTTCAACCCGGGCAGCCAAAGTCATTATTATTGTAATTTAATTTCTGTAAAGCTTAGTGTTCAGTAACATTTGGTTTGGGAAGCTGAAGCTGCCATTTTAACGGTCTGGGGCCAGACAAAGTCGTTGAGGCTTCGCGACAGTGAGACGCCTACCCCCGAACAATGCAGGCACGCGCTGGAAAACCCGTTAGGGACAGTGAACTTGCTCCCTCCCTCTGACGTTGGCGCGAGACCACGAAAAGTGCGCGAACGGCGATAGCGTATGGAAGGGCGCGATAAAAACACGTGACGACGGACTTGTTTCAATGCACCAATCGTGAAAGTCATAAGGGTCCACAGTACTAATTCTAGGGAGTTTGTTACATGTGGAGAGACGACTTTCCGAGGAAGAAGGAAGAGGCCATCTTAAGCGGCACTTGCAGTCCGGACCGACAACCGAGCAGACGTGTTGAAGCCGACACGCTCACATCCAGCCATGAGTGACTGGGTCCGGTCACATTGACTTGTGCTTTCTTGCTCAGGAGAGCGGGAAATTATATGGCAAGCCTGCCATAGCCTGAGGGTTATTGTGGAACATGGCGAAACCACCATCCTGGTTTCGCAGCTGTTGTGGCATTATCTGCTGCACATTTCTTCACGTCGACGCATGGTAAAGTAACGAAGCATACGGTCGCATTCCGGTGGGTTTTTGATAGACTTGTGAATCCTTAAGCGGCCCTGAGACAGACTCTCTTACCGTCCCATTAAATCACTGAGCTAGCTGATTTCATGATTAATTTCAATTTTAGCACCTTGCAGGTTTGTGTTAAATGCAAGATAGTGCTTCTTGTTTGTTTTAAACTGGCGCCCTGGATTTCCCCCTTTCATTGTGAACGTTAACGTCAATATGATGGCCTGTGTTGCCGTTTTGATAATATGTTCATTTGTTCTTTGTTGAAATAGTTAATTCAATTTTTTGTTTTCTTTTATCTATGAATGTAACTGTCGGGTATAGCTTGTTTCCTTTGAAATATGATTAACGTAAAGTTAAATGTTACCTGGCATTGTATCATCCTTAAGACCCAATAAATCAATTTTATTTCTGGTGTAAAGTACATGGTTCTAGTTCAACTTGTAGCAACCATTAGATTAAAACCATTTTTAATATTTAGACTCATGTTAGAATATAAAGGTGAGAAGGTAAGGTTGATCCAGGTGGAGATCTCCGGTATTCACCACTCCACTCCACCCTCCAGCCGGAGCAGCCTCCTAAATACAGTATGAAGGAATATACAGGCGTGTGACAAAAAAATACCTTATAGAAATAATATATATGATGCTTAAAGAACCTATTTCATGTAAGTTTAATGAGATACAATAGTTATTATTAATGTAAACATAAAATAAATATCAGCGTAATTTGAACTGCGCTCACGTGATCGAAAACGCTCGGTGATTGGCAGTCGCTTCTGTGACGACAACTGCCCCAAAATATGGCTGGGTTGTGGCATTATCGTCTAAGCTTTTACGCTGATTGATAATACGCGTGATACGTTAGTGTTTAGTTTTTAATACGAAATGGAGAAGAATTTTGTGAACGGTAACGGCGGTAATTTACCCAGAATTGACGCATTAATGATTAGACATTTTTTCAAAAAGAATCCAGACTTCTAAGCTGCAGAACTAAAAAAGTGAAAACTGCTACGTAAGTACCACTTGTATTTCAGTTCTAAATTAGTGATTAATAGAAACAGTTAATAAGAATAATCGAAACACTAAATCAAATTAGTTATGTAGGTTTCATTACTAGAATTCAAGCCGCAAATTCCTCAATTGTTGATAATAAATTATGAGTACATAGTAAAGATGTCTGCCAAGGATATTGCAATTTCTATTTTTTAATTTCCAATCCCATACCCCTGTGTTCTAAAAAACGATTTTGTTTTAAGTGTTTAAATGGAATTACTTAGTTTCAGTACTAAATTACGGCATAAATAAGTATTTTCTTACATTTTCCGATAGCTTACACTGTCTCCGGAATCACTGTATTACACTGTGTGTTTTTTTTTTTTTTTTTGTACTTATTTCCAAATAATATTTTGAGTGATTGTTTTATTAATATGCCGAACACAATTGAGTTGGCTATGAAATGTTGTCCCAAGCTATTTACACTTAATGTCTTCAACAAGACATTCATTCTCCGTACTTTAGTCACAAAAAATTAAGGTGCCGATACTTCTAGAACAACTTTCTGCTACGAAAGCTAATGGCCTCGCAATACCGCATTACTCAATCACGTGTATAATTTTGGAATGTAGGCTACTCCCTGGACCAGGATAACAGTCAGTACTAATTTCAGTTCTTGCGACCTTATCGTGGTCCAGCGTCTGTTGAAACATAATTCGAAGTAGTTCTGTGATTTTAGAGTAGGAATGCGATTTTTTTATCTCTCTGGAATTTTTTCTTTCTTTTTTTTTTAAGTTTGTCTGTATGGAATCTGTTTTCACCTAGGTTTTGTAATATATATATTTTACAATGTGCTCTGTGCTAGTTAAATACATATAAAAATCAATTAAATTTACAATTTAAAGGAAACAACAATAAACTGAACTTGACATAACCATTGCATTGTACAGTCAACAACAAACATTTCATATATAAACCACCACAACTTTAGAATAAATAAGCCAACAGTATAAAGAAAACTATATTTCAGAACTAAGCACTATCAACTGCGTAACCCAAAAGAGGTGATGTAAAAAAGGAACATACTAGTAGAACTAAACCAATTGCATTGGCAAACATAACTTATTCTATATTTACAACGAGAATTTTACTTTATTTTCTCTGGTTTTGCAGGGCTGCCAGGGAGTCTTATGGTGATGATGCAATTGGTTATGTGCAGCTGCACGGCGAGTTCAACCTGTGCACAGTAAAATGTAAGATTTGCCCTGAGCACAAAGTGAGGACAAAATCCTATGCTGTGACTATGATCGTAAATGAGAAAGAGGGAGAAATATTGAGTTGCCAGTGTGAAGACTGTGCAGCATCAGCTGGAGGTTGCAAGCATGCTGTGGCCTTTTTAATGTGGGCTCATCGGCGGAGTGAGGACCCTTCATGTACCTCTGTGGAATGTTACTGGAAGCAGCCCACTCTTTCCAGGGTAGGAAGCACATTAAAATTCATGGAAGTGAAGCAGTTTTTAGGGAAACAAACCCCTCATTTCGATACCAATAACGCAGTCCTTACAGAATTTCTTCAAGAAGCTAAGAGAAGAAATATTGAAACCTGTGAACTAGTGAAATACCAAGAGGACTTCAAGTATAGTGGTGTCAAACAATATTCACTACATTACTTCATGATGGGGCTGACTGATGAGATGAAGAATGATGTGAATAAGATGCTAGAATTAATGAGAGGGACACTCAATAAAAATATTCTAGATTTAATTGAACAACATACCAGAAACAAAACAAAAGTAAATTATGGTACGAACTGAGATATGGTCGAATAACTGCATCCAAGGCATATGAAGCTAGTCACTGCACAGCTGCAGATGGATCACTGGTAGCTGCAATAATGGGCGCTAAGACACCAGATACTGCTGCTATGAGAAGAGGAAGGAAACTCGAGCTAACGGTCCAAAGAACAGTGGAGAAAATAATCAAAAAGAAAATCAAACCCTGTGGACTCTTTGTTTCCCAAATATTTCCCATGGTTGCAGCATCCCCAGACAGCATATGCGAAGATGCTGTAATTGAAATAAAGTGCCCAACAAGTGAAAGAACTAAGAAACATTACATTTGTAATGGAGTCATTAATAATAAATACTTAGCACAAACACAACTGCAAATGTATACTGCAAATGTTAAAAAAATGTTACTTTTGTGTAGCAAATCCAGATTTTGAAAAAACAAAAAATGTTGAAATTATTGCAACTACTTATGATAGTGATTATGTCCACAGCTTGCTTAATAACATTGCCTTATTCTGGAAAAGCAATATTTATTCTATTTTGTGTCATAGCTGTAACTGAATATAAAATACTAGTTATGCAATACATGATAACTATCTGTTTAATCATAATTACTTAGGATTTTTAAATAAAAGCACTTTTCTTATTTTTCTTTTTTATTATTACTATTACCTTATGAGAGAGTCCTGTACATTAATGAGTGCACAAGATATAACAATGGCATCGTCAAGAACTCTCAGTATGTGAGTATTTATTACAGAGTGTTGCCTCAACATATGGAACTCTCTAATACGCCTGATTACCCTTTCCACATGAATCCTTAAACTAGCAATGATTTTAGTTTGGCGGACCTCTGTCTTTGTTAACTTTGAGCCAACTGTTACACTGGGTGGCCTTAACAATGTAATTTCCTTTTCATTCAGTAATTGTTCCACATGTTTGAAACCCCTGTCAGCTAAGATAAAGGAGCCCTGTTCTAATCCATCGAAAAAGTTGCAGTTTTCAATAATAGTCAGATCACTCATCCTCCCCCCGAAGCCAGGGGAAATATAGTTCACCAATCCATTGGGTGTACAAGATATTAAATATTTCACAGTATTTCCCTTTTTATAATTAGACCAAGTTAATGCTTGATGAAGAGCTTTTGATGGCTTTTGTATGTCAATTTGAAAACAGTCTATAATGCAGCTAACTTAGGAATAATTTTGTCTAAATGAGATAGGAAGATTTTTTTTAGTCAACTTTTTATCTAATTTAACAATAAATGCATGTAAAATGCTTGAAATTATTGGAATATTTTTTTAGAAACAACTTACTGGCATATGATAGTGACATACAAAAATTATCTGAAAGTTTAGAAAATGTACTATCAGTCTAATTTTTTTAAAAACACAACAATATGTGTTCTGTTGGAATAGCTGTGTGTTTCTGTATTAATTCTACTAAGAAGTAACAAGTTGTAGGAATTCCAACATAAAGCAGAGGTTTTTTAATAATTAATTCCAGAGTATTTTTTCAGAAACTTATCATTTCTGGTGGCTACATTTATCTCGGTACTATAACTATCAGAGTCAGAACTGTTAGATGATGAATAAACTACAGAAGGTAAGAAATCTTGGTATTCTTCTGTCTCCATAAAACTAGAAACATAACTATCTGACTTTTCATCAACCTCAAAAATCTTGTTTTTTGTTACTATATTAATTCCTGTTTTAGATAGTTTACGATAATAGGGATCAGTCTTAAATGGAGAAGTTAATGTAGATGTTGTGGAAAGCTTGATAGGAGATGTAGAGGTATTTCTTGAAGTAGTCATGACTTGTACTGCCTTGCTTCTGTAATGCTTCTTTACTTTTAATCCAGTTTGGATGGATTTCTCCTCAGTTATAACAGGGTTGGTGGTAGTTTCTTTATCTTGCGTATGCAGCGGTTCTGAAACGCAACATATATATTTTGGTAAGTTGCCAGAAGTAAATAGTGAATGGTAGTCCTATGAAGGGTATTCATATATACTGTATATATCTTATATATATATAAAAATAGACGTGTTTTTTACTATATTTCACTTTTCAGCCAACACTACCTAGCACAAGATCACTGATGTTTGTGGGTGGAAGTAGCATGGAGTTTCCTGTCGTGCACAACGTTGGCCGAATGCCGATAGCTGTGGGGATGTGGGAGATATAATGATTAAAGTTGGTAAGTGCAGGGTGTTTTCATATTTCGACCAAAAATTCGTATCTCCGTATACTTCTCTTTCCTGCCACAACTACATAACATAGACCTTTGGTGTTTGTGTGTGGTAGTAGAATCGTCTTTCCTGTCGTGCACTATGGTTGTTAGATGTCGGTAGCTATGGGGGTGTGGGAGATATGGGGGTAGAAAGTGGTCGATCTGTAGCAATTTCATACTTCTGCCAAAGACAAAAGTGTCATGGTGTATCACTTTTCAGCGAAAACTATAGATCACAGATAACTGGCGTTTGTATGTAGTAGTAGCACAGAGTCACCTTTCGATCACAACAGCGGCCGATTTTCAGAAACTGTGGTACTGTGGTAGATATGGTGGTTGTAAGTGGCCGACCAAGGATATTTTCGTATTTCGACTGTCTCCGCATATGTCACTTTTCTGCCACAACTACATAGCATAGAGCATTGGTGTTTGTGTTTGGTAGTAGAATCGTATCTCATGTAGTGCACTATGGTTGTTAGATGTCGGTAGCTATGGGGGTGTGGGAGAAATGGGGGTTGAAAGTGGTCGATCTGTGGCAATTTCATACTTCTGCCAAAGACAAAAGTGTCATGGTGTATCACTTTTCAGCGAAAACTATAGATCACAGATAACTGGCGTTTGTGTGTAGTAGTAGCACATAGTCACCTTTCGATCACAACAGCGGCCGATTTTCAGAAACTGTGGTACTGTGGTAGATATGGTGGTTGTAAGTGGCCGACCAAGGATATTTTCGTATTTCGACTGCCTCAGCATATGTCACTTTTCTGCCACAACTACATAGCATAGAGCATTGGTGTTTGTGTTTGGTAGTAGAATCGTATCTCATGTAGTGCACTATGGTTGTTAGATGTCGGTAGCTATGGGGGTGTGGGAGAAAGGGGGGCTTGAAAGTGGTCGATCTGTGGCAATTTCATACTTCTGCCAAAGACAAAAGTGTCATGGTGTATCACTTTTCAGCGAAAACTATAGATCACAGATAACTGGCTGTTTGTGTGTAGTAGTAGCACAGAGTCACCTTTCGATCACAACAGCGGCCGATTTTCAGAAACTGTGGTACTGTGGTAGATATGGTGGTTGTAAGTGGCCGACCAAGGATATTTTCGTATTTCGACTGTCTCCGCATATGTCACTTTTCTGCCACAACTACATAGCGTAGAGCATTGGTGTTTGTGTTTGGTAGTAGAATCGTATCTCATGTAGTGCACTATGGTTGTTAGATGTCGGTAGCTATGGGGGTGTGGGAGATATGGGGGTTGAAAATGATCGACCTGTGGCAATTTCATACTTCTGCCAAAGACAAAAGTGTCATGGTGTATCACTTTTCAGCGAAAACTATAGATCACAGATAACTGTCGTTTGTGTGTAGTAGTAGCACAGAGTCACCTTTCGATCACAACAGCGGCCGATTTTCAGAAACTGTGGTACTGTGGTAGATATGGTGGTTGTAAGTGGCCGACCAAGGATATTTTCGTATTTCGACTGCCTCCGCATATGTCACTTTTCTGCCACAACTACATAGCATAGAGCATTGGTGTTTGTGTTTGGTAGTAGAATCGTATCTCATGTAGTGCACTATGGTTGTTAGATGTCGGTAGCTATGGGGGTGTGGGAGAAATGGGGGTTGAAAGTGGTCGATCTGTGGCAATTTCATACTTCTGCCAAAGACAAAAGTGTCATGGTGTATCACTTTTCAGCGAAAACTATAGATCACAGATAACTGGCGTTTGTGTGTAGTAGTAGCACAGAGTCACCTTTCGATCACAACAGCGGCCGATTTTCAGAAACTGTGGTACTGTGGTAGATATGGTGGTTGTAAGTGGCCGACCAAGGATATTTTCGTATTTCGACTGTCTCCGCATATGTCACTTTTCTGCCACAACTACATAGCATAGAGCATTGGTGTTTGTGTTTGGTAGTAGAATCGTATCTCATGTAGTGCACTATGGTTGTTAGATGTCGGTAGCTATGGGGGTGTGGGAGAAATGGGGGTTGAAAGTGGTCGATCTGTGGCAATTTCATACTTCTGCCAAAGACAAAAGTGTCATGGTGTATCACTTTTCAGCGAAAACTATAGATCACAGATAACTGGCGTTTGTGTGTAGTAGTAGCACAGAGTCACCTTTCGATCACAACAGCGGCCGAATTTTCAGAAACTGTGGTACTGTGGTAGATATGGTGGTTGTAAGTGGCCGACCAAGGATATTTTCGTATTTCGACTGTCTCCGCATATGTCACTTTTATGCCACAACTACATAGCATAGAGCATTGGTGTTTGTGTTTGGTAGTAGAATCGTATCTCATGTAGTGCACTATGGTTGTTAGATGTCGGTAGCTATGGGGGTGTGGGAGAAATGGGGGTTGAAAGTGGTCGACCTGTGGCAATTTCATACTTCTGCCAAAGACAAAAGTGTCATGGTGTATCACTTTTCAGCGAAAACTATCGATCACAGATCTCTGGCGTTTGTGTGTGGTAGTATCACAGAGTCACCTTTCGATCACAACAGCGCCCGAATTTCTGAAACTGTGGTTGTGTGGGGATATATGGTGGTTGTAAGTGGCCGACCAAGGATATTTTCGTATTTCGACGAAAGGCATGTGTCTCCGCAGATTTCTGTTTTCTGCCACGACTACATAGCATAGAGCATTGGTGTTTATGTGTGGTGCTAGAATCGTGTCTGTTGTCGTGCACTATGGTTGTTAGATGTCTGTAGCTATGGTGGTGTGGAAGATATGGGGGATGAAAATGGTCGACCTGCGGCAATTTCATATTTCTGCCAAAGACGCATGTGTCACGGTGTATCACTTTTGAGTGAAAACTATCAATCGCAGATTACCGGCGTTTTTGTGTGGTAGTAACACAGAGTCACCCATCGATCACAACGTTGCCCGAAATTCGGTAACTGTGGGAGTGTGTGAGATATGGTGTTTGAAATTGGTCGATCATGAATATTTTCGTATTTCATCCAAAGACTTGTGTGTATCCGTAAATTTTACTTTGCTGCCGGAACTACATAGCGCAGAAGACTGGTATTTGTGTGTGGTAATAGTATCCAGTCTCCCATCGTGCACTATGGTGGTTAGATGTCTACAGCTGTGAATATGAATACATTACAATCACGAACGAAGTTGTGGATACCAGCTACTATATTATAATTGTGGAAGTAAGTTTCTGTCTTTTTGTTACGTTTTGACGACTAAATGGCTATATCAATATTGATGGAATTTAACAATGAAATAGTGTAGGAAGGACACAGGACATTTTTTCGATATGAATAACAGTTTTAGTCACGAAATTTTAAGAACTTATCGAATGATGAAAGACAGACAGATTCGTGTGTTAGTCTGTAATGTTACGTTGGTTGCTCAGTAGCGCAGTCTGTTAGTGTTTGATTTGTTAATAAATTTCGATAAGAAACAAAACTTATTATTTAGTATAGAAGTCAATTTGCTCTGCACTGTACTATTCATTTGTGTCTGTATAAAAGTTTCTGGCACCAATTTGTCTTCCTTTTTGACATGCCTTACGGACGTAAACCTGGCCTAAGGTGCAGGTCTAGAAGACAATGTGCTGCTATTAGATTATAAGATTCAGATGCTCAGGTTGAAGAAAGAAGAAAAAAACCAAGCTGAAATAAAGCTGCCATCAGTTAACCCCCCCCCCCTCCCCCCCCCACACACACACACATCCCCGCACCTTCGCTTACTTTTCTGTTTTTAAATATGTTGTAAATTGATTCTCTTCATGAGACAGATTAGACGATAGGATGATATAATGATGTCTTTCCATCACATTATGTCGACTCGGTGGTTGTTTGGGACAAATCTTACGTTACTAACAGTTTTCTATATCCAATTCTGGCAATGAAACTCCAAGTCCACGCGTACGAAGTCGCGGGTAACAGCTAGTATAGTACATAAAACAGAGGCATAGTGTACATTTCAGTTCAGTTGTTAGTTTCTTCCACCACAGTATCCAATAATTCACTGCTGTCAACAATTTCTTCTGTGAAGTGCTTTTCGTGAACACATTCTTTAGAACTATTTTTTGCTTCTTAATAAATGCTGAGCGAGAAGTATCACCATGGCACATTCTTTTTTTTTTTTTTTTTGATCTGGTTGACAGTCAGATTTTGATGGTAAAACTCCTTTCACCTTAATTAAAATTTGGCTGAGACCCATTTTATACTGTCTGTAATTTGACATATCTTTCTCCATCTGTATTGAAATAAACATCACTTTTGTTAGGCTTTGACTTGGACAGTGTATGTGTTACTCAGTCCCCATGTAGCAGCAAAAAATTTCAGTTGCCAAAAAGAGAAAGATTATAGGTAAGCAATCATTAATACTAAATGAAAATACCTAATAAAGAATTTTGGGAAATACATTAATGCCGGATGTATTTTTATTCTGAAACAATACTTTTGGACAAGATTATGTAGTAACTGTAAATGCTAACCTCTACCGTAGATGAAAACATATTACAAAAATGATGTTTCGTATTAAAATCTTTGGTCCAGGGATCATATCTGTCAAAAAGTTTTTCACTTAAATAATGCAGTTTTCGTTTATCACTTCTCCTTTTACTTGATATGAAAAACAATCTTAGAAAATACTATATCACTCATTATTAAGTACGCATGTAGGCATAAATAAATAGTGTATAAACTGCTCTCGGGTGACTAGCCGAGTCAAGAGTGCGTTGTCACACGATATTTCGGCGACTAGATTCACTGTCGCCATCTTCTGGTGAAGATGGCGGCAATGATTCTAGTCGCCGAAATATCGTGTGACAACGCACTCTTGACTCGGCTAGTCACCCGAGAGCAGTTTATACATTCTCAACGCCGAGAAAGACTTCGTTCTTATATAAATAAATAGTACTTCCCGCATAGTAAAGTTCAGTCGAAATTAATTTTGAAAATGGAATACCATTACGAGTAAAACAACATCGAATGCGCACGGAGTTTTAACAGCACCGTTAGAATGTAAAATATGATAGAATGTGGACCATTTACTCACATTAAAATGATCCTCACAGAAGAAGATGTTTGTTTTATTCTAAATATCATCTGGATTCCTGCGGGCGAGCTGCAGCCACTTTTTTCGTAGTTTAGCGGGTTTTGGAACACTGACAAACAGTTTTTCGGGGGTTTTAATCGTAGTGTTTGTACACTGCGGCACTGCACAGTATTTATAATCCATACTTCCACAAATTTACACACAACTTCAGCGAACAGACGACACGTCACTCATAGATAGAGAAATCCCTTACGGACACGGCCAACGATATAGGCCGTGCCGCCGTGCTTTGGGGCAGTTGACGTCACGGGCGTCGTTGACATGCAACAGGTTGCGAAGGAGCGTTTTGGCGGGCTTTTAAACGTTTTCAATTTTAACAATGAATTTTGCGTAAAGTAAGCACTTTATTCAAAAAATAAAAAGTGTCCTGTGTATAACGTGAACCAATAAACAATTTAAACCAGTTTTCTAAAAACAGTCAAATAGCCTATTACGGAGATAGGTACAGTTGCGATATACTCTTCATGATTCAATAGCGGCGAAGGATGATCTCGTTCATAATAAGACTTTGGAATCTTGCATACATGTCGTACAACACTGTGGTTAGGTTTCCATTAAAGGCCTATGAAAATCCCATCGGAGACCGATATTCGACCAGGGGAGACGCCTTAAGCACTGAGGCACCAGGCAGCTCCGCAGAACAGTCAGTAACTGAGAGGACACGGCAGCTGGAGGGTGGTGACGAGGGTGCTGAGGCGAGGGAACACACTGGTGGAAGAGTGGCATAACTACCGCGACCATACGGCCCGCCGTGTGTCCCCGGAGAGAGTAAAGAGGTTCCGCTTCCGCAAACCAAACGACAATTTAATATATCTGTCTATTAAGGTCTAAAACAGACTAGTTGACGCATGGACCATTGCTGATCACGCAAGGATTTATTAGCAGCAGCCAAGACATGGAAATGTTCGACGAGTTTTCGCTTACAACGTCACAAATGAAAAAATAATTGGCTGTAACGCTGAGAATGTTGCTGCTGAAGACCGTTGGGTGGAATTACTTCAACACTCTCAACTGTACGAACTGTCGTATAACTATTGAGTACTTTAAGTAACGCACCTGTCCAAAGAGTTTTTTCTATAATAAATAATATACGGACAAGTGACAAAGCATATCTGAGTGTCGCAGCATTCAAAACCAAGATTGACATCAACAAATCATATAATGAGCCCCATTCCTACTTGAAAACTAAACCCTACACAGTATTTTAAAACTAATTTGTTTCACCGATAAATACAAAACAACTGGCTAGTTCGACGTTACAAGTCACACACTCAGCTAACATGTAACGCATTCTACTTATTAAAAGTGTTCATTTTTTAAAATAAAAATTGGTTAAATATAAGGTTTTTTACTATTTTTTCTTTTCTTTTACTGAAATCCTGAGGCATCCCGCTCTGACGAAAAAGATAAATGGTCGCGTTACACAGGGAAGGGAAGAGGTTGGCTCTGGATTTCAGGCATAAAGATGTGTTAGTCTTTGTTTCGTAGGTAAGGGGTGAGGTATCGCATTGAATTACCAAGAGAAATTATGAATAATTCACTAAAACACTGAAGGAATTTAAAATTAAGATTACCAGGTTCGTGTAGAGTGTACCTAAGGTTCCATACTGAAGGCAGTCACTGTACTGGAATTAACCCCTTAACCTACGATTTAGATTCGAAGATGTTGGGCAGAAATTGTATACGAGCTCGCGAGCGTTCGGGACGTTCGCACGACTTGTGTAACACGCTAATCCGGGCAATCGTAAACATGACGGGCATCGCCCGTGGTAGAGCGGTCGCGGTTTGTAGATAGCACAGACAAGTCTCGTGATGTATTTCTATTATCTCTTCGTATTGTGATCAGTTTCTAGTTGTTCTTGATCGCATTCGCACGTCGACATTTACGTTCATAAATTCTAGAGAAGCAACCTCACAAGATGTTCCCTAGAAAAAGATTTTCTGATGAAAACAGTGAGAATTGTGCTATTAATTTTTCTAATGAAAGTGACAGTAGTGACGAAATATGTAATTTTCGAAGAAAGTATAGGCAAATAATTATTGATGATACATCCGACGACGATCAACTACCAGAGTCCTGGCTTTGGAAAGAAATAAGAAATAGTCCAAAAATCTGGGACTATACGATGACTCCTGGCATAAGAGAGGCAGCCTTATGTCAATTAGGAGGAAGTAGAGGAGAATTTGATATATTTAATTTAATATTTGATGATATATTTTGGAACAATATTGTGACCGAAACGAATCAGTATGCACATCAAATACGAGAAAACCCACATACAACAAGAAAAATTGACGACACTTGGTTTCCTGTAGACTCTACCGAAATTAAAAGATATTTCGCATTGACCATAATAATGTCACAGGTAAAAAAAAAAAACAAGAATCCAAATGAATTGGTCGAAGAGGGCTGTTATCGAAACACCCATATTTAGAAAATCAATGCCTTTGAACAGACATCTACAAATTACAACGTTCTTGCATTTCTCAAACAATAATCTGGTTGCCAATACAGATAAATTGAACAAGATTAGACCTGTGATTAATTTTTGGAACAAAAATTGAAAGAAATGTATATAACTTAATGAAAAAAGACATTTCTATTGATGAATCTCTTATGAAATAAGCAATTCAACCCATCCAAAAGGGCAAGGTTTGGCGTTAAATTTTATAAATTATGTGAGTCCGATTCCGGCTATTGTTATGAATTTAAAATATATACCGGCCACAGGCCCGGCGCTAGGAATTTCGGGCCCGGGGAAAAATGGGCGACCATGTTTTTTTAGCTCTACAAATTGGCCGAGCGACAATGGGCGGATCCTTGGCTTCATGGCCTGAGGGCCCCTACAGTCAGTGATCGGGGCCCCCCAACAGCCATCGGGCCCGGGTACTTTTGACCCGTTTACCCCCCCCCCTCCCCTAACGCCGGCCCTGACCGGCCACGATAAAATAAACTGTGAAGATAGCGCTTCAGAAAGTGTTGTCAAAGAGCTTTATGAGTCAGTGTTGCACAGGGGTCACACTTTGTACATAGACAATTGGTATTCTTCCCCAAAATTATTTATGACATTATCATATAAATATAAAACATATGTAATTGGCACAGTACGTTCGAATAGGAAGAACATGCCAAAAGATTTTTGCAGTGTAAAATTAACAAGGGGCGAATACGCAATAAGAAGCTGCAACCGAATACTCGCTATAAAATGGAAAGACAAGCGAGATGTTTATATGCTGTCGACAAAACATGAAGCAGTCGAAATGACTTCACAAGGATGCAAGGGCACTCTAAAACCAAATTGTATTGCAGAGTATAACAAGAGAATGAATGGAATTGATCTCCAAGATCAAATATTAGCATGTTTTCCAGTGATGAGAAAATTCATGAAAGGATAAAAAAAAAAAAAAAAAAATCTGTTTGATATTGGTCTTTTTAACTCTAATGGAAAAAACTGAATGATGGAAAGAAACAATGTTATGTCGACTATAGCCGAATCTCTACTGAAGAAAATGCCAAAACCGATTTATAGAGAACGAGGCGTATTATCTTCCGTAGATGCGCCAGACAGACTTTACGCGAAGGAATGGGCTCATTTTCCAAAGCACATTGATCCAACACCCTCTAAATTAAGACCGTCAAAACGTTGTACAGTTTGTCACAAAAATAAAAAACGTAAAGAAACATCGTGGGAGTGTAAAAAGTGTAAATTTCCGTTACATGTACCAGAATGCTTTGAAATATATAATACCGTCACAGATTACTGATTTTATATTTTGGAGTTTTGTATAAATAAAAATTTTGTAATACTTGCGTCTACCACAATTATTGCATCAGACTGTAATTGCGTATCAAATATTCCACGTAATATTCACATCTGGCTCGATCACCGTACGCGGGCTATGCCCGTAATATTTACTTCTGGCCCAAACACCGAACGCGGGCTATGCCCGTCATTGTAGATTAAGGGGTTAAATATAAATCTAAACTCTCAAATTTCGTCAGTTCAGTGTTTGGTATAAGTTGTACTTTTTTAAGAAGTGACTACAAGATAAATTAAGGTCGTTCGAATATGTTAATGTTTTATTTAATTGCAACGGACCGCACCGGACCGGTGGCAATTTCCCTACACATTCCTCTTCCATTTCCTGCACTCACCTACATTTGGTACTTCCATTTTTACTTCCAATTCTTTTGATTCTGCATTTCCTTCCACAACTTTCTGATTTCTACCTTTTAATAATTCTTGTACCCAGTAAATCACTTTCTCATCACTCCAATAGTTTTTAACCGATTTACTACCATTTTATTGGTTACTTTGACAAAGGCCTTTAAAAGATCTGGTGCCACAGTACCTATTTGGCCCCCCTTGTCTATTTCGTGCGAAATAACTTGAATCAGTATAAGAGTTGTGCGTGGAAGGAAGAGATGACCCCCAGCTGGCACTCGATTGGTGTGTTAGTAGTCTTTGTTTGGTAAGTAAATTGTCAGGGATTAGAATAAATTAGCAAGGGAAGAGATGCAGTATTTACCGAAACACTGAAAGAATTTATAATTAAATTTAGCAGGTTCATGTCGGTGTACGGAAGGCAGACGGTGTATTGGGTTTAAATTTAAATCTAATCTTTCACAAATTTCGTCACTTAAATTTTTAGTGTGTGTGTGTGTGTGTCTGATTTTTTTTTTTTTAAATAAAAGGTGATTAGAAGATAAATGAAGGTGGTTCAAGTATGCTGCTGTTTTGTAAAATACAAAGGAATGTCTCGTGGTACAGATGTAGAACAAAAATGGAACGGCTGTGTCTTAAAGAAAGATAAAAAAATGCCTGTATTTAGTTGTTGTAAAGAATTTCGCAATTGCTTCTGGGTCACCTTCCGATGGGAACAGACGTCATTGGTGGAGCTGTTCATTGTTTAGGAATGTCTCGTCAGCTTTTTGACCACTTCGTTGTCACGTCTGTTTCGTAAGGGCCTAACTGCAAACATCGCAGGTATTGCGGAAGACAATGTAGGTTTCCACGCTTTAAATTCATATACACGGCGTGGTAGGCATTTGTAGAAGTTTCTTCTGAAGTGTGAGGAGTACTGTAGTGGGAAGGAATTCGCCGAGGCGGAGGCTGTGGACGGACGGAAAGCCACCCGCGTGGCGATAAGAGCGCGGGACTTCGGAGCTCAATACGAACTCTGTCTCACGACACGCGTGCCAACCGCTGAGAGAGAAACTCTCTCCGAGAGATTAGCGAGTTCCTGCAAGTGGCGGCCGCTCCACAGAGAGACTCATACGGAGCAGCACTCACTCAGCCTCGCGATTGGTTCGACACGCGGGTGGGGTGAAGTTAAATGCAAACGATAGTCAGCTTGTCAGATACACAGATAAAAAAACTCAGGTTGATTATGATTATCAGGTGGGGAAAGAATAGCTTGTTGAAGACTTGAAATATAAATATCTTAGCATTACATTTGATAACAAGCCTAACTGGACAGTGCACATTGGACAGGTGGTAGGAAAAGGTTTCCTAATTCTTCACTTGTTGGAGAGAGTGATGAGGGGATGTACGAGGGAAATAAAGGAATTGGGTTACAAAACTTTCTTCAGACCATTGCTCGAATATGGAAGTGTAGTATGGCACCCACATGTTGAGTATCAAATACAGAACTTTGAGAGGGTGCAAAAAAGGGCTGCTAGATTTGTTTCTGGAAATTATCGCAGAACGCAATCAGTAACAGATATGATAAAAGAGTCGGAATGGGATTCATTTGAAGACAGGAGGAGGGTGAAGAGGGTCATGTGAGTGTACAGGGCGTATCATGGTGATGGAAAGATATTGGTATAAGCATTCAAAGTAGCGCATGGAAGGGAAAAGATGACCATGACCACAAGCGGGCACTCGATTTCTGGCACAAGGATGAACGAAGATTCTTTTTTTTCGGTGGGGGTGTCAGGGATTGGAATAAATTACGAAGAGAAATGATGAATAATTTACCAGAAACGTTGAAAGAATTTTAAGTTTAAATTTGTAGAGGGCAAATGTAGGCGGGTGCTGTAAAGCCTGAAAATGGTGAAAATGGGCGCGTAGGGAAAGTGCTACCGGAGCGTGCGCTCCATTGCAATTGAAATCAAGTAAAAATAACTCCACTGAGTACGATGCCAGGATGGTGGAGGGCGGGACATTTACTTGTCCTGTCTTGTTTTGTGTTCCGTTCTTCACGGTCGAAATTGTAATCTCACGGATTTCAAACACTTCTCGTAGTCAATATGGTGGACAGATGTTTTGTTTTCGACTGTCAGTGCACCACGCGGCGGAATCCAGGTACAGTTTACTGCTCACATCCCTCATACAAAATCAACTAGCGTTCAGCGATCGTGCGGCTGTTGGATTAAGAGGCAGGTGCGTACGTAATAGAACCGTATGTATTCCTTACTGAGAAACCAATACATCGCCAAAGTCGATGTACCGAAATATTACTCACAGATTCATTTCGTTACTCGCATTTGTCGTATGGCTGTCAGTTTGATTCGATAAACAACAAATACGACGCATCATGCAGGAACTGCAACGGTTCACCCAGCGACTAATGCATTCTCGAACGAGAGAGTGAACATCATGTATCGCGTATTTCTAGGAATTTTGATTTGAATTCGTTTCATTATAAAGGAAAATGTGTAACTACAAACATGTCGCGCGAACATTATTTTAATGTAAATAATATTATTTACTGTTAAGTGTTGATATTTTTAACGACGTAAAGGCCTGGTCAAACTGAACGCGGGCAGTCCGCGCGGACTCTGTGGTACATAGTATTGCATCAGCCTAGTCAAGGGATTGTGCACAAACTACGTTGTTCGGTCCAGGGGGGGGGGGGGGGAGGGGGGTTGGAAGGCTACGCGGGGGGACGGGGGGGGGGGGGGGGAGAGGGTTCCGAGCCAGGCCACGTAGCTTTCCTTTCATAACATTTTTCACAGTTAAAATGAGGAACAGAACACACAACAGCATGTGAATAATTATTTCTCTCAGTTAATTATCTCCGTATGTGATTTACAATAGTCTGACAGGAGAAAACAATACAAAATGTCTTCTGGAATCAAAATGGAAAAAAGCTAAGTGCTACGGGGGGGGGGGGGGGGTTCACTGGAGGCCAAAATGGAGCTACTTGGTTTATGGACGTTCCCCAAACAGAGCGCGGCGGAAGCCCAGTCCGCGGCGGGCATGATGTGAATTCCAGAGAGTCCATGGCGGACGAGTCAGAAAGTCTCATTCAGTGCGTTCGAGAATATTCATTTGTATAAGAATCTGCGCATTCCCGAGTTCAAAAACATGCCAAGAAAGCGAAAACGTGGACTGAAATAGCTGAAAAGCTCAACCATACAAGAAAGTATACATTTATTTATTTTATACAGCATCTTTCATTTTCCATAACCCATAGATGGAACAATATATTAGTATAATTATCATAAAATTAAAATGAATTTTCGTTGTTGAAGTAATTTACAAAAAGGTTTCGTACCGCATAGGCAGCATCAGTTGATCTTTCTCTCAATCCACTTGCGGCTGAGAAAGCATTGGCATGTTGATTTGTTATTGTTGTGTCACCTTGTAGTTCAATTTCAGTGAACTGTTTCGTGTAACTTGTTACGAAATTGTAAAGCCAACATGTAGCTTTGACAGCTTAGACTGCGCTATCTACATCCAACTCTATAGGGGAAAAAAAAAAAAAAAAAAAAAAAAAAAAAAAAAAAAAAAAAAAAAAAAATATGCGCCACGTCTGAGCTAAACTTCCAAAGGTGTTTTCTACTACACGTCGTACCCTACAATGATGTTGAATTTTGTTTCCCCTTCATCATTTACAACTGTAGTTTTTGCAAGATGGCGCATTAAATAATTTTTTAGTTTGAATCTTCCATCGCCTGAAAATACGAGAGGATTGGGCGTGACTGTACCAGGTAATGGTTTAGGCGCCAGGATGGTTTCGTGAAATATAAACTGACTTTATCGCCGTGAACTATTTAAAGCGAGCAGAAGAAGCAATTCTTCTTCGTCGGATGAGCTGTTGGACACGTTAGTAAGGAGAGGGCAGCCACAAATAAAAGAAAGAAATGAGCCACTCCTTCCCTGGTCCACGACTGCTTCAGCACTCCAGCTGCCCGCGCTCTGTTCGACCACTGGATGACGTCAGGCCGCGCTCTGTTTGACCGGGCCGTAAGAAATTTTGACAACATAAAGAGTTATTTCCTAGTTTCGCTTTTGTTTGACATTAAAAATTACACAGCTTAATTTATAAGTAGAAGATACGGATACATAATTTGAGATGGTTATTGTTTCTTTATCGATCATACCTTAGTGTGATATTATTGATTTCGAACATGAAATGCGTTTATTCTAAAATGCGATATTTTACAGTTCAAATTTTATTTCAATTTACTTTTATAAATGAACAATTTACTTTAACTTTACAAAGTACGAACGAAGTCATCCCGTAACGCGACACGACTCGATGCCATGCTTCATACTAGTGCTCGATTGTATCGAAAGTAACGAAACGATACGATAGTAACGAAGTCGTCCCGTACGCTACGCGACTCGATAGAGGGCTTCATGGTAGCGCTCGATTGTACCAGAAGTAACGAGTACTGATTGGTTTATTCACGAATACATACAGGTTCACGATTTCTGGTTACTTGTACAGCTTTAGTAGTTAATACGGCGGGCACTACAGAGCCGAGGAGATAGTTGTGAAGAGGCGCGATAAGCGACGCCGAGAAACAGGTTTCGTCCATTTGCGGCGCCGATAACAGCAAGGCATGTCGGGCCGGGCTCGAGTATCACGTACTATTAAAGTGTCGCAAGCAAAGTTTGGCGACGGCATTCTCTTCGTTAATAATCATACTCCGTGTTTTAATATATGTTTGGTAGTTGGTTTTTCCGACTGTAAGGAACACTTTTCTGTTGCTCGGTTATGGTTTCAGATCTTTTTTTTTTTTTCTTTTTAGCTCAATCGACTGCCGCTTTTACCGTCAATTAATCTTTCGTTTTCATATCGTTGATTGCGGTTTCCCCTCTCCTAGCAGATATTGTGTTGGTTTTAATTTTATTGTAATTTAATTGCGATGTACCTCATGCACTAGAGCCGGTTTCACCCGTATTTCCCTTTTTATTTTTGATTTAAATTGTTCAAGAGAAGTTTTCCATCCTCCTACATTTGTCTTACACGAATTCTAATTTTTAATTCTTTCAACGTTTTTGATCAATTCTTCATCACTTTCTTGGTCACTTATTCTAATCGTTGACCGCCTTACATACGAAAGAAAATCTCCCGACACTCTTGTGCCTGCTTGTGGTCATGACAATCTTTTCTCTTCCATTAACTACTGTTAATTCTTCTACCAATAATAGCATTCCACGCCACACCTTATCACGAACATACGTCTTGTACACTCCCATGACCCTCTTCACCCTCCTCCTGTCTTCCAACGAATCCCATTCCAGGTCCTTTGTTATATCGATTACTGATTGAGTTATGCGATAATTTCCAGACACAAATCTAGCAGCCCCCTCCAACTCGCGTATCTGAAACCCAAAATGTGGGATCCGCACAGAGCGCCACATCCAAGGTCTGTTTAGTAACCCCTCATCAGCCTCTCTAGCAAGCCAACGATTTCGATAAATCGTCATGGAAAAGAAGGCGTTATTCAATCAGTTAACGTTTTTGTTTACTTAAAGCTGTTATTTTCTGTCTCATGTGATAATCGTTATCTCTGGTCAACTTAGTACTGAGTTAAATGCAACCGCTGAGTGAGGCTTCCGCATGAAACGGAAGTAGACTTCTTCTCAACATTTGCTATGACAAAAAATCAACCGATTCATTACGTCTGAAGCGTCAGATACCCTGAAAGTAGACCTTTGTGTAATAAATTAAGCTAATTTACATCAATAAGGGAAACGTTACTGTTGATTTTGTTACGAATTCACATCTTTTGCGGAGATTTGAAAAAGTTTTTGGGGCAGTGCGCTGGCGAAATATGTTTCTGGTCGCATTAACTCCGTACCTTGTATTTTTAGCCGTTCTTTGTACGCATTGTTAGTTGAAATATGTTAAAAGCAGTCTCAAAATATTTATGGAGTAAGAACAAAATTCTGTCTCTCCTGGAGTCTATGTACATGTCTGCAGTGTCGGGAATTGTCAGCTAAGCCGAGCGGTAGCGCGCTGGCCTCGCTTTCGGGAGGACGTGGGTCCGAATCTGCGTGTGCTCATGCAGGTTTCGGTTTACCATGGTTTCCCCAAATAGATCCAGACACATACCGGGATGGTTCCTTCAAAATACCATGGCCGTCACGGAGAATGGCGTTTAAACCCCGTCCGACCATGCTGACTGTGGTTTGCCACAGTCCCTCCAGGTGAATGCCGACCCCCTTCCCTCCCCGTAGTTTTGATTGGCTGAAAAAGGTCTCCGAGCCCCTCCAGCAGCCTTCAACTGGGAGAAATGAAATTAGTAAAAAAAATTAAAAAAGTCCTTCTCGTTCCTTGTTCCAATTCCTTTTCCATCTCTAATTACCTCGATGACGATGAGGCTTAAAGCCAGAAAAAACTTCAGTGAATACATTGGCTGGGAAGAGTCTTGTTATTGTCTGCGATGTGTTCGCGCTGAAACACGGTATCTGAGAATCTCTGGCGTGTGGCAGTAGAGCTGTAGAAGTAACGAGAAATTGTGTACCCGTTAATAAAGCAATCAGTAGTCGTTACTATCGAATCGTTACTTACCGTACAATCGAGAATGAAGCATTGTATCGAGCCGCCTCGCGTACGGGAAGACTTCGTTCATACTTTGTAAAGTTTAAGTAAATTGTTCATTTGATAAAGTAAGTTTAGGTAAAATTTGCACTGTAAAATGAAATGGAAGTTAGAATATCACATTTTAGAATAAACACATTTCATAAATGTTTGGAAGGAATAAAATCTTATTAAGCTATGATTAATAAAAAAGCAATAACTATCCCAAATTATCTATGCAAACGTTCTGTTTACAAATTATGCTCTGTAAATATTAATGTTAAACAAAAACAAAACTATAAAATAACTCGTTATATTGTCAAAATTACTCGTACTTACCTCGTAAAATGTCAACACTTACCTAACAGTAAATAATATTGAAATAATGTTCGCCCAACATGTTTGCACGTACACATTTTCCTTTGTAACAAAACGAATTCAAATCAAAATTGTCAGAAATACGCCACGCTCGATGTTCAAATGTTCATTCCCTCGTTCAGGTTCATTTAGTCGCTGGGCCAACCGTTCCAGTTGCCGCACGATGCGTTGTATTTGTTTGTTTATCAAATCGAACTGACATCCACACGGCAAATGCGAGTAACGAAACGAATTCGTGAGTAAGGTTTCTGTAGTTCGATGCACTCTAGACATGACTGCACTCCGACGCAGAATAGAAGTAAACACAGAGAGATGAAGAGTATGTGAGGCGGAAGTGGAAACGACTCAACTAGTCGGTCGCCACTAGTCTCCTCTAGATATATCCAGCCCTGCGTCCTCTCACGGCGAACATGCTGCCGGTCAGCGGAGCAGACCTGTCAGTCATGTCTCGGACAGGTACGATTAGGATCATCCATGACGATCTAAGTAACCGGAACCTTTCCATTTAATCCTCGGAAACGTTCCTCACACCAATAGTGTGACGGCGCATAATCGCCCTGGAAAGTTCCGTGAATGGTTGCAGATGGTGTGGTAGTTGCTGATCGGAACCGCGTGAAGCCAATGCGACCAGAGCTCCCAGTCGACGCGATGTAAACACAGCCTCTACCACCAGAGTCTGCTCCAGAGCTCCAGGGCTTGCGTTCTGTTTCTCCTGCTTGTCGGATCTCCGCCTGTGTCAGCTGGTATTCTGGCGACTATCGGGAGTTTATATATACATACGCGACACACAAAGTTCTGCAGAACAGCAAAACCGTCGCATTACTTAAACCATATACACCGAACTGAAACACTTACTCAAAATTACTTACAATCAAATGGATATAATTTTTATTGAAGTTTAAAATAATAAAGCTAGTGGTCATGACTCCATAACATCTGAGCTATTAAAATGATCCAAACCAAAGGTAGTTAAATATGTACACTTAATATTTGAAGATATTTCGAAAACAGAAAATATCCCGAATGCATGGAAGATAGCATTACACAAGAAAGGTGATAAACAACAGGTTGATAATTACAGAGGTATATCCCTTTACCAGTTGTTTACAAAATATTCTCCATAATTTTGATAAAAAGAGTAGAGAAGACCATCGATAGTCGTTTAGGTGAATACCAAGCTGGATTTCGAAAAGGTAGATCTTGTTGTGAGCAGATTTTTAATCTGAAGTCCATCATTCGTCACAGACATCTGACCTCCACAGACACAGCCAATAACATTTATACACTTAAAAAAAAGCCTTTGATTCGGTGGATAGGGAAACCTGAGATAAATTAATTCGGGAATTCGGACTTAAATCAAAATTGGCAAACTTAATACTTGAAGCTCTCACAGATACTACGGGCGAAATGTCGCAGTCAGTCAAAATAAATACAGGTGTACGGCAAGGAGATGGTTTATCGCCCATTCTTATCAACTGTCTTTTGGAGAAAATAGTAAGGATTTGGAAGAAAAAGTTAAAAGAACATGATATTCTACCAATAACCTTGGGGAAAAAAACAAAGGTGTGGAAATACATTGTCTGGCATCCTTGCAGAAAGCTT
Organism: Vandiemenella viatica; assembly: GCA_031002005.1. Classification (NCBI taxonomy): domain Eukaryota; kingdom Metazoa; phylum Arthropoda; class Insecta; order Orthoptera; family Morabidae; genus Vandiemenella; species Vandiemenella viatica. The sequence continues at coordinate 4,789,003 of CM061920.1, read as the reverse complement.
AAAAAATGCAGAAACACTAATCTCTTGGAAGAAATAGCTAACAAAGCAGGTTTTCAAATCTCAGTGGACAAACTAAATTCATTACAAACATAAAAGATTCTCCGAAATTTTTAATGACACATACAGAAATAGCCGAATTGAAAAGGTAAGGAATTTCGAATATTTAGGCGAGAAAATTGAAGAATACGGATTAGCAAAGTTCGCAATAGAAGAAAGAATACGCAAAATGGAAAGGGCGAATGTTATTACTAAGAATTTTGACAGAAAAAAGTGTCTGTCTAAAAGCCTTAAAATAAGACACTATATTACAATGGTGAAACCGGAATACCTCTATGCAAGTGAATGCCTGGTATTAAATTATAAACTGGATTAGCTTGAAGTATTGTAAAGTAGAATTATAAGTAAAATTTTGGGTCACTTGAAAAATACAGTACAATGTAAGTTAAGAACAAACATGGAAATATATGACAACATTGCAAAAATATCAGAATCTATCAGAAAAAGGAGAATCATATTTTTGGACACATCTATCGCATGGATGACACCAGGCTAGCAAAAAATATTCAAATATTTTTGGGAGAAAAAGTCAACTATAACCTGGATTCAAGAGATGAAGAAAGATTTGAAACGAAATAATATCAGTCAACAGGACGCTATGGAAAGAGAAAATTTTCGAAAGCAGATTTCGAATATGGCAGGATTCAAAGGTAGAGATGAGAAGAAAACGGGTGCAAATTGGTCTGAAGAAAGAAAGAGAAAACACGATGCAATAATGAGGGAGTACTGGAAAGGAAGATAGAAAAAACAACAGGAGAGGAACTGAAATTGTCACGTGGTCCCTAGCTGGCCATAACGAAAAGAAGAAGTTACAAATGTGTTCCCGTCATATTGGCGAAATAAAAATTTCATACTGTCAGCATCTGATTTCAAACATAATGACCTGCACAATATTCTCGATTGCAGTTTTTTAAATAGTGTTTCGGGAACTTTAATACTTTTAACACCTTTACAGCATCTGTTCAGAGCATTTTCACACAGTAAAACACCGCATATTAGTGATATAACTGTACCTAGCAACAACCAATCACTCCTACGGGGCAACCGGGTAGAGCGGGTCCAATTAGGGCTGTGACGGACGGCATCTTAATAGCGGATGTTCAGTGCTTGACATCCGCGGATGTTTTGCGGAAGCGGATACGGAGATCGAAGAAAATTGCAATTATTTAGATTTTGAAATTTTACCAAAAATAAAATCAAAATAAGTATACCTTCATCCCAAATTTTGCATAAGCAACGTCTATTTCCATCTAATATTGCCATATTGATTTATTTTTTACCAATTTTAACTACAAAAAACGTGCGATGACTTAACAAGAGAATTAAATTATTTACAAAAACTATGCACGCGTCAACAAAACAATCTTCGCGGCTCGACTATTCAACTATGAAGCACCGCTCATTTCCTTGCCCGCCACCCGCCTTGGTAACGCTCTGGTCTCGCATTCGGGAGGATGCGGATTCTGATCCCCGTCCGGGCATCCAGATTTGGGTTTTCCATGGTTTCCCAAAATCAATCCAGGCGAATGCCGGCATGCTTCCTTTAAAAGATCATGGTAGAATTACTTCCCGTTCATTGTCCCGACGGTGATCGGATTTAGCGATGTGGGATCTTGATGGGCCGTGAAGGGAGGTGCAGTACCACCTGTAGTGCGTGCTGGATGTGTCTGGACTTCCAAACAACCACCCCGGCCCCCTGCTGCTGGATCGTGATTGGTGGAAACACGCTGCAAGTGTGCGAAAACAACACGGCGCGCCGCTAGAAATTACGAGTGGAAAGGACTGCTTGGACCCCTTCTAGTAGCGCATCATACGGTAGTTCTACACGGAGGTCCTGCAACTTGGACGGTGAGTAGGCCGCTTTACTTTACGTGCAAGTTCAAACTTGTAAATTCATCGCTTTGGTAATAACACCGACCAGTTCACTGTTGGTATTTTAATTATATTATCCTAAGAAAAGAAACAAACACGTTGTTGTTAGCTAAGAGATGATGGGGCGATTCTCGTATAAAGATATTATGTATATATTGCAATGTAAACAAAACATCCTGTATACTTTCGCATTAAAAGTTGCGGATGCGGAGGCGGATGTAGGATATTACGCGGATGTTCCGCAATTGCGGATGCGGAGCTCCGTTACATGCCTAGTTGAAGCCGAGGTGATCGAGTCGGATGTCGTGTTTTGTTAGCGTGTGTGCGGAGACAAGCGGGCGGGGAAATTTAATTTGTGACGAATCCATTGCGAGGGCTGAGCTTATTCCGTGCTACGCGGGCACTAAATCACCCCGCGACGGGGGAGGCAGTTATAAAACAGGCTCGACAGGTGCCGACTGCACGCAGCCAAACGAACCAACCCCAGGACCAGCATGTCGCCACCAACCACTCAACCAGTCTGCAGTGCATATCACGCATCTAACGTCCATGTCGAATTCTACCTCCGCCTTCGCATCCGCAATTATTAATGCGAAAGCATAGGGGATGTTTGGTTTACGTTGCAATATATATATATATCTTTCCTCTTTGTACTAGAATCGCTCTATCGTCGCTTAGCTAACAAAAACGTGTTTGTTTCCTTACTTACGATACTGTAAGAAAAGTAACAATGAACTGAACCGTGTTGCTACCTAAGTATGAATTTACAAATTTCTACTTGTATATAAAGTAAAGCGGTCTATTGACGGTCCAGCTTGTAGGACTTCCATATAGAGCTACCGTAGGATGCGCTCACTCATTCACGCTACTAGAAGGGGTCCAAGCAGTCCTTCCCACTCGTACTTTCTAGCGGCACACCATGTGTCCTTATCGCACACTAGTTGAGTGTTTCCTTCAATCAAGATCCAACGGCATAGCTTGGCCCAGGGGCCCGTGTTGGTTGTTTGGGAGTCCAACCACATACAACGTATCCTACGTGTAGGTCTGCAACCTTTTTTATGGTCCAACATAGGATAATCGTAGGTTCTACAAATGGGACTATGAATGGGCCGGTAGAGCAGTGGAAAGGCGGATTATTAGTAAATAGAATTATAATTTTATATTTCTACCTCCGCATCGACTTCCGCAAAACGTCCGCATTCGGGGGTGTTAGGCAGAGAACATCCGCATCCGCTAAGATGACCTCCGTTACAACCCTAGTGTATATCACACCGCGACAGACGCAGCACGTAGTGAGCGGAATGCGCGTACTACACCGGCTGACGAGAAACAAGATTAGTGCAACAGCAGCTGGCGTCGGCGGCTCACAGCGAGTGCACATTCAGGCGGCTGCCGGGGGAATATCACTCGTAAGCGCTGATTCAGGTGAATGAGGTTTCCGAATTCTTCTTTAGCAGTGAGCAAACTAGTCATAGCCGATCATACGCTCTCATTGGTCATATTTTGAGATATGCTGGAGGGACACGCGTCACCTGCCGTCTTGAACCCCCGCAGTAGTCTGGAGCGTGCACTGCATGTTGGCGTCATCATCGTCATCATTCACAGCGACGGCCATTCCATGGCTCCCTCTGCTCCGCCAGTCTCTTTGTCTCTATTTATACCCCATTTATCATCATGTCATCAAACCATTTCTTTCTTCGTCGACCTCTTCTTTTCCCTTTATTTACGCTGCTCTCCAGGGCGGTTTAAGGCAGACACTCATTCCTCAACACATCACCAGTCCACTTCCTTTTTCTGTTCCTTATTGCTTCTATGAGGGACCTTTGCTCTCCTACTGATTCCACCACCTCATTCCTAACTTTATGTTCCCATCTTATTCTCTCCATCCTCTTCCATATCCACATTTCGAAAGCTTCCAACCTCTTTACATCTTTGCCTAACGTCCATGTTTCCGCCTCATAAAGCCCTACACTCCATACAAAAAATTTGGTTAGTTTTTTCCTCGGCTTTTTATCCAGTCTTCCGCATAATAAGTTTTTCTCTCTATTCAAAGCTTCCTTTGCCGTTGCGATTCTAGTTTTCTACCTCCTTCTTGCGACTCATATCACCACACACAATATTAACGAGATATATGAAGGACTCGTTCTCCTTGTAGCTTCCCACCATTATATATTTAGTTTTAGATCTATTTAATCTTATTCCGAATTCCTTATACCCTTTGTCTAAGGCCTCTAACATTCTTCTGCTTATCTTGACACTTTCCGCCAGCTAAACCATGTCATCAGCAAACCTTATGCACCTAATTCTACATCCACCCAAGCATACACATCTTCAACTCGTATAATTTCCTCCAAATATATTTTAAATAATATGGGTAAAAGCTGTACAAATGCTGTATTATAATGACAATAACAGAACATTATTATGTCATATTATTAAGTTGTAAGTGTATGTTGATAGAGCCTGCTCAGGTTATATTAATTCTGCGTTACTTATGAACCGTGAAGAAACGTACTGCTGACTACCGTTAATATTCTTATCGCTGATGTATCGAAACTGAAGTTATTAAAAGAAACTGTTAAACAACCTGATTTCAGGTATTTACGGTACTAGCTGAAATGTACAACCCGCTACTGTATTCTGCATTGGGCAGTGGGCTTCTCGTGGACTGATTCATCTGTTTGTAGGAATCGCTGGCTGCTGTTCTCGGTGGCCATCTTGAAGGCAGGCTCATTATGGGCCGAAACAATCTTCAACTGGTTCAATCGGTGCAGTCTGTTACGCTCACCCTTACACCGTCACGCCTCGTCCCGAGTGGGCTCAGGTGCAGCTGCGGCGAGTCCGTCTCGGTTTTACACTGCCGTTCACGTGGTCACACATGCACGCGCTGGGTCTGCTCGTAATTTACTTTTTGTTTGGAACCAATTTATTGACGACATATTTTATCTTTAGCGGCTTCTGACGAGCTTTCGTGTCGCCTGTACTACAGCTCAATACCACACTGCGATTGCATTCAAAACTAACATTTTGAAACGTTCAAAAATCCTGAAACATACTGATTGGCAAACGAAAGTAGTGTCTCCAAGTCAGGGTTACTTCCATCCCGAGTTGTCGCGAGTTGTTGTCTGTTTCAACTACTTTTCCTTCGTAGCGAATACAACGAATCAGAAACTGCGAATACGTCGGCGGCGGCCCACGAGCCTCGAGGGACATGCCTTCACTGAGCGGCTTACGCCTGCACGGCACTACCGCAAACAGGAGGGAACAGTTCAAGGTTCACAACCATCCGTCCCCACAAGGCACTGAGCCCCAGTCCCACTGCAGTGGGCGACTTAAATCGCTATGAGTTCACATTGCAGCACCACAAAATGGCGATAAAATTAAAAACAAAGCTGGTGTACCCTTCAAACAAACGCGACTATTTTCCTATCGTGTAGCGACAAAAACATTTACAGTACCTTAATGACGAGAGGCTATACTAGCCTTTTCCAACAAAATGTCAACCTCTCCATCACGTGGTGCATCCTGTTTGCACGGACGAGGCTCTGACAACTGAAAGATTCCCCGTATAAGGAGTCACCCACTGCTTGCCTCCGAAAGGAGGGCGGAAGAACGGGGAGCGGTTCAGGGCACCCTCTTGCCCTTGGGGTTGGAAACGGCCCCTAAAGGCGGATGAATCAGAAATGATCAACGGCATGGGGATGCTGAAGGCAACGGGAAAACAATGCATTAAAGACCCAAAGGGTATCCCGAGGACATGTAATCCTCTCAAATTACAAATATCATGATGGCTTCTTCCTGGGTAAAATATTACGGAGGTAAAATAGTCCCCTAATCGGATCTCCGGGTGGGGACTGCTGAGGGAGGAGTCATCAGAATGGATAGAAACATTCTACGAGTCGGAGCGTGGAATGTTAGAAGTCTGAATAGGGCAGGTAGGTTAGAAAACTTAAAAAGGGAGATGGAACAATTTAAGTTAGATGTTGTTGGGATTAGTGAGATTTAATGGAAAGGCGCACTGGATTTCTGGACTGGGGAACACGTGATAATTAGCACACAAGCTGTCAATGGAGCCACTGGTGTAGGATTTGTAATGAACAAGAAAGTAGGGAGACTGGTGAGTTATCATGAACAGTTTAGTGACAGGATTATTTTGATGAGGTTATAAACTAATCCCGTCCCAACCAAATTAGTACAAGTGTATATGCCAACGTCACAGGAAGATGACGAAGAAATAGAAAAAATATACGCTGAAATTGAAGAATTAATCCAATATGTGAAGGGAAAGGAAAATCTAATAATCTTGGCTGACTGGAATGCAATAGTGGGAGAAGGAAAAGAGGGGAATACTGTAGGAAGTTTTGGTCTAGGGGAAAGAAATCAGCGAGGAAGCAGGTTGCTAGAATTTTGTGACAAACACACTGTTTCAAAACCATGCAAGAAAAATATACAACTGAAAACGTCCTGGGGATACAGACAGATATCAGCTAGATTAAATTATGGTCAAACAGAGATTCAGGAATCAAGATCTAGACTGTAAAGCGTAGCCAGGAGCAGACATAGACTCTGACCATAATTTGATAATAATGAAGTGCAGGCTGACATTTAAGCGAAGAAGGAAGCAGTATAAACAGAACAGACTGGAAGTGAATAAACTGAAACGATCTAGCACAAGAGAAAAATTTGCAGAAATGGTAGACTTAGGTCTAAGAATTAACTGTGAAAGGAGCTCAACCGAGGACGAATGGAATGCATTAAAGACCGAAATAATGAAAGCTGGCAAAGAAACCTTAGGCTTTAGGGAACAAACTGCACGAAAACCTTGGATCACAGAAGAAATTGTGCAGCTGATCGATCAGAGGAGAAGGTACAAAAATGCTCAGGAGGAAGCAGGAAAAGAGCAGTACAGGCAATTTAGAAATCAAATAAATAGGAAATGCAAAATAGCAAAAGAAAAATGGCTACAAGAAAAGTGTGAAGAAGTAGAAAAGGAAATGGTTGCAGGAAAAGTAGATGTTGCATATAGAAAGATCAAACAGAATTTTGGAGAAATGAAGAAAAGAGGTATGAACATTAAAGCTGCCGATGGGAAACCTCTTTTAAGGTCAGAAGATAGAGCTAACAGATGGAAGGAATACATTGAGAAACTGTATGTTGGGGACGACTTGAACAATAGTGTATTGGAAAAGGAAGGCGATGTCGACATGGATGACATAGGAGATCCTGTTTTGAGGACAGAATTTAATAAAGCTCAGAACGACTTGAAAGCAAATAAGGCAGTTGGAATTGATGAGATCCCTGCAGAACTTCTTAAATCTCTAGGAGAGGAAGGAATCGAAAGATTATTCAAGCTGATATCAAAAAGTTATGAAACAGGAGAAATTCCAAATGATTTTAATGAAAACATCATCTTCACACTTCCATAGAAAGCACAAGCCATCAAATGTGAGAATTATCGCATCATTAGTCTAACAACACGTGCTTCAAAGTTACTGACTAGAATAATATACAGAAGGATGGAAAGGGTAGTAGAAGATATAGTAGGTGAAGATCAGTTTGGGTTTAGGAAAAATCGCATTACAAGGGAAGCAATTCTGTCTTTAAGATTGATACTTGAAGGGCGGATCAAGGAAAACAAAGATATTTTTATGGCATTTGTTGATTTAGAAAAAGCTTTTGATAATGTTAGGTGGGACAAGATGTTCAAAATTTTAAAGAGGTCAGGTCTAAAGTATCGAGGTAGAAGAATACTCTATAAACTATATAAGAATCAGGTGGCTATAATAAAAGTAGAGAATCACGACAGACATGCATCAGTTAAAAAGGGTGTGTGACAAGGTTGTAGTCTATCCCCGTTAATATTCAACTTGTATGTAGAAGAAGCAATGAAGAAAGTCAAAGAAAAATTTCCATGTGGCATAAGTTTTCAGGGAGAAAAAATCAGTATGCTACGATTTGCTGATGACATTGTCTTGTTAGCAGAGAGGGCTGAGGATATTGAGAAGTTACTGAATGGCATGAATAAAATACTTAAGGAAGATTTTGGACTGTATATAAATCAAAGAAAGACAAAAGTGATGAAATGTATCAGAAATGACACCAATACTAGTAGATTAAATATAAAAATAGGATCGGATGCAATAGGAGAAGTAAGTGAATTCTGTTATTTGGGAAGCAAAATTACAACTGATGGCCGAAGCAGGAATGATGTTAAAAGCAGAATAGCACTAGCGAAAAGAGCCTTCATGAGAAGAGAAACCTTTTGGTATCTAATATTGATCTAGTAATTAGAAAGAATTTTTTAAAACTGTTTGTGCTGGGCACAGCACTTTATGGTAACGAAACATGGACTTTACCATAAATAAAGAAAAATGAAGCGTTTGAAATGTGGTTGTACAGACGAATGCTGAAAATTAAGTGGACAGACAAAGTAAGAAATGAACGAGTTTTGGAAATGATGGGTGAGGAAAGAAGTTTGTGGTAGAAGTTTACAGAAAGAAGAGACAGGCCATTAGGTCATATTTTGAGACATGCTGGATTGGTTAATTTGTTAGTGGAGAGAACAGTCGAAGGTAAGAACTGTAGAGGAAGACAGAGATTAGAATATATGAGGCAGATAATTGAGGACGTTGGGTATAAGGGGTATGTAGCAATGAAGAGGTTAGCATAGGATAGGAAGGGATGGAGGATAGCATCAAACCAGTCAAAAGACTGACGACAGCAAAAAAAAAAAAAAAAAAAAAAAAAGAATGACATAGTGTGAAGATGAAAATATATTTATGTGTTTTTCCTTACTGCTTTACGCCTCGTCAATGTTGAGGTCGTTAGATTCAGAACAGGACTGCGGACAAGGAACGGGAATGAATTCGGCCGTGGATTTTGTAGGAAGGACGCTGGGCTGGTTCGAATTCCCGTCACTGTATCAAGATTTGGGTTTTGCACCGTTTCCTCAAATCACTCCAGGCAAATGCCGGGATGCTTGCTCCAAAAGGCCATGGCCGAATTCCTTCCCGTTCCTTGTCCGCAGTCACATCCCGCATCTAGTGACCTCGTCGTCGACGAGGCGTAAAACCGTAAAAAGGAAAATAGCGAAAATCGTCCCACGCGCGTATCATACGCGCAGCAGGTGGCGTGATGGTGACATGACGGATTCACCCCCACCCCGTGCATCGCGCAGCGCAGCGCGTGGGCGTGTGGGGGCGGATGGCCACTTCCGGCTGAGTCTCTCCCAGGCCACCCCGACGAGGCGTCCTGGAAAATTCGAGGAAGCTCTCTCTGAGAGGACCGCGCACTTCCCGCCACCTGTCGCCTGTGAGCCGTTAGTCGTTCGCAAAAATAATATCCTTCTTGATATGTAGCAATCAGAGATTTTGTGCTGAATCCCTCAGCATTAACTTGCGCTTGATCAATACTGTTTGGAAGACGTCACTTTTCCCGTTAGTACCGAGCATGTTTTTCGTAACACACTGATGTTTGCTTGGTAGGGGGAGGAATAATATTCTGTGAAGCTTCTATAATGGACGTACTAGAGCAGAAAGTAAAATTTCATCTGCAAAAGAGTGACAGCTTCAAAACCAAACTGAAAGAGTTTTGCTTCAAAAGCATTTTGTTGCCCCAAAGAATTTTCTTGTAGTTTGTTAACTAGAGAGGACTCCGATAATCTCTGTGGTAAGGACGAGAGCGGAGAGAAGCTATTGGGATTGCTGATACCGTGAACAATACAGCGTGGCATCGAGTCTTTTACACGCCCTCCAACTCCTGTACTTCATAACCAAACTGTGGGTCCCAAACTACACTACCAGTGGTAACCGAATTCCTTAAGTTCTCTGGTACACACTCTCATCACCTTCTCCAGTAAACGATGGATTTTGTAAACTTTTCCTTAAACTTGCCCAATGTGCTCTGCCCAGTTGAGTTTGTTATCAGACGTTATGCCAAGAGATTTACACTTGGTGACTTTAACAGGACGAGTGATGTGTATCTGGTAAGGCCGTTACGTGCCGCCCTCCCGAGAGCTGACTTCATGACGCATCCTGCGCCTTAATTAGTCGCGTGGCTCCAAAATAAAACTCCAGTCGCTGCATTCCTGGACGGTCGCCAGCCGACGTTTTCTAGACGGACTGGGCGCATGTTTTCCGAACGGCAGTGCCACCTGTCACCATAAACAAGCGCCCGCTACGAGCCGGTGTCGCTGCGACGCGCCGGGTAAAAAAAGCGAACTGCGTGCGCTCGCCGCCATCTTTGTCGTGTAAGCGGAGAAGGCGGTGGCTGCTAGTAGCGCGGGCGGCCGCGCGCGGCGCTGCTGGGCCCGCGCACGCGTAACTGCGCAGCGGCGCTCCCGGAATTACGTCACCAGCCACGCACGCGTGTTCTCGGTCACACATGCACGGGCAGGTCTCGCCACGTCCGGCAAGTCACTGGCTCCATCACTCAATCGCATCGAGCATCACTGGGCGGCTGAGGGAGTCGGTTCCATTAGCGCGAGGAAATGTGTGCGAACCCACATTCCACGCGCGTTTCTACTTAAAAGAATCCCTCCCACATGCAATGAGTTCATATCTGCCGTTTATGTTTCATGTCAGTAGACTGAAACTGTACTTACAGGCATCCACAGTGCGGCATTTTTTTAGCAAGAGTTCTAGTAAACATGAAAAAAGCTGGTGATACGGTGATTTATGCATTTATGCATTATGCATTTTTAATGTATTCGTAAAGTCGCGAACACCACAGGCAGACTTGTATCTGTTTGGCTTTAACGTGCGAATCTAAATAGTACGTTTTGGATTAAAATAGTGTAATAACGCTCAGTTATTCAACAGTATACTAAAACTCGTAATCTATCATGATAACAAGATGGCGGTCATGTCACTTTACACCAGTGGAGTTGACGGGACTAGACTAGGGGTGTCTGTCATTGTGTTGATGACATCTGCTCCTGTTTTTTCCAATGGACAAAACACCGGAAAGATAAAACGCTTAGCCGATGAGAAACCAGCCAGCGGCAGCAACTCAGGGAAACACGCGTTTAACAAACTACACAAAATAAAGAGCAAGTATTTCACGGTATCCAAGCTTGCGGTGAACCTCTTAGTTAAACCGCGCATGTCTGTGACTTTCCAACAACGCAAGTTGTCGAGTTTAATGAATATGTATATAGATACGATCCAAATAATTGTTGAAAGATTGAGGACATGCATCTCAGTGATTGAAGATCTTCCTGAAAGAAGCTTTAAATTGAATCGTGGATGAAGCAGTAACAAGACTCCAGAGGCGGGAGAGAAGGATTTCCCCTGGAAGACGTGCAGTAATCAAGGGACTTGTAATATCCCATAAGGCCTTTATGATTTTTATAATTAATTTTTAAATCTTATGTACTGTATGATGGAGATGATTTGAACAACAGTGTATTGGAAAATGAAGTTGGTGTCGATATTGATGACTTAGATGATCTTATTTTGAGGAAAGAATGTTATAGAACTTTGAATGATTTGAAATCAAATAAGGCGGTTGGAATTGGTGAAATTCCTACAGAACTCCTGAAATCTCTAGGAGACAAATGAATGCAAAGACTATTCAAACTTGTATCAAAAAGTTACGAAACAGGAGAGATTCCCACTGATTTTAATGAAAGTTTCATCTTCACACTTCTGAAGAAAGCACAACCACAAGCTGAGACTTATCGCACTATAATTCTAACGCCACGTGCTTCAAAATTACAGACCACAATAATATACAGAACAATGGAAAGTGTGGCAGCAGGGACAGGAGGTAAAGATCAGTTTGGGTTTAGGAAAAACCGCTGTATAAGGGAAGCGATTCCGATCTTTAACTAATGTCTGTCTCTCATGATTCTCTATTGTTATAGGTACTTGATTCTTATAAAGATTATAATGTATTCTTCTAGCTCAGTATTGTAGATCCACCTCCATTAAAATTTTCAGCATCTTGTCCCACCTATGAATATCAAAAGCTTTTTCTAAATCAACAAACGCCATAAAATTATTTTCAGGTACTCTGTTCTCATTAATATTGAACTTGTATGTAGAAGAAGCAATAAACAAAGTGAATAAAAGGTTTGAATGTGGCATAAGTGTTCACAGTGAAAAAAAAATCAGTATGCTGCGATTTGCTGATGGCATTGTCTTGTTAGCAGAACAGGTTGAGGATATTGACACGATAATCCGCTAATCGTTACTCAACGAAGTTAACAAAATTGCAAAAATTTAACTCTTAAGTTACCCCAAAAATCGTTAACGGTCTTCTTAACTTTCGTTGAATTGAACTACCGTTAACTTTAGTCCGTTACATTGGTTGTTGACGTCGTTTGGTTTGTTTGAATTGCGCGCCATGTCACGCTCGGACTTTCGACGAGGCGGATGGCGAACGAATAATAGGCAATACGAAGTGCGAGTGTGACGCGTATACAACTGTAATGCTAGGCATGGCATGGGTGTGAGCAAGAATGCTAGAGTTTTTGAGTGTTTCTATTTTAGGTCTTCAAACAGGCGCTCACTGCTCGTTTCTAATTCGATCGATGATTGATTTTGAAATTTTTATAATCTATCTTTTTTAGTGCCAGGAAAATTTCACTTTTTAGTTGGTATTGGTTTGGTGTTTGTTAGTGAAATAAGTAATTCTGACATTCATTACATGATTACGTCATGAAAACAGAAGCTGTTCAATCCGTTAGTGAAAGCAGCAATGCTAACAATAGCAACCAGAATACTAAAAATCCTTGGCCACATTTATGCGATTATCTTGCACTTAAATCAAGACTGGAAGAACAGTTGATTCATAAATTCAAGCTGTGTTTGCCTAAACTTTCTACAGTCAAGGCTCACGTGTCTAGCCTCTATAACAACATATGAAGAGGATGCACATATCCAAATATGAACAGCTCAAAGAAAAAGTGAAAGCAGAGCCAACTCGTAGGAAAACAGAAAAATAATTCAAATCCTTCTTCTGGTGTAGATAGCAGCAGAATTGATTTATTTTCATCGCCATCTGCTAATAAAAGTTTACATCAAAATTTGGTATCATAGCTACCGGAACCATCGTATTCCAAGCTGGGGTGGAGCGATGTATTGCAAACCTTTTCGTTGCCACTACATATTGAAGAATCAGATACGTTTGAGAAGCTGATGAAATGTCGAACCCCCATGAAAACTCAATTTCCAGACGGACCTTAGGTAGATGTATTATTAATTCACATCGTGATACGTAGCACCTTGGTATTGCTTGTAGTAATACCTATTGCAATACATAAACATCAGTTCCTTTCTTGGATGGTTAACTTTTAACGGTTAACTTTAACTTGCGTTACATTTGCAAAAATGTAACGCTTTAACAATTATCGAAGTTAACTTTTCAAGTAGCGGATCAACGATTAACGAAGCTAACTTTTCGGTTAACTGTGTCCACCTATGGATATTGAGAAGTTATTGAATATCATGAACAAAATGCTGAAGGAAGATTTTGGACTAAATATAAACCAAAGCAACACAAAAGTGATGAAATGTAGCAGAAATAATACCAATAATGATAGTTGAGTATAAAAATAGTGTCAGATGCGATGGAAGAAGTTAGTGAATTTTGCTAGTTAGTTCATTGCCGAATAAGGAATAAAGCTAAAAGCAGATTAACAGTTGCAAAAACAGCCTTCATGAAAAAATGTTTTAGTTTCAGATGTTGATCTAGGACTCAGGAAGAACTTTTTAAAACAGTATGTGTGGAGCACAGCACTTTATTGGCAGCGAAGCATGGACATAGGAATACCAGAAAGAAGGAAAATTGAAGTCATTGAAATGTGGTGCTATAGAAGGATGCTTAAATGATGGGTGAGAAAAGAAGATTGTGGAAAAGTCTGTTAGTGGAGGGAATAGTCGAAGGTAAGCGCTACGGTGGAAGACAGAGTTTAGAATATATGAAGCAGATAATTGAGGAAGAAGGTTGAGATGAAGAGGTTAGCACAAGATAGGAAGGGTTGGAGGATTGCATCAAACCAGTCGAGAGACTGATGACAGCAAAAAAATGGATAATTAGTATTTCAATATGATTATTTAAGCTTTTTTGTTGTATCTTAACCCAGCTTGTCTTTTATGGGGAGATGGGGTGAGTTATACAAAGGTAACAATTTTGTTACATTCAAAAACATTTATTCCATAGTATTATCCCATAAATTTAATCAGAATAATATAAAAATTACAAATTTTAAAAGGACGCCATGCATAAAATTCCCTTGGATGAGACAAAACTCTAAGAAACATTTTATATCAAACATATTTTTTGTTCTACCGACGCCCCATCATTGAGAGATGAGATGCTGTTATCGGACAAATCTCTCTGTGGAGCGGTTACGGGGATTTAATTGTCTCTCCCTCAAAAAAAAAAAAAAAAAAAAAAAAAAAAAAAAAAAAAAAAAAAAACAAATTGAACTGCCGAGTGGTTATTTTCGCACTAGTTCAACCAACCGTAAAAAATGACGGCTGTCACCTATAGTGTTTTTGAAAACCGAATAACGATATTTTTCGTGTTTTGAGTAAACTTTCTGTGATTAGATTCTCGGAGTATTTGGTTGCGATGTTTTCAAACAGCTGTACTCGACTTTGATTACGTAAATTTCTGTTGTTATGAAAAAGTTCCTAAGTATAATTCCAAAAATAATAACCGTTATTTATTCGACTGACATATTTCACGAGTAACTACGTTTCGTGTACGCTTTTTGTGAGGTTTTAACAGCTACCCCTGTTCCTCTAAGCAACTCCTAGGGGATGTCGTAATAAATGCTAGAGAAAATATAATGGAAACATCGAACATTCTTCTCCCTGCATGAATTTCTACATCTAATCGTCGAAATAAAAATAAAAGGCAACTGTTAACTACAGTAGAACGAACGTCGCAGCGTACTGCCTCTGTGCATTCAGTGTAGTTTGTAACGAAACACAGTTTCCACACAGTCAAAAAATTATTAATTAATATTTTATTTTGATTTTGATTCTTGATTAGTGTAATTTTGTGCATAATATTTTGCTGTTTATTCGAGTTTGTCGAGAAGTATTGTATTTATGAAATCGAAGGCAGTGTGTTTGTGAGTTATCTCTGAACAGTGAAGTGTGAGTGTGACGAGGGTAACTTTGTCAGAGTCCGAGAGAAGAGATGGCAGACGAGTGCCTCCCTCGCTCGTGTCGCTGTCGACAGTGGACTGTGGCAGAGCTTAAAACTTAGTAGAGGAGATTATTCAAATTAATGTACAAGGGGATTCAAATGTTATAAAAGTGAAATTTAATGTCAACATATCAAGTGCTGAAACAGTGTTTAATTAAAGAAAAGTGAAACAATTACGTGGGGTGTTAATATTTATTTTTTTCTCGATGAAGTGCATCTAAGCAACGCACGAGTTTCTTCCAGGTTCCTGCAGAGGAGAAGCAGTAGCAGTGCGCTATATGTGGCGACCAGTGACAGAGACGAGCTATCGTATTTTTTTTTTTTTTTTCTTGCTGTCATCTGTCTTTCGACTGGTTTGATGCAATCCTCCATCCCTTCCTATCTTGTGCTAGCCATTTCATCTCTACATATCCCCTGCAACCCACGTCCTCAATTATCTGCTTCATATATTCTAATCTGTCTTCCTCTACAGTTCTTATCTTCGACTGTTCCCTCCACTAACAAATTAACCAATCCAGCATGTCTCAAAATATGACCTACCAGCCTGTCTCTTCTTTCTGTAAGCTTCTTCCACAAACTTCTTTCCTCACCGATCATTTCCAAAAATCGTTCATTTCTTACTTTGTCTGTCCATTTAATTTCCAGCATTCTTCTGTAGCACCACATTTCAAATACTTCAATTTTCTTTATTTCCGGTATTCCTAAAGTCCATGTTTCACTACTGTAAAGTGCTGTGCTCCAAACGTAGAGTTTTAAAAAGTTATTTCTAATTCCTAGATCAATATTTGAAACTAAAAGATTTCCTTTTTCATGAAGGCTCTTTTTGCTAGTGCTATTCTGCTTTTAACATCAATCTTGCTTCGGCCATCGGTTGTAATTTTGCTTCCTAAGTAATTCGCTTACTTCTCCAATGTGCATCCGATCCTATTTTTATATTTAATCTGCTAATATTGGTATCATTTCTGCTACATTTCATCACTTTTGTCTTGCTTTGATTTATATTCAGTCCAAAATCTTCCTTAAGTATTTTCTTCATGCCATTCAGTAATTTCTCAATGTCCTCAGCCCTTTCTGCTAACAAGACAATGTCATCAGCAAATCGTAGCATTCTAATTTTTTCTCCCTGAAAACTTATGCCACATGGAAATTTTTCTTTTCCTTTCTTTATTGCTTCCTCTACATACAAGTTGAATATTAACGGGGATATACTACAACCTTGTCTCACGCCCTTTTTAACTGATGCATGTCTCTCGTGATTCTCTACTTTTATTACAGCCACTTGATTCTTATATAGTTTATAAAGTATTGTTCTATTTCCATACTTTAGACCTGACCTGTTTAATATTTTGAACATCTTGTCCCACCTAACATAACTTCCTTCCACGACAGACAGCTGCCTCCCATCGCAGTCACAATTCCATTTAACAATGTAAGAGCAAATAAAATCAGATTCAATTATTTATTTCAAATTTACACTTCCCTTTAACAGAACAAGTGGAAATAAAGTAATTGCAGTTACTCAGTTGAAATGTCATGGTTAGGCAAGCAGCGCTGTGGTGTCGCCCAGAGTAACTAACAGTTCGGGTATCATCGGACTCGACGAAGGTTATTTAGATGAATCACCGTGAGAGCGGTGTCTTTCAGTCTACTCCCTACCATCTTTCATTCAAGTTATTACAATCACTTCCGAAATGATCACCTGACTGCGTCAGTGCTTCACTAGGCGGGTAAGCCAAGATGGCGAGTCCTTGCGCCTCTCGTGTTGGTCGCCCTACGTTCCAGCGGGAATGTCTGCGCCAAGCGTCTCCGACCAGCCTCTGCGTCCTCGCCGATTCGTTTCAAAACAGAGAGAGCCAGTATGATTTGATGAAAAGACTATTTGCCGATGATGCTATTATTTATCGTGAAATCAAAACCCAGGACTACTGCGCTTTGTTACAAGACGATATTATGAAAATAATTCCGTGGTGTAAACACTGGCAGTTGGAGTTAAACGCTAAATAGTGCCAAGTCATGCGTGTAAGTAAAACGGTGACACCATTCAGCTCTGAATATACAATTAATGGTACTGTGCTTAGAACGGAAGATCCGCTAAATACCTAGCGGTAACAATTCGTAATACTTTGTCGTGGAATGAGCATATCGTGAAAGTAATTGGGAAAACAAATCTTATGCTCAGAATTCTATATTGTAATTTAAAACAATGTACTCCGGAAGTTAAATCGGTTGCATACAAGTCACTAGTGCGTCCTCACTTAGAATATTGTTGTTCTCGATGGGTTCCGAATCAAAAGGGGTTAATGGTGGCATTAGAGAAGGTCCAAAGAAGAGCCGCCCGATTTGTGACAGGTATATATAGTTGGAGGGAAGCTTATGTGCGTTGATGAAGGAGTTGGGTTGGGGAGACCTGGAACACCGAAGGCGTTGCTCTCGACAGAAGCTAATTGAAAAATTCACGACTGACGTATTTCGGAATGACAGCAAACAAATATTACTACCAGCAACATTCATATCTCTGAATAACCGCGAAAATAAGATAACAGAAATCAGGGCAAAAACCGATTCATTTTTGTACTCATTTTTTCCACGAGCGATTAGGGAATGGAATACAAAGGACTCACCGAGCGAGTAAACTTAAAATCCAATAGGAGTAGCTTTCGATAAAGCACTCCGGCCATCCTGATCTGGGTTTTCCATGGTTTTCCCAGATCACTCCAGGCGAATACTGGGATGGTTCCTCACAATAGCCCATGGGCGCCTTCTGCCATATCCCGTATATCCCTTCGAAACTATTACCCTTTCGGATAGGAGCAATACACCCTCCGCCACACACTTTTAGTGAATAGCGGAGTAATGATAATAAGAACTTAAAATGCGTATGTTGAGATGAAGAGGGTGGATGAAGATAGGAAGATATGGAGGGTTGCATCGAGCCTGACGCCCTTATATATACTGGAAACCCCTTCTTGCCGCCACTTTTACGCAGCCAACCAAAACTTTTGATATTCTTTAAATGTCTCTCTTTGAGATGAATTATAATTTACTTAAAAGACAACTGAATGAATTTTTTTTAATTAATTAAAAATACTTGCAGACATATTTTGATAGCCAACCCTGCAAAATTGTATTCCGCTACTAATAATTATACATAGACATTGAGCTTCAGTCGAATAACAGACGGACGTATGCAGCCGGACCCTGGACCAAGCGAGACATGCAACGTGTGGCGACTCGATGTGAACAGCTCCACGTCTGTCGCCTCAGTTACGCAATCTGTATGAGGTTAAACTTAAGCGGCCTGTAGACGATCAAATTGGTTGTCAAACTTTACGTGTTTGTCAAATTATTTGAGGGTCTGCGGCATTGTTTGACGTGTTTGATGAAAATTTTGATTGACGGCGTGTTTGTCAAATAAGTTTGAAGGTGTGCGGTGGTGTTTGTCAAACATTATTTCATTTATGGCTTAGTGACCATGGAGAACGCATCGCCGTTCTCCAAGTGACATCAACAGGAAGGATAATTGACTGAGTGGACATAATTTATCAGACGAAGGATTCCTTTTACAGTTCATGTCCATACATCGCGTTCTGCCGGTTCTAAGAAAGTAAAATCTAAATAATTGAATAACTTCAATATTTAGCCAAATTTATCAAAAACGTTGAAAGAATTTAAAGTAAAAATTTCTAGAGGGCAAATGTAGGAGGGTGCAGAAAAGGGGGAAGATGGGTGTTTAGGGAAATTGTCAACGGAGCGTGGGCTCCATTGCAATTTTATTAAATATTAGCATCTGGTTTGGCTGATTTCTCCAAGAACCCTGTCCATAACACCATCCTCCATGTTTTCTTCTCCATGTCGGATGTATTATTTCCCCATTAGTAAGTAAATTGTGTAAATGACAACACGCCATAACTTCTTGCTTTTGTTAGAGATAATTATGTGGGTTTTTAAAAAAACTTAAAATTACATGCGAGAATGCCAAATACTTTTTCAATAACCTGCGCGAGATAAACGATAATTTAAAATTCTTCTGTTATGATTTAACCCTTGTTTATTGTAAGGTTTCATAAAACTTGGTAGCAGCTGGAAAGCTTCATCTCCTACAAATGCGCGGGGCCTTTTTTAAAAAAAATTAGTATTCGGTAATTCATCTGGATATAGAATCTGCAACTGATTATTTTCAAACAAATTCCAAGATGTTGTATTTGTAATCAATCCTCCATCTGTCGCTCTGAAATTTGTACCGACATCAGACGTAAGAAATTCATAATTTGTACTGGCTATAATAATTCAAACGTTTTATGTTCCATGAGCAGGAATTTATTGTAATCATCTGGTTCCTTGTGCGATATTTCTTGAAATAAATTTTCATGTGTATATCTCTCTCTTTTAATTTCAATCATTCTCTAAACCAACATCTACTTTTTTTTTCTTGACACATTGTGCTAGAGTCAACGCTAACAATGTGTTGTTTTTATTCCTGATTGCGGCACGCGTCACGTTCCGACAAGGGAACAATCGAAACTAAAGGCAAGTTTGACAAATTTGTTTGATCTCAGGTTTGAGCGTTTGCTCTGTTGTTTGATGAAAACGTGATGTTTGACCAACAAATTTTTCAAATAAGTTTGATCGTCTACAGGCACCTGGCTCACGACTGTTGCCGCTACTTCGTCTGTCTGTCGCCATGTGTCACTGAGTGCCGACTGCTCGTCCACGTTAACGCATCCGCACGTGCGGAACTTTCGCCTGGATTCCTACTTCCGCTTCCACATCCGCAATTTGTATTGCACATGTATAGCTGATGTTTTGTTTACATTGCAATGTATATTATTGTTTTCTCTTTATACGACATTCTGGCCATCGTCGCTTAGCTAACAACCGCGTGGTTTTTTTGTCCTTGCGATCCTGCAATAAAAGTAACAATGCAGTAAACGTGTCAGTACTTAAGCGCGGAATTTACAGTATTTAAGTTGCATGTAAAGTAAAGCGGCCTACTCACAGTCCAACGTTTAGGCCATTCGTGTGGGAACTACTGTAGGATCCAACAAGATGTTCCAAGCAGTCCTTTCCACTCGTACTTTCTCGCCGCACACCAGTGTCCTTATCGCACACTCGCAGGATGTTTCCTCCAATCAAGATACAACGCCATAGCTTGCTGGACCGCATGGAACCGTGTTGGAGTCCAAGAACATACACACGCTCTGCATGTAGTCCTGCAACCCCTTTCACGATCCATCAAGGGTCTTTTATCGAAAATCAGATCATTCACCGTAGGTCCTACAAGTTGTCCTGTGAATGCACCGCCAGAGCGGTGGAAAGGCGGGTGGCGGGCACGGAGATGTGGCCTTGTGCTTGACGCTCCAATTAGTCGCGCCGCGAACCGCGCAAACTTTATCTGTGTAAGGTTGCTATTTTTAGACGCGTGCGTAGTTATCTAAATAATTTAATTCACTTGTGAAAACATCCCAAGTTTGTTGTTGTTGAAAAGTGAAACACAGAGTAAATAATTATGACAGTATTATATGGAAATAGACTTTACTTATGATAAAAATGTAGAATTTGACATAAAAAATATACTTATTTTTATTTTAAGTTTGTTTTTGGTGAAATATTAAAATCTAAATAATAACAAACTATGTTTCTTCACCTCCGCATCCGCTAAACATCAGTATGTGCGGATGTTAAGCACTGAACATCCGCATCCTCAAATATATCCTCCGTTTCAACCCTAGATGGTGGCAAGTAGTGTTGCCCAAAATCGGTCTTGGTCTTGCAGTCTTGGTCTTGGTCTTGCATTTTTGCAAGACCAAGACCAAGACCAAGACCAGGTGTATTGATGCAAGACCAAGACCAAGACTGGCCAAGTCTTGTCTTGTTCTTGCATTTGGGCAACACTAGTGTTGCCCAAAATCAGTCTTGGTCTTGCAGTCTTGGTCTTGGTCTTGCATTTTTGCAAGACCAAGACCAAGACCAAGACCAGGTGTATTGATGCAAGACCAAGACCAAGACTGGCCAAGTCTTGTCTTGTTCTTGCATTTGGGCAACACTAGTGGCAAGTAACGTGAAGGTCGTGGTGTTTGTGAAGGAACCATTGCGGTATCGCCTGGAATGATATCGATAAGGCAGGCACGGTAAACCTGAATCAGGATGCCCTGACGGAGGTTCGAACTGGCGTCCCCACGGCGACACGGCCCCCACAGGGGGCAGCGCGCAAAAACACGCTAACAGAAACGGCATGCACCGAGATGGGGAAGAGCGATTGCTTAGCTCAGTGTTCCCTTTTCCCGAGTACCACTTCACGAAAGTGCTCTATTTCACCTACCACTTATAGCTCAATTAATAAATAACATGTGAAACTTGTTTCTGGCGGTTTATTAAATTTTCATCCAGTAACAAACGTCACAAAAAACAATACATTTTCCAAAATATGTTTGTCGTTAGTAATGTTTGCATAAACGTTATTTAGTTGTGATGGTGATTACTTGGGTCCCCCTGCTGGTCAGGTGAGCGACACTGCATGTCCCGCCAGCTTAATTACGCGCACTGCGAGCAATCGATACGCTAGCCGTGACGGGGGCGTGGCGGGCGCCGAACATGGCTGCCAGGCTGCTCGTGGCTATGTGTCGCACACGGCTAGACACGCCACGCTCAAGCTGACCACCACTTTGCAACATCGAGTGCATTCTGAAACAATCCCCCTTCGTTCCTAGCAGCTGGGCGCGTGTTCCGTGGTTACCGTTTCACCTGCTCGGAGAGCGTCCATGAACCACGTGGCTCCATTGTGCCTCCCGTGAACCTCTCCACCTGCTCCCGCGAAGCCACCCCAACCCTCCCCCGCGGGGCACGTAGCTTTTGTCCCTGTTCATTGCAGAACACATTTTGTAGCGTTTTCTCTTGTCAGACTATTGTAAATTACACACGGAGATAATTAAATAACGGAAATTAATATTCACACGCTGCTGTGTGTTCTGTACCTTGTTTTAAATCTGACACATAACAGGAATGAACAGCTCCGAGGCCTGGCTCGGATCCACCACCCCCCCTCCCCCGCGTAGCCCTCTCCTCCTTAGTCGCGTAGTTTATGGACGCTCCCTTACAGCTGTGTAAATTCCAGTTTTCTGTGTGACGTCACGTCCCGTATCTCCTTGAGTTCGCGAGGTTCACAAGTCGATGCTATTTTTTTGGATTTTCAGAAAGCTTTTGATTCTATACCACACAACCGACTTTTGGCGAAGATTCGAGTTTACGGTATATCGGTTCAGATTTGTGAATGGATACCTGATTTTCTAACTGGTTGATCACAGTATGTCGTTGTTGACGGGGAAACATCTTCTAAGCCTGACGTTACTTCGGGCGTACCTCAAGGAAGTGTAATAGGGCCACTTCTTTTCCTAATTTTTACAGACAATCTCGGTGACAACGTTAATTGCAGGATGCGATTGTTTGCTGATGATGCACTTATCTATAGGGAAATAAGTTGCTCTGACGATTGCTTAGAAATTCAGCGCGATCTGGATTTTATTTCGCAATGGGGCCGTAAATGGCAGCTTACACTTAACCGCAAAAAGTGCAAGGCAATGCAAATAAGTAATAAAAAGACCCCGTTTGCTCACGAGTACAATGTAAACAATTAAGTTGTTGACACTGTTGATTCCCTAAAGTATCTGGGCGTAACAGTACAAAGCAACATGGAATTGGACTTGCACATAACTTCCGTCGTAGGCAAAGCTAATTGTAGATTACGATTCATAGGTCGTATTTTGAGAAGTTGTAATGCTCATACAAAGGAAAATGCGTACAAAACACTAGTGAGTCCGAATTTCGTTTATTGTTGTGGAGTTTGGGATCCGTATCGCAAGGGATTGATTAACACGTTACAGAAAGTACAGAAGAGAGCCGCTCGATTCGTGACTGCTAGTTACAGTCCTTACGAAAGTGTCACAGAATTGATACATGAATTGTGCTGGGATTGTTTGGCAGAAAGACGGTTTTCATTTTAATTTATCGGAGAATCTGCGATTTTCTTTAATTTACGAGTGCAATGAATTACTTGTTCGCCAACCTACTCAGGTCGCAATGACAGGAGGGATAAGATTAGAGAAATTAGTTGGCGTCCTGATGCTTTTATGCATTCTTTCTTTCGTCGTGCTATTCGGGATTGGTGGTTAGCACCCTCTGCCACCCACAGTATTTATGGTTTGCAGTCTGGATGCAGACGTTTCCCTGACTCGACCCTGTGTATGGCAGGGGACCACGCCCACCTTCTCCAGCTGATTTCCACTTCTCTTTGTTTCTCTTTCCTATCGCTTCATTTGTTCGTCGCTCTCTCCGTCACCCTCTCTTAACTTATAAATTTCTTACTGCGAAGTATTCCAGTTCTCCATAACGTTAAAACTAATGTAACATAATACTTCGAACAATAAGAGAGAGGGAGATAAAAATAATTATGAAGGTTTTAGTGGAGGAATGAAGAAAATATTTTCCCAAAAGTTTTTTTCCATTACTCCCTCTTTTACAGAAGTGGTTATGCGAAAATCCTTTCAAAATTTATAGCGTAATGAAACAAATGAATTAGTGATTTTGACAAATTTGATACGGCAGTTTCGACAACAAATCATAGGTATCATTCGACGGAGAATTTTATGAATCGGATAGTAAATACGTTGTGAATAAAGTTTTTCCAACATCCGCAATAATTTTTTTAACTGAAAATTTATTGTTTGATTTATATCAACCATCTGAAAGGTAATTTGAAAAAACTTAAAATGAACTCTGATGAAAATAAGTAGTTACTGTTTTTCTATATTGTTTGATTTTTAAAGTAGTGCTCAGCGAATTTAGCTGACGCTGTCCTGTGGTCCGACTCAGTAGTGTTGACGCCGACAGGTCTGACGAGACCAACAAAAAAACACTTCAGTCGTTTTTTATTTATTTAATATTCAAGTGAAAACTTCTATAACCGAGCTGTAGGCCGGGGCTCAATCCACCGACATGGTACGAAGTGTTTCCCGCTGTTTGGAACACACAGTTTTCATGCTATTTTGATTGAGCTTTGCATACGTATACTTTAAAATAAACTGAAAAATACTGTTTACGTTTGATTTACAAAAACCTAAAACTTCTTGTCCTTTCCCCCCTCATCTTAATTTCTGTCGCCGCTGTTCATACAAACCCACAGCTTGCATCCGACTTTCATAGTACTTAGCACACTCATACTCCAGAACAGGGCGGTCTGGTAGCTCAGTGGTTAAGGCGGTTACTTCAAAAAGTTTCTCTCTCCGGTCGCGAGTTCAAATCCCGTGGTGAGCAGGAGTTGTATTTGATTATATGAGCTACGCCAAGATGTTGTGTGGTTGGGATTCCGCGTTAAACTGTAGGTCCCCTGCACCTGGTGGCACTACCGGGTTAGATTAAGGCGGCTAAGACAGGGGCGGAATGCGCAGCCAATAGAAACCCTGTCACCAGGTCATTACGGCCACACGGAATTATTATTATTATTATTTGGTTTTGTGTTTACCGCTCGTCGACGTTGAGGTCATTAGAGGCGAGTATTCACCTGGAATTTATATCAGAACTGTAATAGGACTATATAAGATACCTGGCCTCGTTTTCTTCGTTGTTATAAACGATGTGGGAGAGAAAATTAATAGCATTTTGAAATTGTTCGCTAATCATTCAGCCAACTATTGCTGATTGCTATCAAAAGCGCGATCTCGACGTTATTTCGGCATGGTGCTATGAATGGCAACTGGCAGTAAACTCCCAAAGTGCAAGGAAATGCACATGCCTAACAAAAAGAACTGGATACACAGACTACAGGTATTTATTACTTAATTTTTCATGTGACTGAGCATCTAATACAACACATATAAATATATACAATATATACAACGACAAGAACGTTGGTAGCATTCAGAAACTGATGGCCAGTTGTTGCAGCCATTCTATGAAGGAAGCTGTAGCACTGAAAAGATCTTAAAATGATTCATCACACTTCCTTAGAGGGCATTCCTTGACAGAGTACAGTTCACAACTGTTGATACGTGGCTGTACGGCACAAAGCAATATGGAATGGGACCTGCAGGTAAACTAGGTTCTCCATTGTGATTCACAGGTCGAATTTTGCTAAACTGTAACTTATCGACATTATCGACTTGCCGAAGGTTGGCGGGTAACAGAGGTAACGTCCAGCTGCCAGGCAGAATCCGTTTTACCAATGGCACGTTCCGGTGTCAGTGCCGTTATTGGGCCTGTCGTGATCCTAAACAGTTGACGCTTTCCTTTAGCTTTAGTCTCCCTCTTCCTAGTGAGGTCATTTCTCCGTGTCGGGTAGCTAGCCGGCTGAGCCTACTGGTAAGACAGCGTCTCCAGAAAGCTTAGCACTCACCCCACAATGGCGGCACAGCTACGACCGCCGAAACGCAACGTCTTATCAACGGACTCGGGCGGCTAGCTACACAACATAATTCTATCCAAGATTTCTCCCTGTCGTTTAACTTGGTCAAATATTTCTTTTGTCTTTTTTTTTCTATTAGTATTAAAGCAATTCAGAATTGACAAGTGTTTGTTTAGCTTGTCGAATGGTGCGCTTGTACGAGCCACGAGGTGGCACTCGATTTCACGCATAAGGGAGAGTGAACATTTTATTTTGTTGGTGAGGGTGCCAGGTATTCGGGCAAAGTACCACGGGATGCGATGAATAATATACCAAAAACACTGAAGGAATTTCAAATTCAAAGTCGTAAATCGTATATCTAGATGAGGGAGGATGCTCAAAGTATATAAGATAATTTTAAAAAATAATTAAAAGGGATAATCAGATGAGCACGGGAATAGCAAGCGCTCGGTCGCAATTAAAAAAAAAAAAAAAATCACACACACACATACACACACACACAAATAATAACTTCAGTCGCTCGGCTCTGGAGCGTGTATTTGTGTCTCAGCCTGTAACGGGGCTGATTAATATCAAAGGGCAATAACTTTATAAAATTTACCATTTAAGAAAGTTAAATGAAAGATTAAATTCCATGGAGAACAATAAATATATGTGCTCTGGATTTCCTGTTACCTCTCGCTGGTCATTATCAACAGACAGATGAACTCAAATTTCTTGAAAAGTAGAAGTCGCTTCGTGAAAACAGATTACCAATTCATGAACCTGCAATTATTTTCGGAAAGGAAGTGTTAAACAACAACCCAAGTAGAATGTATGACGGGTGTTGGTTTGTTATTAAAAAATGGAGTTATTATAAAACGAGCCTTCTTTCATTGAAAATATGTATATGAATTATTTCTAGTTCTGAAAATTACAACTAAAAGAAAGAAGTTAACAGCGAAGCGCGTTTCAAGCCCTCAGCTGAATCGAAAAGTCCTTCCTTTACATTTTGCGCCGCTTAGATACAACGTCACCCGGAATAAAAGGCCAATTTCGCGAAGTAAGTAAACTATTTCCATAGTGTATATGTCACTATCAGTACTACAGCTACAGTACATATACAGAGTTCGCTCGGATTGCGGGGGTTGTCTGTTCACTTCTGACTTACATATTCGGTGGTTTTAATTAAGTATTATGACCGTTAAACGCTCTTCAATCCCAGAGTATTCAGTCACGTACGTTGAGTAAACCACAAAGCATTCTTATTAACAAGTTGAAAGAGGTACAGTCAGGACATTACTGACCTCATAAACAGAAGCTTCTTCTAAATCAACCAACGCCATAAAAGTATTTTTTTTTTCCTTCTTGATGTTACCTTCAAGTAATAATCTTTAAGCTGCAATTGCTTCTCTTCTACCGCGGTATTTTCTAAATTCAAACTGATATTCACCTACTATTTCTTCCACTATCCTTACTGTTCTTCTGAATATTACGATGGTTGATAGTTTTGAAGCGTGTGATGTTAGAGTTATGGTGCTATAATTCTCAAATTTGTCGGTTTGTGATTTCTTCGGAAGTGTGAAGATAACACTTTTATTAAAATAAGTTGGGATCTCTCCTGTTCTATACTGTTTGATATCAGTTTGAATAATCTTTGGATTCCTTCTTCTCCTAAGGATTTCAGAAGTTCTGAAGAAATATTATCAATTCCACCCACCTTATTTAACTTCATGTCTTTCAAAGCTCCCAAGTCATCAATGTCGCCTTCCTTTCGCGTTACGCTGAAGTTCAAGTCATCCTCTCACAGTTTCTCTATGTATTCCTTATCAGTTTGCTCTATCTTCTCACCTTTGAGGATGCTTCCCATCAGCAACTTTAATGTTTATAAATCTTCTTTTCATTTCTCCTAAATTCTGTTTGATCCTCCTATAGACAACATTTACTTCACCTACGACCATTTCCTTTTCTACTTCTACCATTCTTGTGGCAACATTTCCTCTCCTTTCTTGCATTTCCTGTTTGATTTCTAAAATGTGTATACTGCTCTCTTCCTTTATTAATGTGGTATTGAGAAAATGTGCACTATAGCAACAAATCCGGCATGCAAACAAGTACAGTAGTGAAAGAATGTTCAACTGCAACTTCAATGAACAGTGCTGGGAAGTGTATGAGGTGCTGTTCCAGACCCGCATGTCAGGATTACCAGTATATCCGTGAGTACAGTGAAAATTTTTACTGTAGACAGTAATTGTAACAACACATATATAAAAAACACATTTACAGTCACTGATGATGACGTATACCACAAAGGTGAAACGGTTCCGGGGGAAAGATAAAATAAAAATCACCAAAACAGTTATTTGTAGACGGAGTCCTGTTTCATCCTGAGCATTAATCCATCAACTCTAATATTTCTCCTGTGATCAAAAGTTTTCAGGTGGCTTGTTCCCTAAAGCCTAGTGTTTTTTTTTTTTTTTTTTTTTTTTTTTACGAGCTTTTATTATGTCTCTCTTCAATGCATTTTATTCTTCCTCAGCTAAATTCCTTTCAAATTCTTAGACCCATGTCTACCATATCTGTAAATTTTTCCCTCGTGTCAGATTGTTTAAATTGATTCACTTCTAGTGTTTTCTACTTGTGTTGCTTCTTTATTCTCTTGAATTTTAGCCTGCACTTTATATCTACCAGATTATGGTCAGTGTCTATGTCTGCTCCAACGTACGCTTTCCATTCTAGAAGTTGATTCCTGAATCTCTGTTCGACCACGATACAATCTAGCTGGTATCTGCCTGTACCCCTGGACGTTTCCAGTGTATACCCTTCATGCGTGATTCTCAGATAGTGTGTCCACACGAATAGTTTACATTTTTCACAAAATTCTAACAACCTGCTTCCTCGCTCATTTCTCTCCTACCCTCTTACCAAAACTTCATACTACCTAAATCTAATCACTAATGATTATTAGATATTTATGCCCTTTCAAATATTTGATTAATTCTTCTGTTTCATATATATTTTCTATTTATTCACCATCTCCCTGTGACGCTGGCATATACATTTGAACTAACGTGGTTGAGACGGGCTTAGCTTCTAACCCTATTATGATAATCCTGTCACTAAATTCTTTATAATAATTCACCAGTTTCCCTATACTCTCTTCTTCATTACAAATCCCACACCAGTGACTCCACTGACAGCTTGTGTGCTGATTATACTGTGTTGCCCAGACCAGGAATCCTTCCATTTAATCTTACTAATCTAACTTGAATCGTTCCACCTCCCTTTTTAAGTTTTCTAACCTACCTGCCCTGTTCAGACTTCCAACATTCCACGCTCCGACTCGTAGAATTTTTCTATCCATTCTGATGACTCCTTCCTGAACAGTCCCCGCCCGGAGATCCGATTGGGGGACTATATTACTTCCGGAATATTTTACGCAGGAAGAAACCATCATGATATATGTAATTTGAGAGGATTATATGTCCTCAGGATACCCTTAGGGTCTTTAATGCAGTGGTTTCCCGTTGCCTTCTGCATCCCCATGCCGTTGATCATTTCTAATTTATCGGCCTTAAGTAGCCGCTTCCAACCCCAAGGGCAAGAGAGTGCCACTGACGACTCCCCGGTCTTCCGCCCGCGTTTAGGAGGCCGTTGCAAGCGACTCCTTTTACCGGGAATTTTTGAGTAACCTCTTCCGCGCAACGGGGTGAACCACGTGAAGGAGAGGTTGACATTTGGTTGGAAGAGGCTAACATTGTCTCTTCGATGCCCTTATCTGTCCTTATGGTTACAAGAATATACTTACTTTAGATAGGCTAGAAATTTTTAAACTCATTTCATTTTGCTAGCAGAAATATTGTTAGTGACAGGAGTTTTTTATTTAAGGTAAGCGTTGATTTGTTATTTCATTAGATAGACTTTGTTATTTGATTTGTTAATGCTCTTGGAACGTACGCTGGATCCGGTGCGACTGCGCAGTCCCACACGGAACAAGCCCTGCGCCCTACAAGTGGAGCGGAAGCGACCAATCAGAGGCCGCGTCACGCGGAATCAAACAACAACCGACGAGCGACGGCGCCACGCCCTGTACAGGCTCACATCCCATCCCAACTGCGGCACAGGTACAACTTGGCCTGTCTCTTCTTTCAAAAGTTTCCGTCCATCTCTATCCGATGGGCCCATGTAAACGGGCGGACGCCTGGACGCATGGAATACATCACAATCCCGTTCCTGTGATCACCTGTATGATTGCTAACTGAATGCATGTGCAGAGGCAAGCAGCAGGCCACCATGCTTGGAGGGGCGGTTTTTGGGGGCTCCCACACTAGAGAACAACAAAAACAAAACAAAAACAACAACGAAAAAACAAAGAAACGTAAAAAACATAAAAAAAGACCGATGCGCCAGCGTGCAGTCGTCGTATCAGCGCCACGTCCCTCCACGTGCGACGTGATTCAAAGGACTCACAACCAAACACTGATCAACCCAAGCACGTCTTCAGCCTGAACGTTTACAATGGGCAATTAGCTCCTAGTTTCAAGGTTTTGAATTTTTAGGTTGGCCAGTGGGGTATATTGTAAAATATGGCGAAGTTTCATTCTAGCCATTGGCTATCCATCCGTAGAGCATTTTTATTGCTTCTTGGGATTAGTTTTCATTTAGCTGCATTGTGGGGTTATCTTCTATAAGATGTATTTCCTTTCTTTATTCAAATTGGGTCCTATTTCCTTGTGAATGCGTCGCAAATGTGTTTATATTTCTGACAAATTTTGCTGTGTTTTTGTCATACTGATACACTGTGCTTAGAAGCGACTTGTTACACAACTAGAACAAACAAACAATTTTGATTACTGGACAACTGCCAAGTAAGATCCTTCTAATTTCTTGGAAGTACAATCACTGAAGACTTGAGATGCCACCAACAGGTAAAAACTCGCATTGGCGTAGGAAACGTCTTATAAGAAGAGGCGGCTATTAATTGGAAAAGTAGACAAAGCGCTCACGAAAAGACTCGGCAAGTGTTTTGCACGGAGTGTGGACTCCGAGGAGAGAAGACGAGAAACGGTTTGAAGCGTTTGAGATGTGTCTGTGGAGGAGAAGGGAGAGGATAGGCTGGATGGATAAAGTCAGTAATGTTGAAGTGCTGGAAAGGGTTGATGAAAGGAGAGAACTACTACAAGTCATTAAAGAGTGAAAGAAGAACTGGATGGGACACTTGCTGATTGGGGAGTGCTTGCTAAGAGACGCCTTGGAAGGACTAGGAGAGTGAGAGGAAGAAGGAGGTGAAAGATCACAGACAACATCAGAGAAACGAAAACTGCACGGGCAGGAAGAGCGTGCAGAGCAGCCACGTGAACACCTGTCTCAGGGAGAACACTGACGATGACGATGGACAAGTGTGAGAGCGGCAAACCCAGTGGAAACCTGCCTAACCTGAAAGATTAAACATTATACCAACCAACAGTTTCATTTATATTACGCCTGGTGTAAAACTAATTACTTTTATACTGTGTAAAACATAATGTCTGTATATTATCGCTTGTGCCGTAACACACAAGTCCATATATACCATACTTAGTTATTTTCTGCGTCCGGAGTATTTAAGATTGCATATTTCCAGAAACTAACTGCTTGGGTCCGGGGCCGGATTTAAACTTTTTTTAGTGTACCAAACAAATATATGTATATGTGAATGGATATAGATTAAGAGTGACTTCATTACTTGAAAGTATTCAGTTTTAGTCATAAAATAGCAACAAGAAAAATGAATTTTTGTTATGAAACAAGAATACACAAAAGAAAATAAAAAATGTAATACATAATTATAGTTTTCTACGGGATTTTTGATTGGCGAAGTCATCTATAAGATCATCATACTTTATGGTGTTCATTATCTCTGCTTCTATATATAGAGTTTAGTTTTTCTTGAGATAATGAAGACCTCTGGTCATTCTTCACTCGTTTTAAGCAGGAAAAGCTCCTTTCTCCAGAACAATTTGTGGCTGGGTGCAAAGTGGTATGCGGAGAGCTATATCCAAGTTCGGGTAAATGTTACACAGAGATTGCTTCCTCAAAAATCTGGAGAGATCAAGTAACGAATTTGACTGAGGTTTCTCTGCAATCTTATTAGATGAAACGTACGCTCTGATTTGTAATCAATTATTATTAAACAATTATAATTTATTTTAATTTCAATCAGAATACCGGTTTCGGCATAGTTCAATGCAAGTTTCTTAAAAATTTCAAAGAATTTTATTATTTTTAGCAGAGAAATGACGAGTTAAGTTTCAAAAATCATTGACTTTTCATTTTTCAATAAAATTAGGACTTTTGAGCACTCGGGGACTTTCAACATCCAGATACTCAATTAATGAAATCTTAGATCATACTTACGTATTTTTATTATTATTAGAAATCATGAAATGTAAGTCTGTCAGCAGAAACTTACCTCCGTTTATAGAGTCTTCCTTCGGAAATATACGACGGGCTACAGACTGCGTTGAACAAGATAGAAACTCAGGAAACTAATAAAGAATTAAATTAATAATTAAGCTAATTGTTCTCTGTCACCACTTACCTAAATGAAAATTGATAGTAAACGTATTTTTCTTTCCTATTAATTGTTCCGAGTTTGTCACTTCACTACTAGATGTCACCACTAGATGTCACGAAAATTTATAGTAGACGTTTTTCTATTATGTTTTTAATGACACACAAATTTGACGGCTTCTTAAAGCCGGCACCCTAGGAAATTTGCCGCCCCTAAAACGCTGCCGCCCCTAGGCTGGAGCCTATACAGCCTAATGGGAAATCCAGCACTGCTTGGGTCTCTTTGTAGGCTACCCGGGTAGCGACAGGAGGCTGGATAGAGGCTTCCGTGAACTCCTGCGCATTCATACTACTGCACTCATCCTATTCAGAGCCTCTCATTTCTCGCACTGAGGATTCCACCCAGTAACCAAGATCAAAATCAAAATCGGTCTATCCCAACAACTTTCAAGGTGACTTGTACTATATATAGCATATTATTCATAATCGAGCTAAAAACCATTACTATAGTCATATTCTTTTTTCTTACCGTACCGTTGAAGGGGTTCAGTTGGGAAGATATGCAACACCGTAGACCTTGTTCTCGGCAGAAGTTCATGACACACCTACTTCAGCATGACAGCAAACACATTCTACTATCAGCAACATTCATATCCAGGAATAAGGAGATCATGACACACCTACTTCAGCATGACAGCAAA
>CM061920.1:4734674-4755285 GCA_031002005.1 Vandiemenella viatica | reverse complement strand
TTTTTTTTTACAAGTAACGTCTATATCCATACAAGACTGCCACATTGATTTATTTTTTCTCATATTTCAACAATAATAAACGTGGGTTGATTTCACAAGTGAATTAAATTATTTACACAACTGCGCATGCGTCTAAAAAACTCATATGAACTTTGCGGAGTTCGCAGGCTCGACTAATTCAAGCGTCAAGCACAAGGCCACATCTCCGTGCCCGCCACCCGCCTTTCCACCGCTCTAGCGGCGCATTCACAGTACAACTTGTAGGACCCACGATGATCCGGATTTTCTGATGTAGGACTCTTGTTGGTCCGTTTTAAGGGTTACAGGACTACATGCAGGACGTGTTGGATGTTGTTTTGACTCCCAAACAACCAACACGAGGTCCTTGCT
This sequence comes from Vandiemenella viatica, assembly GCA_031002005.1. Classification (NCBI taxonomy): domain Eukaryota; kingdom Metazoa; phylum Arthropoda; class Insecta; order Orthoptera; family Morabidae; genus Vandiemenella; species Vandiemenella viatica. The sequence continues at coordinate 4,754,895 of CM061920.1, read as the reverse complement.
GTCCAACAAGCTATGACGATGGATCGCGATTCCTGCGAGTGTGCGATAAGGACACTGGTGTGCCGCGAGAAGTACGAGTGGAAAGGACTGCTGGGAACATTTCGTTGGACCCATTTTATTAGCATGAATGAGCGAGCGCATTCTATGGTTGTTCTACACGGATATCCTGTAAGTTGGACCGCTTTACTTTACATGCAAATTCAAACTTGTAACTTGGTCGGTTAGTTAATAACACCGCTGAGTTCATTGTTATTTTTATTGCAACGTCGTCAGGAAAAAATAACCAATAGTTAGCTAAGCCACGATGGGCAGAATCGCGTATAATGAGAAAAGAATAATAACAAAACAAGCGCTGTACATCCGCAGTGAATATTGCCGATGCGAAAGCACTCAGCTGACCATCAGACAGACTCAGCTGTCCCGGTGTTGTGGGGAGCTCGTGTTGTATCTCCCTCCATTTTAAGCTGTTGTCACTGTTGCTCTGATCGTGTTGTGTCCTTGTTAGAGCTTATTGCTCGTGGAATAATTTGTGTCGTCAGATTAGGTTATTGTTGCCTGACTGGTTGCACGCCTTGTAGAGCTTGACAGCTAGTTTCCTGTTCCTGTGCCTGATAGTCCACTGATTTGATGCAGTCTGTTAGTTGGGATTTTCCTCGACAATTTATGCGCATCCTGAAGTGTACAACTTCGTACAAAATGAAATTTTATTACACTGCAGAATAATTGTGACTGTCTTTGAAAAATTAATTGTTTTAGGTTAGGCGCCAGTGAATTATGTCACATCATAAAATTTTGAATTTGATTCAGGAGAGGAAAAAAAAGTGGACAACTAATCATATATATAAAAAAAAACATGTAAGGATATTTTAGACATGATTAGTTGAATAAAACCCACAGCTATCACATATTAAACGAAAAAAAACAGTTTTTACGGTTCCTTTAGAAGTTTGATAACTTGTTTTGATATGATCGAAGTACAAGAATATAAATTTGATACAATAAAAAAAGGATTTGAAATATGCAAATACAGTTCGAAGCGATCCCTCGCGCCTGGTTCTGGCTTGGTTACTTGAGAGTTAAACTGCGGCAGTTCTTCGTTGGTTGATTACCGCCACCTGAAGCAGACTGCTGTGATCCTCAGGGAACCTCGAAGCCTGAGTCCTGGCGACGACATCGACCACTCCTCATGATGACTGCGAGTCATGCGAGCGGGCCAGAGGCTGGTCTCTGGGGGGACGTGCGAAATTAGTTTGTCCGCAACAAGCGTTCACACTCAACAATGGGCAATGTTCCATCCACACATACACACTCACATACTGCGCCTCGGCTGCCGTACACATGTGAGGATTATCGCACTGTGAGTCTAACATCACATGCTTCAAAATTACTGTCCAGAATAATATACAGCAGAGTGGAAAGTGTACTAGAAGGGATAATACGTGAATATCAGATTGAATTGAGGAAAAACCGCGGTACAAGACAAGTGATTCTAGCCTTAAGATTAAAACGGGTGGATTAAAAAAAAAATAGATACTTATATGACTGTATGTTGATTTAGAAAAAAAGCTCTTTTTATAATGTTATATGGGCAAAATGTTCAAAATTGTAAAGAAGTTGGGCCTAAAATACCGAGGAAGAAGGATGCTTTATAATCTTTACAAGAATAAACTAGTTATAACAAAAGTAGAGATTCATGAGAGGCACGCATCAGTTAAAAAGAGTGAGACACGAGGTTCTAACCTATCCCTATTAATATTCAATTTAGCATGTAGAAGAAGCAATATAGGAAGTGAAAGAAAGGTTGGAATGTGCCAAAGTGTTCAATGAGAAATAAACCAGTTTGCTACGATTTGCTGAAGATATTGTCTTGTTGGCAGAACAGCTTCTGGATATTGAAAAGTTAATGAATATCACGAACAAGATACTGAACGACGACTTTGGACTAAATATAAACCAAAGCAAGACAAATATGATGAAATATAGGAGAAATTATACCAATAGCACTAGATTAAATATAAAAGTAGGGTCGGATGCCATAGTAGAAGTTAGTGAATTTTATTAATTAGGAAGTAAAACTACAACCGTTGACCGAAGGGGGAATGGTGTAAAAAGCAGAATAGTATTAGCGAAAAGGGGCTTCATAAAAAAGAGAAATCTTTTAGTTTAAAATATTGAACCAGGACTCAGAAAGAACTTTTTAAAACACTATGTGCAGAGCACAGCAGTTAACGACAGCGAAGCATGAATACCAGAAAGAAGGAAAATTGAAGGACTGAAATGTGGTTCGATAGAAGAATGCTGAAAATTAAGTTTACGGATAAAGTAGGAAATAAACTAGTTTTGGAAATGTTGCGTGAGGAAAGAATTTTGTGATAGAACCTCACAGAAAGAAGAAACAGAATGGTGGGTAGAGTATTTTGAGACATGCTGATTTGGTTAGATTGTTAGTGGAGGGAACAATCCAAAGTAAGAACTGTAGAGGAAGACAGAGATTAGAATATATACTGAAGAGCCATAGAAACTTGTACACCTGTCTAACATCGTGTAGGGCCCTCGCGAGCACGCAGAAGTGCCGCAACACGACGTGGCATGGACTCGACTAATGTCTGAAGTAGTGCTGGCAGGGAATTGACACCATGCATCCTGCAGGACTGTCCATAAATCCGTAAGAGTACGAGGGGGTGGAGATCTCTTCTGAACGGCACGTTGCAAGGAATCCCAAATATCTGAATAATGTTCATGTCTGGGCTGAGGAGTTTGGTGGCCAGCGGAGGTGTTTAAACTCGGAACAGTGTTCCTGGAGCCACTCTATAGCAATTCTGCATGTCTGGGGTGTCGCATTGTCCCTGCTGGAGTTGCCCAAGTCCGTCGGAATGCACAATGGACAGGAATGGATGCAGGTGATCAGCCAGGATGCGTACGTTCGTATCACCTGTCAGTCGTTTCTAGACGTATCAGGGGTCCCATGTCATTCCAACTGCACACGCCCCACACCATTACAGAGCCTCCACCAGCTTGAACAGTCCCCTGCTGATATGCAGGGTCCATGAATTCATGAGGTTGTCTCCATACGCGTACACTTCCACCCGCTCGTCGCAACATGTTTACAATCATAAACAGTCCAATGTCGGTGTTGTCGGGCCCAGGAGAAGCGTAATGCTTTGTGTCGTGCACTCAGCAAGGGAACACAAGTAAGCCTTCGGCTTCGAAAGCCCATATCAATGATGTTTTGTTGAATGGTTCGCACGCTGACACTTGTTGATGACCCAGCATTGAAATCCGTAAGAATTTGCGGAAGGGTTGTACTTCTGTTGCGTTGAACGATTCTCTTCATTCGTCGTTGATCCCGTTCTTGCAGGCTCTTTTTACGGCCACAGTGATGTCGGAGACTTGATGTTTTATCGGATTCCCGATATTCACGGTGCACTCGTGAAATGGCCGTACGGGAAAATCACTACCTCGAACGCTATCTCGGGGATTCTATGTCCCATCTCTTGTGCGCCGACTATAACACCACGTTCAAACTCACTTAAATCGCGATAACCTACTATTGCAGCAGCAGCAACCGATCTAAAGCCTGCGTCAGACACCTGTTATCTTATATAGGCGTTGCCAACCGCAGCGCTGTACTCTGAGTATATCTCAGTGTTTGCATATGGATGCTTATACCAGTTTCTTTGGCCTTTCAGTGTATGAAGCAGATAGTTGAGGACGTGGGTTGTGAGGGGTATGTTGTGATGAAAATGTTAGAGGAATATAGGAAGGCATAGTGGATTGCGTCAAACGAGTCGAGAGACTAATAACAGCACAAAATAGGTTGGTTTCCTGGTCAGATTGAATGAGGTGAATCTGATTACTGAGGGTCGGGATACAACCATGTTTACTATTCAGGAGAAAGATGTATCAACCATTTAAAAAACTCTCTAGACATCTTTCATTGAAAAAAATTAAATATGACCAGTTTCCGAATTTTAATTTTAACTTTGAAGATGTAAAATCAGCCGTGCAGCGCCAGTTGCAACATCTGTCCACAGAGTTACGCAGCTATTTTCCAGAAAGATCGCCGGAATGGAACTGCAAGTGTGTGTGTGTGTGTGTGTGTGTGTGTGTGTGAGTGTGAAGCTGCTTACTGCACGTAGTGGTCTGGTGATGCGCTAGTTTAGTCAGCACGAGCTTGGAGCCAGCAGCATCGTGACGTCACATGCCTTGGCGGGTTACGCCTTATTGCTCGTAGTGGCGGATGTGTCCTTTAAGATCTGACCGCCACAGCAGAAGCACTCGCTGTCAGCTTTCATCCACCCTGTTTAACAGAGGTGCAGCAAACAGTATGTATTCCTTACTGAGTAACGAATACATCCCCTGACTTGAAGTACCAAAACGCTGCTCACAAATCCATTTCGTCCCTCGCATTTGTCGTGTGGCTGTCACTTTGATTCCTTAAACGAGCGAACACGACGCATCATGCGGGCGCTGGAACGGTTCACCCAGCGACTAAACGAGTCTGAACGAGAGAACCAACATTTCAACATCGAGCGTCGCGTATTTCTGGAAATTTTTATTTCAATTCCATTCGTTAGAAAGGAAACTGTGTAAGCACACACATGTTGCAGGTACGTCATTTCAGTAATAGTGTAAACCCAAGAACGTCTTGTTGCGTATCGTCACGGTCAGGTTGACCTCATCTGACCAAATACGAACTGGACCTGTAATTCATGCTTAGGGTAAATAAAATATCTCTAGCTTGAAGAATTTAGAAGTATTAACTCACATATTAAACACGTACAGAGACGATCGCGCTATAGTATAATAAGGTATTTGACTACTTGAAAATGGATTTAAATTGTTTATTGGTACACCTTATTCACCGAGTGAAGAGATTTTTTGACGAAAGTTCATTATTTTGCGTAAAATTCAAAGTTAAAATTTAAAGAATAAAAGCCCGCCAAAACGCTCCTTCGCTGCCTGGCGCGTGCAACGACAGTCGTGACGTCACACGTCTGTAAACGCTACGGCTACGAATGGAGAGATTCCTGTTAGATAAGTTTTCAGCTATTTTTAATGTTTGTTGCTGGTTATTTCTTGTTATTAATGGAAGTTCTTTTTGAATATAAAATCTAAAACAATTTGTAAAAGTCTACAGCGGAAAAATATTGAAAGTAAACGCCTTATTTGTGGGGCTAGCTATAGAAACAACCACTGACGTTATATCCTGTGGAGCTTAAAAAAGTGACAACTTCAATTTGATATTGCGAGAAAGTCACTTACGATTTTCTATGAAGCTCTTTAACACCGCAATTTTGTAGAGTTAAATGTAATACATTGTTTAAGGCGAGAATTATTAGGGTTAGGGTCCTAAGGTTCGATCCTCGCTTCGGAATATGTTCAATTTGTTTTCTTTTGTCGTTTTCTTTGGATACTAGTTGCTGTTGGTTGCATCGGCATAATCATTTTTTCCCGAAAATCCACCAAAACATCAATTTAATTATTCTTTTCTTTTTTCTGAAGGCTTCACAACATTGTGGATAACAAGCGAATTACAACCATTTGAAACAACCAAAGAAGATTTCAAAATGGAAATTGGACGTTACTCGCACACCGAAAAACAGGTTTTTTTTTTTTTTTTTTTTTTTAATGAAAATTACTTGCACATTAAAAGTAAATACCACCTAATAGACCCAGTTATGTCAGGAAGGTAACCTGCAGTTGTATCGTCAAGTAAAAATTCCAACGAAAAGGACACAAAGCGTTCCGGAACTGTTGCAAGATTAGCATGAATGTCACTTCAAAAATAAATTCCGTTATTCACCACCGTGCACCTGTATTTTTTGCATGATATTCTAACTCTGGTAAGTTTAAAAATCAAAAGTTTTTGTGTATGGTAGCAATTTGTTTCAAACGCTTGCATGACGCTTATCAACTATTATGAATTCTTTGAATAAAAACATGGCAGTGCAAAAAACAGCAAACAAAAACGGAAAAAAATGAACGCAAAAAATATTATCCCAACCAAGGTTCGAACGTAGGACGTTCTGAATTACGTTACCACTCTTCAATCACGCAGCTATTCTGACACTTCTTCTTAACTGCGTCTCTTAATGTTAATAGCAAATACTTCACAGTTTCTTCGTGTGAGATGAAGTGAGACGAGGTAGGTAAATGAATAAACAAACAAATTCAGTTTTATTGACAAAAATATCATGTATCTACAATATTTAATCTGCAATTAAGAAAAATGGTCCACAACAGCCAATTGTTCCTAGCGTGGTGAGTGAGCGGTTAACGCTCTGGCCTCGCATCCGGGAGGACGCTGCACAGTGTGATATTTTCTAAATCTAGAGGGACAAAAGTCAGTCTTGATAATAGTCTACGCAGGCAAAATACTTATTTACATTCAAAGTAGATAAACCATATTACTCGGAACAAAGGTTTATTTTCCACTAATTCGCGCCTAATAGTAGAAAAAATAGTTTGAACAATGGGCTTCTTGTGATCCACCGATCAAGCGCTCCAGTCAGCCGCGCCATTCCACTGAGCTTGGTCGATGATTACGCTGTGTTTCTGTGTGTTAGTAGTGATTTGTGTGTTGCTATTGCTTTCACGCATGGGTTTTCCGTGATACATTAGCATAATTAAAACAGAGTGAGATTATTTTTAATTAAAAAAACTACTGAGAAAATTTCATGTTGAGTTTTAGTTCATTATACCACATTATACCGATCTCTTACTATATTCATTTGAAAGAGCTGACCGGATACTGTATCCGACGGACAGCCGACCTGTGCAGACGTCTCGACACCTGATGAAGACGACGGAGCTAGTCGTCGAAACATCGTGTTTACAAAACACTATCCGGTGGTACACCCGTGAAGACTTCATTTCAAGCCATACGCCGGGAAAGTCTCCGTTCTTACAGAAATGACACTGTGTTCCAGGGAGATCGTGATTATTGGGGTATATGCTCCCACAAATGCACACTGTGTTCCAGGGAGACTGGTGATTATTGGGGCATATGCTTCCCACAAACGACACTGTGTTCCAGGGAGATCGTGATTATTGGGGCATATGCTCCCACAAATCACACTGTGTTCCAGGGAGATGGTGATTATTGGGGCATATGCTCCCACAAACGACACTGTGTTCCAGGGAGATGGTGATTATTGGGGCATATGCTCCCACAAATGACACTGTGTTCCAGGGAGATGGTGATTATTGGGGCATATGCTCCCACAAACGACACTGTGTTCCAGGGAGATGGTGATTATTGGGGCATATGCTCCCACAAATCACACTGTGTTCCAGGGAGATGGTGATTATTGGGGCATATGCTCCCACAAACGACACTGTGTTCCAGGGAGATGGTGATTATTGGGGCATATGCTCCCACAAATGACACTGTGTTCCAGGGGAGATGGTGATTATTGGGGCATATGCTCCCACAAACGACACTGTGTTCCAGGGAGATGGTGATTATTGGGGCATATGCTCCCACAAATGACACTGTGTTCCAGGGAGATGGTGATTATTGGGGCATATGCTCCCACAAACGACACTGTGTTCCAGGGAGATCGTGATTATTGGGGCATATGCTCCCACAAATCGACACTGTGTTCCAGGGAGATCGTGATTATTGGGGTATATGTTCCCACAAACGACACTGTGTTCCAGGGAGATCGTGATTATTGGGGCATATGTCTCCCACAAACGGACACTGTGTTCCAGGGAGATGCGTGATTATTGGGGTATATGCTTCCCACAAATGACACTGTGTTCCAGGGAGATGGTGATTATTGGGGCATATGCTCCCACAACGACACTGTGTTCCAGGGAGATCGGTGATTATTGGGGCATATGCTCCCACAAATGACACTGTGTTCCAGGGAGATCGGTGATTATTGGGGCATATGCTCCCACAAACTGACACTGTGTTCCAGGGAGATCGGTGATTATTGGGGCATATGCTCCCACAAATGACACTGTGTTCCAGGGAGATCGGTGATTATTGGGGCATATGCTCCCACAAACGACACTGTGTTCCAGGGAGATCGTGATTATTGGGGCATATGCTCCCACAAACTGACACTGTGTTCCAGGGAGATGGTGATTATTGGGGCATATGCTCCCACAAATGACACTGTGTTCCAGGGAGATGGTGATTATTGGGGGCATATGCTCCCACAAACGACACTGTGTTCCAGGGAGATGGTGATTATTGGGGCATATGCTCCCACAAACGACACTGTGTTTCCAGGGAGATGGTGATTATTGGGGCATATGCTCCCACAAATGACACTGTGTTCCAGGGAGATGGTGATTATTGGGGCATATGCTCCCACAAACGACACTGTGTTCCAGGGAGATGGTGATTATTGGGGCATATGCTCCCACAAATGACACTGTGTTCCAGGGAGATGTGATTATTGGGGCATATGCTCCCACAAACGACACTGTGTTCCAGGGAGATGGTGATTATTGGGGCATATGCTCCACAAATGACACTGTGTTCCAGGGAGATGGTGATTATTGGGGCATATGCTCCCACAAACGACACTGTGTTCCAGGGAGATGGTGATTATTGGGGCATATGCTCCCACAAAATGACACTGTGTTCCAGGGAGATGGTGATTATTGGGGCATATGCTCCCACAAACGACACTGTGTTCCAGGGAGATGGTGATTATTGGGGCATATGCTCCCACAAATGACACTGTGTTCCAGGGAGATCGGTGATTATTGGGGCATATGCTCCCACAAACGACACTGTGTTCCAGGGAGATGGTGATTATTGGGGCATATGCTCCCACAAACGACACTGTGTTCCAGGGAGATGGTGATTATTGGGGCATATGCTCCCACAAACGACACTGTGTTCCAGGGAGATGGTGATTATTGGGGCATATGCTCCCACAAACTGACACTGTGTTCCAGGGAGATCGGTGATTATTGGGGCATATGCTCCCACAAACGACACTGTGTTCCAGGGAGATGGTGATTATTGGGGGCATATGCTCCCACAAATGACACTGTGTTCCAGGGAGATGGTGATTATTGGGGCATATGCTCCCACAAATGACACTGTGTTCCAGGGAGATCGGTGATTATTGGGGCATATGCTCCCACAAACGGACACTGTGTTCCAGGGAGATCGGTGATTATTGGGGCATATGCTCCCACAAATGACACTGTGTTCCAGGGAGATCGTGATTATTGGGGCATATGCTCCACAAATGACACTGTGTTCCAGGGAGATCGGTGATTATTGGGGCATATGCTCCCACAACGACACTGTGTTCCAGGGAGATCGGTGATTATTGGGGCATATGCTCCCACAAACGACACTGTGTTCCAGGGAGATCGGTGATTATTGGGGCATATGCTCCCACAAATGACACTGTGTTCCAGGGAGATCGTGATTATTGGGGCATATGCTCCCACAAATGACACTGTGTTCCAGGGAGATCGTGATTATTGGGGCATATGCTCCCACAAATGACACTGTGTTCCAGGGAGATGGTGATTATTGGGGCATATGCTCCCACAAAATGACACTGTGTTCCAGGGAGATGGTGATTATTGGGGCATATGCTCCCACAAACGACACTGGTTTCCAGGGAGATCGGTGATTATTGGGGCATATGCTCCCACAAATGACACTGTGTTCCAGGGAGATGGTGATTATTGGGGCATATGCTCCCACAAATGACACTGTGTTACAGGGAGATCGTGATTATTGGGGCATTGCTCCCAAAAATGACACTGTGTTCCAGAGAGATCGTGATTATTGGGGCATATGCTCCCACAAATGACGCACTGTGTTTACCAGAGAGATCGTGATTATTGGGGCTTGCTCCACCAAATGCCACTGTGTTTCCAGAGAGACGTGATTATGGGCATATGCTCCACCAAATGACACTGTGTTTCCAGGGTATGATCGTGATTATTGGGTATATGCTCCCACAAATGACACTGTGTTTCCAGGAGATCGTGACATTGGGGTATATGCTCCACAAATGACACTGTGTTTCCAGGGAGAGCGTGATTATTTGGGTAGTAAGATCCCACAAATGACACGTAGAGTGTTCAAGGGGAGATCGTGATTATGTTGGGGTATATGCGTCCCACAAAGACACTGTTGTTCGCAGGAGTGTCGTGATTATTGGGGCTCCCACAAATGACACTGTGTTCCAGGGAGATCGTGATTATTGGGGTATATGCTCCCACAAACGACACTGTGTTCCAGGGAGATGGTGATTATTGGGGCATATGCTCCCACAAATGATACTGTGTTCCAGGGAGATGGTGATTATTGGGGCATATGCTCCCACAAACGACACTGTGTTCCAGGGAGATGGTGATTATTGGGGCATATGCTCCCACAAATGACACTGTGTTCCAGGGAGATGGTGATTATTGGGGCATATGCTCCCACAAACGACACTGTGTTCCAGGGAGATGGTGATTATTGGGCATATGCTCCCACAAACGACACTGTGTTCCAGGGAGATGGTGATTATTGGGCATATGCTCCCACAAACGACACTGTGTTCCAGGGAGATGGTGATTATTGGGGCATATGCCCACAAATGACACTGTGTTCCAGGGAGATGGTGATTATTGGGGCATATGCTCCCACAAATGACACTGTGTTCCAGGGAGATGGTGATTATTGGGGCATATGCTCCCACAAACGACACTGTGTTCCAGGGAGATGGTGATTATTGGGGCATATGCTCCCACAAACGACACTGTGTTCCAGGGAGATGGTGATTATTGGGGCATATGCTCCCACAAATGACACTGTGTTCCAGGGAGATGGTGATTATTGGGGCATATGCTCCCACAAACGACACTGTGTTCCAGGGAGATGGTGATTATTGGGGCATATGCTCCCACAAACGACACTGTGTTCCAGGGAGATGGTGATTATTGGGGCATATGCTCCCACAAATGACACTGTGTTCCAGGGAGATGGTGATTATTGGGGCATATGCTCCCACAAATGACACTGTGTTCCAGGGAGATGGTGATTATTGGGGCATATGCTCCCACAAACGACACTGTGTTCCAGGGAGATGGTGATTATTGGGGCATATGCTCCCACAAACGACACTGTGTTCCAGGGAGATGGTGATTATTGGGGCATATGCTCCCACAAATGACACTGTGTTCCAGGGAGATGGTGATTATTGGGGCATATGCTCCCACAAACGACACTGTGTTCCAGGGAGATGGTGATTATTGGGGCATATGCTCCCACAAATGACACTGTGTTCCAGGGAGATTGTGATTATTGGGGCATATGCTCCCACAAACGACACTGTGTTCCAGGGAGATGGTGATTATTGGGGCATATGCTCCCACAAAACGACACTGTGTTCCAGGGAGATGGTGATTATTGGGGCATATGCTCCCACAAAACGACACTGTGTTCCAGGGAGATGGTGATTATTGGGGCATATGCTCCCACAAACGACACTGTGTTCCAGGGAGATGGTGATTATTGGGGCATATGCTCCCACAAACGACACTGTGTTCCAGGGAGAATGGTGATTATTGGGGCATATGCTCCCACAAACGACACTGTGTTCCAGGGAGATGGTGATTATTGGGGCATATGCTCCCACAAACGACACTGTGTTCCAGGGAGATGGTGATTATTGGGGCATATGCTCCCACAAACGACACTGTGTTCCAGGGAGATGGTGATTATTGGGGCATATGCTCCACAAACGACACTGTGTTCCGGGGAGATGGTGATTATTGGGGGCATATGCTCCCACAAACGACACTGTGTGCCGGGGAGATGGTGATTATTGGGGCATATGCTCCCCACAAATGAGAACATCTCTCAGGGAAACCATAGGAGGGAAAGAATTGATTTTGATGGAGGACATGAATGCAAGAGTAGGGAAAAGAGAATCTTGCAAGATAGTGCGAAAACATGTAGAAGCAGAGTGTAATGATAATGGAGAAAGGTTAATTGGATTATGTGAACAATTTGATTCAAAAATTACAAATACATTTTTCAGACACAAAAAAAATTCACAAATATACCTGGCAACAGAATACTAGAGAACTTCGATCTATAATAGATCACATAATCATTAGACAAACAAGCAAGCACCTGTAAGGCAGGTGATGTACGATCATACAGAGGAGTCCAGTGTGGATCAGATCACTATCTGGTAAAAATGAGATGTTTCTGGCCGTGGAAAATGCTAGGGAGTAACAACATTACAACAGTAAGGAATCACATCGAGAGGATCAAAATAAATGTTATAATATTTATAGCCTACAAGATGAAAGCATAAGATCATTATTTGTTCCTAGAATCGGAAGTATATTAGATGAATCATTTGTTGGAAGTACTGAAGAAATATACGAGTACATAAAATTTAACATGAAAAAATAACAATAGAGGTGTTGGGCATAAAGGAAAAGAAACGCAAACATGAAGCAGAGTGGTGGTCAGAAGAACTTGAGCAAGCAGTAAAAGAAAAGAGGAATGCTTTGAATAAGTCAGAAGAAACAAGGACTGTTTATAAGGAAAAGACGAATGAAGTGCTAAGGAAAATAAGGATAGCACGAGGTGATATATGGGAAAGGACATGCGCAAATGTTAATTGTAAATTGGTTTTTGGGAGATCACAAGAAGCATGGTCTGTATTAAAAGGACTCCGACAAGGAACAAAAGGCAAAAGCAATCTGCAGTTGGTAAAACCAAGGGAATGGGAAGAACATTTTCAAAAGTTATTGAATAAGGACAGAGAATAATACTTAGAAGGAGGAGGATTACGAGATGACAATGAGCAGGAAGGTGAGGGACATTCAACTTCTTGAGGCATTAAGAACAGGAAATAACGGCAAATCTCCTGGGCCAGGCGGAATCAATTACGAAATATGGTGGTGACGACGTTGTAAAACTTGTAATAAAATTGTTCAATATAATATTACATGGAGACCCAATACCTAACGAAATGACATTAGCTTATATTACTACCATATTCAAGAAAGGAGATCGCAAAGTATGTTGAAATTATCGTGGGGTTTGTGTTATGAAATCATTGATGAAAATCTCTGCCAAACTAAAAAAACAAAATGGCTAGAAACTCATTATAAGACTCTAGAAGAACAATGTGGATTTACTGCAGGTAGGTCATGTATAGACTACATTTTCACGTTACGACAGATTGTGGAAAAATATAACAAAAAAAAAATAGGATTAATTTTCATAGATTTATAAAAAGCATATGAAACTGTCTCAAGAAATATACTATGGGAAGCATTACGTATGTCACATATAGATAAGTCCTTAATTAAATTATACAAGAAATCTGCAAAAATAAAACCTGGTTATGGATTATCACAAAAATTTAAAACAAGTAAAGAACTGCTGCAAGGGTGCCTTTTGTCACCTATTTAAAATTTATATAGATGTTAGTTTGAGAACATGGTCTAAATGGGGTTAGAAATAATAGATGGAAAATATCTACATCATTTACTATTTGCTGATGATAAAGTCATCACAGCACAAGACGGTGAGGATGCGAACTACAAATGTAATCAACTGTCAAAAGAATATAAAAAGGGGCTTGAAGATTAACTATCAAAAAACAGAATATCTTACTAATGATCTGGATGAATTATACATTGATGGAATAAAAATTAAAAAGGTAAATAATTTTTGCTATTTGGATTCAATTTTAAAAATAGAAGGAAAATCGAATATGGAAATTAATAAAAGGATTACTGATGGCTGGAAAGTAATAGGGATGCTCAATTCACTTCTATGAAGCAAGAATGTTATAAATAGAACAAAAAGAATTGTATTTAAGTCATTACTGGAAAGAATAGTCTTATATGGATCAGAAACCTGTACAATCAATGAAAAACATGTTAAGAAGTTGAAAGCAATTAGAAATGGATTTCTGGAGAAGATCAGCAAGAATATCAATAAAAGAAAAAAGTAATGAATACCGAAATAATAAGGCTAATGGAAGTGAAAGAAGAAATGTATGATGTTATAGAACGAAAAAACATTGGAATGGTACGGCCATGTAAGAAGGATGGAAGACACTAGGATACCAAAACTAGTACAAGAATGTGAAGTTAAAGGAAGGATTAAAAGAGGACGGCCCGTGTTTACCTGGCTCCAAAGTGTGCAAACACCAATGGGAAGGTTTGGTACAGTTGAGGAAGATACACAAGACAGAAGTATCTGGATAAATATTTTGAGAAGTTTGAGTCAAGTTCCGTTTTCCGAGTTTCTATTGTTATGCTGGAGTAGAACCTCTGTAGTGAGTAAAATCTCTTCTTAGTAGTAAAATAAGATAATTTATATTATTTAGTGTTAAGTGTTGATATTTTTAACGAGGTAAGTAATTTTGACAAGATAAGCAGTTACTTTGTAAGTTTGCTTTTGTTTAACATTGAAATTTACTGAGCATATTTTGTAAATAGAACACTTGGATAGATAATTTGAGATGGTCGTGGTTTTTTTATTGATCATACCTTAGTGAGATTTTATTAATTTTAAACATTTATGAAATGTGTCTGTTCTAAAATGCGATATTCTAAATTGTATTTCATTTTGCAGTGCAAATTTTACGTAAACTTACTTTAGTAAATGAATAATTTACTTAAACTTTATAAAGTACGAACGAAGTCGTCCCGTAACCACTACGCGAGTCGACTCGATGCGATAGATCGTGCTACTGCTAGCGCTCGTTTGTACCGAAAGTAACGAGTAGCGATTCTACTGTAACGAGTGCTGACTGGTTTAGTAACGAATACACGCGGGAACTTAATTTCTCGTTACTTTTACAGCTCTATTCAACATGCACAGTACTAAACAGTGTTTAGACTTTGTATGAACTTTCTACCTTAGAAGTTTCTGTTTAAAATAGTATGAAATCATAGTTTGTGTAAATGTTAGTTGGTACGTGTGAGCTGTGAGCCGCCCCGCTCCCTCCTCCCGCTTAATTTGTGTCGGTGACCTTCACAGGCTGCACCCTCGCTCCCTGCCTCCCAGCCAGGGGACAGTATGCTCACGCGCCATCAACAGCAGCGAGGTAGCACACAAACGTGGAAACAGGCGAAGCAGGCAGCGTCCAGCTGTCACTTCGAAGATGTAGCCAGAGCAGCTCGGGACAGGCCCCGGAAGATGCAAGCTGGACCGTCTACAACCCGGTTGAGTCCACGCTCATCTCCAGTCCGTGGAAACAGGCATGACACCTTCACCTGTCTCGGGATTACTCGGTGGAGGACGGGTCTAAAGCTGGACAAACTGGTGGAGAGTGAGAGCGGGAGAGTGGCTGTAATCCCACGCGTGCTGTGCTGTGCTGATCCTGCATTTAAACAGCGTCGTTACGCCGACAAGTGGCCGCCAGCTGCGACACATCAGCTCGTCATGCGCGAGGTGGCTCTCCTGATGTTTGACCACTACGCGCGGTCGTTACTAAGGAAAGCCACAACGTGTTGTGAACGCTAGCTGATACTACATCTCCTCGATGTTAATTGATAATCGGGTGTTTGTGGAGAAAACGAAACACCTTTTTTTCATTACTGTTTCTTTACCTTGTAACATTGTCTGCTATAAATTGACAGTAAAATTATTAAAATAAAGAAAGTTCCTAACAAAATTACCAACAATATTGCAGAGTACTTACTTTTACAAAAATTACTACCACGACCTGGGCTTTTTAGGTTCCAAAAATCTTATTTTAGGTGCCCAAAATAGGCTCTTTCCAATGTAAAATACGTTCTGAAAAATATCAAAATAGGCTGTCATAATTGTGGTTATGTTTATTAAATAACATCAATAAAGATTATTTAATTAATAATATAACATCGAGTAGCATAATTTGGCAGAACATTTTTTAATTTAACTGATTTCAGCTGATTGCGTTTGTCTAAAACAAATAAAACTCTTAATGTGCATTTGTCACGTATTTCCTATCGATGGACAAATAAATTTTCAATACACCACTGTTCGATATTTATTTACCGATATAAAAATCCATATGTTTATATGTACTATTATTGTATATTGATATTCTTAATGTATGTATATTGTTTTTATAGTAATTATTTATAATCAGATAGTTAAATTTACAATGCGGATAGTTGTGTCAGCATAGCCAGATTGTAAATTCCACAATATGATTGTTAAACTATTGACCAAACACAATCAGGCATTTATTTTCAACAAAAAAAAATTGCACCATCTGTACAATTAAAATCCATTGTTTGCTGTTTAGATTGTTTAGCAACTTAAGACCCATTCGCACTAGCGGTCAGGTCAGGTCAGGTCAGGCCAGATCAAGTCGTAGACGAGGCCATTTCATTTCAGTTGCTCGTAGTAAACAATGCCGTTTTCTACCTCAACGTCAATTAAATCGCAATGGTTTTGGATCATGAGCTTAAAAATAGGTCAAGATCAAAAATAGGATCGTTCTGGGAGCATCCAGAGTTTCAAGCGCAAACAGATCAAGAGAAAAAAGAATGCTAACTACCGGCTATGCAGTGCGAGACGAGTTGTAGGAAATGCTTTTGATATTTTAGGGCTCAAAGATTTCGAATTTATTTTAGGAAAATTAATTCTGCTCCAGGATTAATTGATAACATAATTTTAGCAACATGTATTTTACACGATTATTTAAGGAAGGATAAAATTTCATGTCATGTAGAAATGTGAAAGTGAATGAGCAAGAGAAACCCTACTTTACAAATATTCTTTGTTTGTGTGCTAACGCTCATACAGAAGCGTTTGGTTCAAAAAATAAATTCACAATATTTTTTAAATTCTGAAACAGGATCTTTATCTTGGCAGTGCTAAAATGTGTAATAATATTTGAATCTATAATAAAGTTTGCCGACTTTATAATAAACTGAAATAACATACCATTAAAAATTATTTATTGCTCTTTTTTATTGCTTACGAACATAGTTTTTAGACGTTCGCCGCCCATTTGATCTGACCTGACCTGACCGTTGCTCGTTCACACTAGCGGTCAGCTCAGCTCAGGTCTTGGCCGCTGTTGATCTTCAGTTTGAGCTGCCTTGCCCTGACCTGAGCGGACGTGTATAGCGATTTTGACCTGAGCTGAGCTGACCGCTAGTGTGAATGGGCCTTTAGTATTGTCGGTGCGATGTTTTATGTTATTTTGATATGAGTGCACAGCCTTTAAATGGTATCGAGTTAAAAGTTTCGACCAGGCGGCAGTATATGGTAACTGACTGCGGCCGCGATGATCCGCGATGGAGCCGCAGACGAAGCTGAACTTACGGAAGAGCTGCCCAGGCCCACTCAGCATGCTGTCCAGTGAGTACTGCGGGAAAATAAAGAACCAGCGCGGCGCTGACACGTCACGTCCTTCTAGTGCCAATGGTTGTGATGGGAATGCGTGTATCCTGAGGGAAGCGGCAGGAGCCGTAAGACCCTGTTACATTTTAAAAAATTTCTAACTAGTTGCGGCACATAGGCACAACAACAACAGGGCTAACGGACGTTACCAAAATCCCGGCCACGCATTACTATTTAAACTCCTGTCCGATGCCCAGAAACTATGTTCAGGTTTGTGATACTCTGGAAGGATGCCTGTCCTATTATTCATTAAAAACTTAGTAAAACCTACATGTACCGAAATTACATTATTAAAGTTGTAATGTCACATTTGCCGTTACTTTGATTTATTATTCAAGGGCCTTCGGATCAAAGGTTTATTCATTTATTCAGATTTTCGTTTGGTATAATGTCAAGCATGCTTTTCAAATGGAAAGACGTTAAAATGTTAAAGAAAATTATTATTCATATATACAATTATTTTAAAATATCAACTATAACATTGCATTTATTAAATAAACTGAAGTTGTGGTTGACGGTTGAAATTATGATACACGATAATTAAATGGGAGAAGTCCTGAACTGCAATGATATTAGCGAAACATGAGACGATTGTCGACAGGGTGGGTGATGAAGATACATTGTTCGCCGATAGCACTGCTCTTTACCGCACTGGTGTGGTGAGACGTCGGGAGATGAGGCTGCTTCGACTTCTCTGGCGTAGGTCGGTCGTTGCGTTGGCTGGACCCAATCGACGACCAGTAGGATGGCTGTAACAGCGCGGTCACCAGATCTGCCTCTTTGCACACTCAGTACCTCTCTCCCCGCCCGCTCAGCTTGAAGTGTCCCGTAGACTCCAGGTCGCTTCCCAGAAACCATCAGACGGGTTGGATAGTGGGGAGGGTTGGGTAGCATTCCTCGCTAGTCAACTAAGGAATTCCAAGAACACTACAGCTTGCGTGACGATACGTTCCATTTCACTATCCCCATACCAGCTGATTCGAAAATTAAGGAGTTAAATTTTCGAATCACAATGTCTTTTGGTCTCTTGATTTGGAACAGCCAGTCTTTAACCACTAAATGCTATCCTTTTGCGTGGGTAAAACGAAATAACATGCACGGATTTTCCTGGCACTTAAAGGTACTCGTAGCCTCATGCTTTTTTTTATATATTTATAATGGTGAATGGAATTAAATAGAAGGTTATCATTCGACCCAGAAATAGCCTGGTCCACCACTAGCCTAGTGTAACAATGTCACTCATACTGCATCCATTCACATAGATATAAAGTTGAAAGCAAGATGATTATATTACTAAGTTAGGAACACAAATTCTAAATACAATGCCTACATATTTATATTAAAAAAAATAGTTTGCACAAGTTTCCTACACTCCGGAAATAAACACTTGATTACTTCACAATCATCGTGCACTGTCATCCCACGTCCAATGGTAGTAGGAGGGGATAGCCGATTCAAGCGCACCGCCAGGTGGCAGCACGGTCGCGTGACGTCACACGTTAGTTCCCCGATCTGCGGATAGATGGCGCTGCACCGTTAGTTCACAGATCCGGCCGGCACAGATGGCGGTAGCTGTCGGGCTTGCGCTGCACAGTTAGTTCGCCGATCCGCTGGCAGATGGCAGCCCCCGTTAGTTCTTTGGCATGTATCATTTTGGTCTCCGACAAATATTTGCCACTGCTATCCATCCTGTTCTTGAATGCGGACGTCAGACAAAACTATGGATTCGTCTATCACTTTAGTTCCTAGTGGTCGTCGGGTGTTGCGTATTCCAATTCCACCTTTACCGAGTAACTTAAATATAATTAAAGTCTTATCTTCGAGGAGTTTAAATGGACCCATTGGTTTAAGTAGACAATGGACGATTAGTTCATCCATTAATCGGGAAATCGAGTATGATGGTCTCCATGATGTCACGAATCCACTTCCTCTCAGATGTATACTGTTTGATACAGAAGTGGGTGTTGACGTCACTGCCGGAGTATAAAGGCCATCACACCAGCCAGCTAGCCCTCAGTTCCCGGTCGGCGATCGTCAAGTCCAGTTCACTATGGCTAGTGAGGTTCTCCTGTTTTCAACATGCTACAAGTTAAACAGCAGTGACACCAAGCGTATCACTGTTGGTTTGTCACCTAAACTGGAATTTAATCCAGTAGTTGTACTCGAAAAAGTTGGGTACAATAAAGTCACTCTCACACATGAAGAGTGGGATGTACTGAGACAGATGGTCTATACAATTGGTGGCTTTTTCAACAACACTGAGCATCTGCAAACGAGTGTCTCGCTCGGCAACCACACCATCTCTTCCCGAACAGTGGCTGGAGCGAAAACTATATGGTTTTACAACAATGCTGTGCCTGCCTATGGTGTGTTTCTCGGCGAATCAACATGGGACAACATGGTCGACGCCCTGCCAGCAGTGACCGGCGCCATCAACACCATGAAGCCCTGGAGTTATCAGTTACCAAGTACTACAACGAGTTTGTGAATACGTTATCAGTGAAAGTGATTCGTGACTTCCCCCGTTGTTCTGTGAATGGCCTGATAGATTTGCATTTTGATAGTGTACATGTCAATGAAGTGTCATACAGCCCCTGTTCAACACTAGTCTATGAACGTTTAAAGTTAGAAATTAAAGCATATAAAAAACTGTTAGTGTATGACTATGTTAAACGCAAAGTTGAGCAAGATTTAAAAGGAACTGATGTATTTAGCAGAGGTGGTGATGACGTATGCGGTAATAATTAGTGTCCCTCAGTCCGCTGCGATGTGTCGTCCAGTAATGTTCTTCGCGTCTGTGTACCAGCTTAACGCCGGAGACTCCAAGCGGCTGACTTTCGGTTTGTCACCGCGACGTGA
>CM061920.1:4684159-4733674 GCA_031002005.1 Vandiemenella viatica | reverse complement strand
TCCCACAAATGACACTGGTGTTCCAGGGAGATCGTGATTATTGGGGCATATGCTCCCACAAACGACACTGTGTTCCAGGGAGATCGTGATTATTGGGGCATATGCTCCCACAAATGACACTGTGTTCCAGGAGATCGTGATTATTGGGGTTATGCTCCCACAAATGACACTGTGTTCCAGGGAGATCGTGATTATTGGGGCATATGCTCCCACAAATGACACTGTGTTCCAGGGAGATCGTGATTATTGGGGCATATGCTCCCACAAATGACACTGTGTTCCAGGGAGATCGTGATTATTGGGGTATATGCTCCCACAAATGACACTGTGTTCCAGGGAGATCGTGATTATTGGGGTATATGCTCCCACAAATGACACTGTGTTCCAGGGAGATCGTGATTATTGGGGTATATGCTCCCAAAAATGACACTGTGTTCCAGGGAGATCGTGATTATTGGGCATATGCTCCCACAAATGACACTGTGTTCCAGGGAGATCGTGATTATTGGGGCATATGCTCCCACAAATGACACTGTGTTCCAGGGAGATCGTGATTATTGGGGTATATGCTCCCACAAATGACACTGTGTTCCAGGGAGATCGTGATTATTGGGGCATATGCTCCCACAAATGACACTGTGTTCCAGGGAGATCGTGATTATTGGGGCATATGCTCCACAAATGACACTGTGTTCCAGGGAGATCGTGATTATTGGGGTATGCTCCCACAAATGACACTGTGTTCCAGGGAGATCGTGATTATTGGGGCATATGCTCCCACAAATGACACTGTGTTCCAGGGAGATCGTGATTATTGGGCATATGCTCCCACAAATGACACTGTGTTTCCAGGGAGATCGTGATTATTGGGGCATATGCTCCCAAAGACACTGTGTTCCAGGGATGTGATTATTGGGGTATATGCTCCCACAAATGACACTGTGTTCCAGGGAGATGTGATTATTGGGGCATATGCTCCCACAAATGACACTGTGTTCCAGGGAATCGTGATTATTGGGGCATATGCTCCCACAAATGACACTGTGTTCCAGGGAGATCGTGATTATTGGGGCATATGCTCCCACAAATGACACTGTGTTCCAGGGAGATCGTGATTATTGGGGCATATGCTCCCACAAATGACACTGTGTTCCAGGGAGATCGTGATTATTGGGGCATATGCTCCCACAAATGACACTGTGTTCCAGAGATCGTGATTATTGGGGCATATGCTCCCACAAACACTGTGTTCCAGGGAGATCGTGATTATTGGGGCATATGCTCCACAAATGACACTGTGTTCCAGGGAGATCGTGATTATTGGGGCATATGCTCCCACAAATGACACTGTGTTCCAGGGAGATGTGATTATTGGGGCATATGCTCCCACAAATGACACTGTGTTCCAGGGAGATCGTGATGATTGGGGCATATGCTCCCACAAATGACACTGTGTTCCAGGGAGATCGTGATGATTGGGGCATATGCTCCCACAAATGACACTGTGTTCCAGGAGATCGTGATTATTGGGGCATATGCTCCCACAAATGACACTGTGTTCCAGGGAGATCGTGATTATTGGGGCATATGCTCCCACAAACGACACTGTGTTCCAGGAGATCGTGATTATTGGGGCATATGCTCCCACAAATGACACTGTGTTCCAGAGATCGTGATTATTGGGGCATATGCTCCCACAAATGACACTGTGTTCCAGGGAGATGGTGATTATTGGGGCATATGCTCCCACAAATGACACTGTGTTCCAGGAGATCGTGATTATTGGGGCATATGCTCCCACAAATGACACTGTGTTCCAGAGATGTGATTATTGGGGCATATGCTCCCACAAATGACACTGTGTTCCAGGGAGATCGTGATGATTGGGGTATATGCTCCCACAAATGACACTGTGTTCCGGGAGATCGTGATTATTGGGGCATATGCTCCCACAAATGATGCAAAGACGGGAGAGAACATCTCTCAGGGAAACCATAGGAAAACCAGGAGGGAAAGAATTGATTTTGATGGAGGACATGAATGCAAGAGTAGGGAAAAGAGAATCTTGCAAGATAGTGCGAAAACATGTAAAAGCAGAGTGTAATGATAATGGAGAAAGGTTAATAGAATTATGTGAACAATTTGATTCAAAAATTACAAATACATTTTTCAGACACAAAATATTCACAAATATACCTGACAACAGAATACTAGAGAACTTCGATCTATAATAGATCACATTATCATTAGACAAACAAGCAAGCACCTGTAAGGCAAGTGATGTACGATCATACAGAGGAGTCCAGTGTGGATCAGATCACTATCGGTAAAAATGAAATGTTTCTGGCCGTGGAAAATGCTAGGGAGTAACAACATTGCAACAGTAAGGAATCACATCGAGAAGTATCAAAATAAATGTTATAATATTTATAGCCTACAAGATGAAAGCATAAGATCTTATTTGTTCCTAGAATCGGAAGTATATTAGATGAATCATTTGTTGGAAGTACTGAAGAAATATACGAGTACATAAAATTTAACATGAAAAAATATATAGAGGTGTTGGGCATAAAGAAAAGAAACTCAAACATGAAGCAGAGTGGTGGTCAGAAGAACTTGAGCAAGCAGTAAAAGAAAAGAGGAATGCTTTGAATAAGTCAGAAGAAACAAGGACTGTTTATAAGGAAAAGACGAATGAAGTGCTAAGGAAAATAACGATAGCACGAGGTGATATATGGGAAAGGACATGCGCAAATGTTAATTGTAAATTGGTTTTTGGGAGATCACAAGAAGCATGGTCTGTATTAAAAGGACTCCGACAAGGAACAAAAGGCAAAAGCAATCTGCAGTTGGTAAAACCAAGGGAATGGGAAGAACATTTTCAAAAGTTATTGAATAAGGACAGAGAAGAATACTTAGAAGAAGGAGGATTACGAGATGACAATGAGCAGGAAGGTGAGGACATTCAACTTCTTGAGGCATTAAGAACAGGAATAACGGCAAATCTCCTGGGCCAGGCGGAATCAATTTGAAATTATGAAATATGGTGGTGACGACGTTGTAAAACTTGTAATAAAATTGTTCAATATAATATTACATGGAGACCCAATACCTAACGAAATGACATTAGCTTATATTACTACCATATTCAAGAAAGGAGATCGCAAAGTATGTTGAAATTATCGTGGGGTTTGTGTTATGAAATCATTGATGAAAATATCTGCCAAACTAAAAAAAAAAAAAAAAAATGGCCAGGAACTCATTATAAGACTCAAGAAGAACAATGTGGATTTACTGCAGGTAGGTCATGTATGACTACATTTTCACGTTACGACAGATTGTGGAAAAATATAACGAAAAAATAGGATTAATTTTCATAGATTTATAAAAAGCATATGAAATTCTCAAGAAATATACTATGGGAAGCATTACGTATGTCACATATAGATAAGTCCTTAATTAAATTATACAAGAAATCTGCAAAAATAAAACCTGGTTATGGATTATCACAAAAATTTAAAACAAGTAAAGAACTGCTGCAAGGGTGCCCTTTTCACCTATTTAAAATTTATATAGATGTTAGTTTTAGAACATGGTCTAAATGGGGTTAGAAATAATAGATGGAAAATATCTACATCATTTACTATTTGCTGATGATAAAGTCATCACATCACAAGACGGTGAGGATGCGAACTACAAATGTAATCAACTGTCAAAAGAATATAAAAAAGGGCTTGAAGATTAACTATCAAAAAACAGAATATCTTACTAATGATCTGGATGAATTATACATTGATGGAATAAAAATTAAAAAGGTAAATAATTTTTGCTATTTGGATTCAATTTTAAAAATAGAAGGAAAATCGAATATGAAATTAATAAAAGGATTACTGTGGCTGGAAAGTAATAGGGATGCTCAATTCACTTCTATGAAGCAAGAATGTTATAAATAGAACAAAAAGAATTATATTTAAGTCATTACTGGAAAGAATAGTCTTATATGGATCAGAAACCTGTACAATCAATGAAAAACATGTTAATAAGTTGAAAACAATTAGAAATGGATTCTGGAGAAGATCAGCAAGAATATCAATAAAAGAAAAAGTAAGGAATACCGAAATAATAACGCTAATGGAAGTGAAAGAAGAAATGTATGATTATAGAACGAAAAACATTGGAATGGTATGGCCATGTAAGAAGGATGGAAGACACTAGGATACCAAAACTAGTACAAGAATGTGAAGTTAAAGGAAGGATTAAAAGAGGACGGCCCGTGTTTACCTGGCTCCAAAGTGTACAAACACAATGGGAAGGTTTGGTACAGTTGAGGAAGATACACAAGATCTGGAGAAATATTTTGAGAAGATTAAGTTAAGGTTCGTTTTCCGAGTTTCTATTGTTATGCTGGAGTAGAACCTCTGTAGTGAGTAAAATCTCTTCTTAGTAGTAAAATAAGATAATTTATTATTTTAGTGTTAAGGGTTGATATTTTTAACGAGGTAAGTAATTTTGACAAGATAAGCAGTTACTTTGTAAGTTTGCTTTTGTTTAACATTGAAATTTAGTGAGCATATTTTGTAAATAGAACACTTGGATAGATAATTTGAGATGGTCGTGGTTTTTTTATTGATCATACCTTAGTGAGATTTTATTAATTTTAAACATTTATGAAATGTGTCTATTCTAAAATGCGATATTCTAAATTGTATTTTATTTTGCAGTGCAAATTTTACGTAAACTTACTTTAGTAAATGAATAATTTACTTTAACTTTATAAAGTACGAACGAAGTCACCCCGTAACCAGTACGCGAGTCGACTCGATGCGATAGATCGTGCTACTGCTAGCGCTCGTTTGTACGAAAAGTAACGAGTAACGATTCGACTGTAACGAGTGCTGTCTGGTTTGATGACGAATACTCGCGGGTACTTAATTTCTCGTTACTTTTACAGCTCTATTCAACGTGCACAGTTCTAAACAGTGTTTCGACTTTGTATGAACTTTCTACCTTGGAAGTTTCTGTTTAAAAAAGTATGAAATCATAGTTTGTGTAAATGTTAGTTGGTACGTGTGAGCTGTGAGCCGCCCCGCTTAATTTGTGTCGGTGACCTTCACAGGCTGCACCCTCGCTCCCTGCCTCCCAGCCAGGGGACAGTATGCTCACGGGCCATCAACAGCAGCGAGGTAGCAGACAAACGTGGAAACAGGCGAAGCAGGCAGCGTCAAGCTGTCACTTCGAAGATGTAGCCAGAGCAGCTCGGGACAGGCCCCGGAAGATGCAAGCTGGACCGTCTACAACCCGGCTGAGTCCACGCTCATCTCCAGTCCGTGGAAACAGGCATCATGCCTTCACCTGTCTCGGGATTACTCGGTGGCGGTGGAGGACGGGTCTAGAGCTGGACAAACTGATGGAGAGAAGCGGGAGAGTGGCTGTCGCCTGTAATCCCACGCGTGCTGTGCTGTGCTGATCCTGCATTTAAACAGCGTCGTTACGCCGACAAGTGGCCGCCAGCTGCGACACGTCAGCTCGTCATGCGCGAGGTGGCTCTCCTGATGTTTGACCACTACGCGCGGTCGTTACTAAGGAAAACTACAACGTGTTCTGAACGCTAGCTGATACTACATCTCCTCGATGTTAATTGATAATCGGGTATTTGTGGAGAAAACAAACACCTTTTTTTCATTACTGTTTCTTTACCTTGTATCATTGTCCTATAAAATTGACAGTAAAATTATTAAAATAAAAAAGTTCCTAACAAAATTATCAACAATATTGCAGAGTACTTACTTTTACAAAACTACTACCACGACCTGGCTTTTTAGGTTCCAAAAATCTTATTTTAGGTGCCCAAAATAGGCTCTTTCCAATGTAAAATACGTTCTGAAAATATCAAAATAGGCTGTCATAATTGTGGTTATGTTTATTATGAATAACATCAATAAAGATTATTTAATTAATAATATAACATCGAGTAGCATAATTTGGCAGAACATTTTTTAATTTAACTGATTTCAGCTGATTGCGTTTGTCTAAAACAAATAAAACTCTTAATGTGCATTGTCACGTATTTCCTATCGATGGAGAAAAAATTTTCAATACACACTGTTCGATATTTATTTACCGATATAAAATCGTATGTTTATATGTACTATTATTGTATATTGATATTTTTGTGAATGTATATTGTTTTTATAGTAATTATTTATAATCAGATAGTTAAATTTACAATGCGGGTAGTTATGTCAGCATAGCCAGATTGTAAATTCCACAATATGATTGTTAAACTATTGACCAAACACAATCAGGCATTTATTTTCAACAAAAAAATTGCACCATCTGTACAATTAAAATCCATTGTTTGCTGTTTAGATTGTTTAGCAACTTAAGACCCATTCGCACTAGCGGTCAGGTCAGCTCAGCTCAGGTCAGATCAAGTCGTAGACGAGGCCATTTCATTTCAGTTGCTCGTAGTAAACAATGCCGTTTTCTACCCCAACGTCAATTAAATCGCAATGGTTTTGGATCATGAGCTTAAAAATAGGTCAAGATCAAAAAGAGGATCGGTTCTGGGCATCCAAAGTTCAAGCGCAAACAGATCAAGAGAAAAAAGAATGCTAACTACCGGCTATGCAGTGCGAGACGAGTTGTAGGAAATGCTTTTGATATTTTAGGGCTCAAAGATTTCGAATTTATTTTAGGAAAATTAATCCTGCTCCAGGATTAATTGATAACATAATTTTAGCAACATGTATTTTACACGATTATTTAAGGAAGGATAAAATTTCATGTCATGTAGAAATGTGAAAGTGAATAAGCAAGAGAAACCCTACTTTAGAAATATTCTTTGTTTGTGTGCTAACGCTGGTACAGAAGCGTTTGGTTCAAAAAATAAACTCACAATATTTTTTAAATTCTGAAACAGGATCTTTATCTTGGCAGTGCTAAAATGTGTAATAATATTTGAATCTATAATAAAGTTTGCCGACTTTATAATAAACTGAAATAACATACCATTAAAAATTATTTATTGCTCTTTTTTATTGCTTACGAACATAGTTTTTTAGACGTTCTCCGCCCATTTGATCTGACCTGACCTGACCGTTGCTCGTTCACACTAGCGGTCAGCTCAGCTCAGGTCCTGTCCGTTGTTGATCTTCAGTTTGACCTGCCTTGCCCTGACCTGAGCTGACCACGTAGTGTGAATGCTCCCATTGGATTACGTGTATAGCGGTTTTTGACCTGAGCTGAGCTGACCGCTAGTGTGAACGGGTCTTTAGTATTGTCGGTGCGGTGATTTATGTTATTTTGATATGACTGCACCGCCCTTAAATGATATCGCGTTAAAAGTTTCGACCAGGCGGCAGTATATGGTAACTGACTGTGGCCCCAATGATCCGCGATGGAGCCGCAGACGAAGCTGAACTTACGGAAGAGCTGCCCAGGCACACTCAGCCTGCTGTCCAGAGAGTACCGCGGAGAAAACTGCGGGAAAATATGAAACGGCGTGGCGCTGACCCCGTCACGTCCTTCTAGTGCCAATGGTTGTGATGGGATTGCGGAGCTCTACCTCCGTGTATCCTGAGGGAAGCGGCAGGGACCGTAAGTCGTTGTTACCTTTTAAAAATTTCTAACTAGTTGCGGCGCATAGGCACAACAACAACAGGGCTACGGACGTTACCAAAATCCCGGGCGCGCATTACTATTTAAACTCCTGTCCGATGCCCAGAAACTATGTTCAGGTTTCATTAAAAACTTAGTAAACCTACATGTACCGAAATTACATTATTAAAGTTGTAATGTCACATTTGCCGTTACTTTGATTTATTATTCAAGAGCCTTCGGATCAAAGGTTTATTCATTTATTCAGATTTCGTTTGGTATAATGGCAAACATGCTTTTCAAATGGAAAGACGTTAAAATGTTAAAGAAAATTATTATTCATATATACAATTATTTTAAAATATCAACTATAACATTGCATTTATTAAATAAACTGAAGTTGTGGTTAGACGGTTGAAATTATGATACACGATAATTAAATGGGAGAAGTCCTGAACTGCAATGATATTATCCAAACATGAGACGATTGTCGACAGGGTGGGTGATGAAGATACATTGTTCGCCGATAGCACTGCACTTTACCGCACTGGTGTGGTGAGACGTCAGGAGATGTGGCTGCTTCGACTTCTCTGGCGTAGGTCGGTCGTTGCGTTGGCTGGACCCGGTCGGCGACCAGTAGGATGGCTGTAACAGCGCGGTCACCAGATCTGCCTCTTTGCACACTCAGTACCTCTCTCCCCGCCCGCTCAGCTTGAAGTGTCCCGTAGACTCCAGGTCGCTTCCCAGTAACTATAAGGCGGGTTGGATAGTGGGGAGGCTTGGGTAGCATTCCTCGCTAGTCCCCGAAGGAATTCCACTAACACTACAGCCTGCGTGACGATACGTTCCATTTCACTATCCCCCTACCTACTGATTCGAAAATTAAGGAGTTAAATTTTCGAATCACAATATCTTTTGGTCTCTTGATTTGCAACAGCCAGTCTTTAACCACTAAATGCTATCCTTTTGCGTGGGTAAAACGAAATAACATGCACGCATTTTCCTGGCACTTAAAGGTACTCGTAGTCAATTGCTTTTTTTTATATATATAATGGTGAATGGAATTAAATAGTAGGTTATCATTCGACCCAGAAATAGCCAGGTCCACCACTAGCCTAGTGTAACAATGTCACTCATACTGCATCCATTCACATAGATATAAAGTTGAAAGCAAGATGATTATATTACTAAGTTAGGAACACAAATACTAAATACAATGCCTACATATTTATATTTAAAAAAAGGACACTTTGCACAAGTTTCCTACACTCCCGAAATAAACACTTGATTACTTCACAATCATCGTGCACTGTCATCCCACATCCAATGGTGGCGAGAAATACCTCCTCAGGTTTCTTATGTTGTGCACACCGGCCGTACGTTCTTGGTTTTTAAGAGATAAGCGTTTGTTCCAATTATTTCCGCAATTCTATAAGGTCCGTGGAAGATGTTCAAAAATTTTGAGATTTGCTTCTTGTTGGCAGCAGAAGGTTTTACACACTTCAGCAGAACAGAGTCACCGATTTCCAACTTCTGTGTCTCTGAACGGTCGGCCTTTCCTTTCGTTGTTTCGCTGTTTCCAGCAAATACTCCCTCGTTGCTTCTCGCTTGTTCTTCCAGTCACAAGTTAACTCACAATCTGGTGGTTGCACTATCTCGTCAGCCAATGTTACTGACGCCCTTTTAAAATGCAGGTCGATAGGCTTGCAGTTTGTACTGCAGTGTATCGTGTAATTGAAATACCGCTATATGGCCGGTAGGCGTTTCACCCAAGACGAGTGCTTGTCACCAACTAGCAGGCGGAAGTAAACTCCCAACTGCTTCATGTAGCGCTCTGCTAAATTACTCTGAGGCGTGTGCATGGCGCCCATCACAGAACGTATACCAGCCCTTCGCAAACCGTCCGCCCATCGGCTGCTAGTAAAAATCGTGGCATGGACTGATAGTATTCTTTGTGGTTTCCCGCACTCTAGAACGTATTTTTCCAGTACTATACTCACACATTGTTTTGTTGTTGTACATGAAGTTGCATACAGTCTAACCAGCTTCGAAAATGCATCGACCATTACGAAGAGATATTGTCGTCCGTATTGTGCCTTTGGTATTGGGCCAAAAAAATCAACACACACGAGCTGATTTGGCTTGTCCGTTATAGCAGGGTGGTTATTATTATTATTCTCGTATCAAAAACATCAAAATACACAGTTAAATACATTGTGCAAATCAACAACTTTAAACACACTTAGCCCAGTACTTCGCAACCTCAATCGCATTGTGTCTTGCTTGAAACAGGTCTTCGTTGTTGCGGGATGATGGGCACATAGGGCACTCGAGCATATGATTCATAGTTTGGTCTTCACCACATTCGCACTTAATACTGGTAGTATCAGTATAACCCCATCTCATTAGGTTTTCCTTGGACCTGCCCACTCCTGTTCGCAATCGATTTAAGGACCGCCAGACGTTCCAGTCCTCTGCGTGACCAGGTGGCAAGCGCTCTGCAACTGTCAGTGGTCCCGAGATGTTGGGAACCCTCATTTTCCATAACTGTACTCTTGTCTCTTCAGGTGACCCAATTAGTTCCCGTGATGTTCTGAGAAAGCTTTTCCTGGATTTGAGTCTCTGGGCTGGTTGTATATGGCCGTGCAGTGGATGAGCGCTTTCCCGTTCTACTTTGGTCCTCTCCTTGTTCGCAGCCACTTCTCTCTGGATACTTGGTGGTGCAATGCCCGAAAGCTGGTAAAGCCTATCAACTGGGGTAGGCTTTAAACAACCTGTCACTATACTACAGGTGTTATTGAGGGCAGGGTGGTATTCCCCCCACATATTTTACGTTCGGGTGTTTGATCCGTTGACATTCATCGCACGCCCTTGTGACCTTCGCAATGACACGTTTCAATGATCTATAGTGCCATTCATTGCGCATCATTTGATAGGCCTTCTCAGTACCCTGGTGGCCATAATGTCTATGGTAAAGATCGATAATGGGCACTAAAATAGAACGGGGAAGCCAAATCTTCCATCTCTCCAAGGCATTCAAACGTCGAAAGCAGACATGGCTATGCATGGTGCACAGCATTGCTGTATTACACACCCGAAGGTCGTCCCCGTCCTCGAGGTACTTCACACATTAGCTATATCGTCTTGCACCTGTTGTGCTCTGACAATTCGTTGCCGTAGCTCGGACTGCGGCTATTAAAACTTCGTTGAGGTTCGCGGGTTGAGTGTAATTACGTTGGCCACCTATTGGGTTCCTACTAAGCCAATCAGCCACCTGATTCTCGCTCCCCTTGCATTATTGTATATCTATGTCATATTGTTGAAGCTGTAACGCCCATCTAGCGATGCGTTCAGTAGAAAAACGAGCATTTCTCAGGAATATAAGAGCCTGGTGATCAGTATGTAAGGTCTTCCTGCCTAAGATGTAGGCGTGGAATTTTACGACGGTGAAGTAGACTAACAGCATCTCCAATGCAGTGGTATAATAACGTGTTTCTGCTGGTTTTAGAGACCTACTGGCCTATCTCTCTGTTGCAAGCTTGCACCTACTCCTCGCAAGCTAGCGTCACAGTTAAGGTAGAAGGGTCTAGAAAAATCTGGATGGGCTAGACAGACACTGCATTTGAATGCCTCCTTTGTGTTTCTAAATACGTCTTCTTGTTTTGTCTGCCACTCCCATCGTTGACCTCCTTTCAACAATTTATAAAGTGGATTGCATAAAGCAGAAAAGTTTGGTAAATTCCGATGGTAATATGAGCATACCCCCAAGAACATCCTCAATTGTTTAAGTCTTGTGGGCCTCTGGAAGTTAATTATCACAAGCATTTTATCATCCGCGGGTTTCACTCCCTCTGGCGTGATTACGTGACCGAGATATTTCACCTGCTGGGCGCACACAGTGGCCTTGTCTGATCTTAGGGTGATTCCGTGGTTCGCCAGAAGCCGGAACAATCTCTCTAAGTGTTCCAAGTGTTCTTCGAAGGTCTCTGAGGCCACGAGTAAGTCCTCCACGTACACCGTACAGTGCGCCTTTATTTCTGTAGTTAGAATGGAGTTCATGGCACGAACAAACGCACTGGATGAGTCTCTTAACCCAAATGGGAATATGTTGTATTGATACTGGCGTCCTTCAAACGGGAATGCCGTAAATGGTTGGCAGGACGGATCCAACTCTATCTGGTTAAAACCCGCCGTGATGTCGAGTGTCATTAGCCACCGCTTACCGTTGTAACGTCTCTTGGTGACGGGAAATTTATGCGTGTGAATTCCACGTTTCTTTGGCATCGGCGAGAGCCAGGTGACTCATACCTGCGCTGAAAGACCGAACGATTTATGTCAGGCCGTAAAGTTAAAAGCTTTACGCATTCAATGAAATTCAAAGGACAGTATAGGACCTGTACCGAAAAGAAGTATTCCTGGTAGACTAGAAAGTTGAAACTAGAGAAACGATGCTTCGGAGAAAAAACGAGGTTGCGGAACACCTCTGTTGAGAACCAGCGAATCAAACAGTGTGTTACGAACTTTTAGAAACCATAAGTTTTTATGTAGCATGAGGAGCGCCAATGGAGATCGTGGACGACCCGCCAAACGCTGCGACTCACTGAAATTTCCCGCGTCAGCTAAAACTCTGGAGCCCGCAAGTTTTGAACGGGGCGGACAAGCGGCAGAGAAGACATTCTGTTTCTGGCCAGCAAATGATCCGCACCGGCGCACCACGGGAGATTGCCGGAGAAGGTCACTACCTACGGGGAGCTACCTCGCCAAGTGGACGACACCAATGACCTTGCACCCAGCTGATCAACAGGGTCCGTGAAACTCTGTTTTATCCACCCCTCATCTGCTACGGTAAAGAACGCCGGCGATGTAAAGACACTCTTGCGTCATTCAACCCTAGGCAGCGCTCTGAGATGTGAATCATGTTCTAAATTGTTCAAAAGAAACTTTTAATATTCAGTTCTGTTCAATAAACCAATCAATTTTATATTCAAAGAAAATAATAGGTGTTCTTTCAATAACTTCCTTTCAAATTTATCAGTATATCATTTGAATAGAAGAAGATTTGTGTTTTTTAATGGTATTTTAAAATTACAATTGCTTTGATTAAAAGTATTTCAGAATTGGAATATCGTTTCTCTCGGATAGAGAACACTTCCATTCTTGGCGCCTGCCCGGGATTAATTTTGCAAATTAATTGATTAATTAATGCATCTTATTTTATTCTAATTTTAATAACGTCTTAAAAACCATGACGCTACACCGTGAAATCTATACATGATATTCTGTATGGTTCCTGGCCTCTCACCATCCCATTCTATGCGTGAATTTAAAGCTCTGGTATCCAAGCACACACGGACACTACCGTCTTTCTTGTTGACAATGGTTATCGGGTTTAAGTATTGCGAAGCCGCACGTGTAATTATTCCATCACCTTCCATTGCTTCGACTGCCTCCCTAGCAGCTTCCCGGTATTTATGAGGAATCTGGTAAGTATGAGCTCTCAGTAGGCGTGGATCAGTCACCCTAAATTTTTTTCTTCATGTCTTTTACCTTTCTTGGTCGGTAAGAAAAGGTAATCAAGTTTCTGACAATAAGGCTCCTCAACTTGGCAGCATGTGCAGTCGATAGCAGTCTGGAAGAGTTGATCTGAGCGAGCAATGCATCAAGCATTAAATTCCGCTCGTCTGATAGATCACAAATCGAAGCCATTGTTCGTCTCAGAGGTTCCCCTCCTGCTCCAAGCCGCATATCCGTTTGCTCACCCTGCTCCAAAGATTCACTACTAGCATACTTAATCTTCTGACCAATCTGAGTAGCGTCCCAAGTAAGTCACAGGCACCAAGTTTAGTACTGTTTTTGTCCTACAATCGATTACAGCACCCCTCTTTTATAAGATGTAACTGCCGATAATTATATCAATCCCCAATCCTATTACAATCAACTGCACAATTAACAGTATTTGACCTTCAATAGAAATCGGCAAAATCTTTTCTGTCTGTTCTTCGGTCCTTGGCGCCAAATGCTGACTGGTAGACATAACCTTCAGCTCCCCTTGACTGGCTTGAACACGCCGTATCAAATTCTCTGAGACTGCGCTTACTTCGGTGCCCTTGTCTAAGAGGACGGTGCATTTTGTCTCGAAGACAGTGGCATTTATTCGGGGACATCTACTATAACATTGTCATGACGACCTTCACTGTCGTCAGCTTCCTCATGGAATTCGGGGCCTCCTGCCCTCCGATACCTCAGACTTGCAATGGTTTGAGTTTTATTCATAGCAACAGTGTCAGCGATGTCCCCGGCAGTATATCATGCCATCGTTTCTGTCTGGGAGGTGATTCTTTCGCATTCCTTTTCGTGCTGACTTGGTCGTCTACAGTTTGAATGCTCTCCTTGGACATTCTGATTGCATTGATTCCCATTTCTTTTCCATCTTGCCTTTGATTGGTACCGGAGTTGTTTCTCCATGAATGGCCATTTTTACCAGTCCACCCGCCAGTTTGGTTGTTCTTCCACGATTGTCCCTGCTGCTTGCCTTTCGGTTGTCCGGATTGATTTTGATGGTTTTCTTTCCATGGTCCACCACTTCCATTAGGTTCTTCTGAATCAACAAGCCGTAGTGTTTCCAGGAACTGTTTTAGCGTTTGAATGCACACTGGATTCAGTAACTATTGAATGTATCGTGGAAAATGTTTTCGCAGTGCACCACACAATTTCACATCTTCTAACGGCTGATCTAAGTATTTTGATAACGCCACAAGCCTTTCGGCATATTATGACATTGACTCTGAAAACTTAGGTTGATAATGTCCCTTGTAATAACCCTAGCTTTAGTTGCGACTGTGCCATTGGCCCCCAGTATGTTTTCAAAAAGAAATCCTTAAATTCGGAATAAGACGTTCCGTCTGGACCAGCGATACTGAACCATGTCCTCTTCTCCGAATCGAGCGTCTGTTGTGCCAACAGAATTTTAAGAGACTCTGGAATGTTTTTGATTTTTATATAGGTTTCCAAATTTGTAAGAAATGCTTTTGGATTAGTTCCTCTTCCGACTCCGAATCT
The DNA here is from genome assembly GCA_031002005.1 of Vandiemenella viatica. NCBI lineage: Eukaryota > Metazoa > Arthropoda > Insecta > Orthoptera > Morabidae > Vandiemenella > Vandiemenella viatica. The sequence goes on along the minus strand of CM061920.1, from coordinate 4,719,016 downwards.
TGGAAATGGCATTTCTATTGACCCTCAAGCCAATGTGTTTTGGTTTTTTATTTCTGCCGCAGGCGTACATTGCGCTGATGGCGTGATATCAGTTGCACCCTTCTTATGTAAACCTTCCGATTTTTTGCTAACGTCGGAAGCAAGGGTTTCTTGCGCCTCTCTCAAATTACAAGATTCGGTTCTTAACTCAGCAATAGCTTCACCAATGGTTGTCAATTGGTTTTCCACCGTGAAACTTGTTCGCTTTCAACTGCAAGCAGTTAATTGTTCTGTGAGGCGTTATAAACTTTCCTGTGTTCCCTAACGCAGTTCTGCAAAATGCTAATTTCCAATGTTCTTTATATATACCCACAGTTTTTATCAGATTTCGATGAAACACTGCACATATATACTTAAAAACAAAGAGAGACAGTGTTTACATTCTGTTTACAAATCCCAACCGCACACTCCCTTACCCCATTTCATTTTTGCAAATGTTCTTTACACAAAGCTGCAGTTTTTATCTGGTTTCGATGGAACTTTGCACATGTAAACCGAAATTCCTTAACACGGCATCCAATTCACCCCGTTCTGGAAGTTCTAGAACTTTTTTGAAAACAAACGGTTTAACCACTGAGCTACCAGGAAGTTCGAAAAATGAACTGCTGCGGCATATTAAAAATACAAAACAAACTATGATACCACTAAAAATTAAAAATTAAAATTAAAATAATAGTTAAAAAATACAAACCGCTTTCAATTAAAGCACACTAAAAATTTTAAAATAAATTCATACCTTGCTTAGAAGAAAGTAAATCTAAATGCACAATATTTTAAATTACTGTTATTGAGATTTTTATATTGATTAGTTATTTTTGGAGTCGGTGCCAGCCAATGCAAGAAAAAAAGAAAAAATCATGTTACTACTTACCTGAAATTAATGCTAGAAACATGTTTCAACAAAACTGAAACATAAAAATGATATGCTGATATTATACTAACTGTAAAGCGTTTACTGCATGATGCAGCCTACCAACTGACACTATAGTGCCAGAGATACGCCTGTGCGACTAACGAGGCTGAGCCACAGATTAAAATATTGTCTAATTTGTCTCTCTAAACTGTCTCCACCTATAAAATTATCTGCCTCACTACATGCCGTAAAATATTCGGAACTCCCAGTTTCGTCTCAGTAATTCGATCTTTGCGATGTAACAGCTGGCACCGACTCCAAAATAACTAACTAATGTAAAAATTTCAATAACAGTATTTCAAAATATTGTCCATTTAGATTTAATTTCTTCTAAGCAAGGTATAAATTTATTTTTAAATTTTTAGTGCGATTTTTTTGAAGGCGGTTTTTATTTTTTTAACAATTATTTTATTTAATTATCTTTTATAACTGGAGTGTTAAATTCCTGCCCCATTTATTTTTCCGATTTACTCATTTTAATTTTAAATTCCTTAAGCGTATTTGATAAATTTTTCATCACTAGGTAATTTGTTCTAATCCTGTCACCCTTACCACCAAAAAACAAATTTCCCACTCCCTTATGCATGAAATCGAGCGCCAGCTTGTTGTGATGGTCGCCTTTTCCCTGTCCATGCCCTATTCCTAATTCCTCGACCAATATCCCTCCAAGCCCACCATATGCCCTGTGCATTCTTAAGCCAATTAGTCTTTGTCCTCATGTTTCCTCTTAGATGACTACTGCCTCTCTCTCTGACTGTCTGTCTAGCCCTCTCTGTCTCGTTCTCTGTCTCTTTCTGTGTGTGTTTGTTTCTCACTCTATGTTTATGTCTGCGCTTTACGAATAAACTAATGCACGGGTTTTTATATGTGTGCAGATATCAACCAGAAGCTAACCATTTCGACTAAACCATACACAGTGATAATTGGAATCATGTTTCGATGTGACAACTAAACTAGCAGGACTGATTATAACAAGCCGTCCAGTGCCTCTTACCTCGGGCACAGCTCTTAGCTACGAGCATACACTGCACCGTGTGCACCTCTGTAAATTATTTCATTGATTTCATATTTCCCCAATACTGAACCACTACATCATTCTCGCTCAGAGTTACTAAATTAATGGTGAAAAAGTGTGATGTAAGGCATTGCATATACTGAAGATTACTTTTGTTCTATTCTCAAAACTCACTTTACCCATATTTATTCCTGATGTTGACTCATCTCCAAATTCGTGCAAAACTGAAGAAAAGACGAGGGAGAGCTCCTCTGGTCCAGGTGGACGAAGTCACGAGCTCAGCTAATCTATACATTGTCCGTAAAACGAAACCCGTGCAAAACTAGAAAACTACTCAGCAGATTTCGGTGGAGTTTTCATCGTTTTAAGGATTAGGATCAGATTAGAATTGTTTGGTATGTTTAATGTTTGTACGCTACGTGACCCCAGAGCAGTAAAAGTATCCTTAGAAACACCAAAGATGCAATAAAACTTACACAGTTCGTCAAAATATTACGCCATGTACAAAGTCTTTCCTTAAATTAGGCGTATTCAGCCTTAAAACTCCTTAGATGGCCGTAATGGATGATAATAAAAAGAAACCTACGTAAAATAATAACGAAAAAATGACAGTTTTCATTTGCGCTAATCTCAGGAGGGACAACTACGTTATCTCTGACCAGAGTCTTTAATATTCGCAATAAAAGCAGTTTACGATAGTAATTCTGGATACGAGAGCTGTGCAGGTATGAGCGATACGCATCTTTTTAACATTTCAAGGAAAATTTTGATATTCACAAGCAATTTAAGAAAATAATTCCGAATATTTAAAGCTGTTGCTAATATTATACCATAAACTGGTTCAGATGAGACAGCGTTATGTGACGCACCTAATATATAATACGAGTAACTACAATGAAAACTCCGTCAAAATGGATTCAGCAGTTTTCAGATAATGCTAGATTATTCGTAAAATAAATGTGTCGTGACGTCTTGAGACATACTACGTCAGTTATTAATCAAGACCCCAAGCTCTCACTCTGTGGGATCTCGAAACCTGTATGTTATGCGATGCCGGAGCAAACAATTCCAGACACTGAATGTATGCGTTTCAGTTTTCGAGCAGAAACGTGATTGTGATTAGGTTGAAATAGAGCCAACATTTCGCTCATCGGCTGCAACAGTGACATAACTCAAAAACATCAATTTTACAGGAAGGCCAATTCAAATGTTTCATGTGTGATAACTTAATGCATTCACTAGAAAATAACTTATCCGCATGTTTTATTGAAAGAATACAATATAGAAGAAGGGAAAATGTATAGAATCAGTTGCGGTATATACGAAAATGGACCACCCCAAGATTATAACTCAAAACAACTCCTTTTTTAGTTATGTCATTGTTGTGGCAAATGAGCGATTTGTATCATAGCTTCCAAGCCACTCCGTTCTGGAAATTGCACTAGTAAGCCAAATTAATAATCATCGCACGAACAAAAACAGTGCAGGAGTAAATGAACTCCAACCCAACCCTTTGTGACTGTGCAACCCCGGGTACGGTACCGCTGTAAATAAAACGGAACAGCTGTCGACAGGTGACACTCTGATGGGGTTCTAGAAGACTCCCTTCACTGCTCACGTGTTGCTCACTCGACCGAGCACCTTGCCTGTGCTCACTTTGGATGGCTTTGTGTTTAGAGCCCTTCTTCGCGTTTGTATTAAATAAATTTAGTTCTACCTAACTTTCTTGTCCAAAACTCCAAACTAAACAGTCACAAACTTTTTTCCTTTATTGGACAGATTTTTGAACCTAGTGAACAAAAGGTTGGTGAGAAGAGAACATAACAGAGTTAAGAGACGGCAAGGGATGACGGAATACTTGAAAGAATCAAATTTGAAACAAATAATGGCAAAAAAAGGTGGCTGAAAAATGGATGTACGAAGAATATTGTTAGTAGGCCTAAAGAGGGACTCATGAATCTGAAAATCTGAAAATTCCTATGGCTACATTAGGAAGCTGAGGGGAATAGAGGGAGGTGAGACAATTATAGATAAGGATAGAGAAGACGTTACTGAGAATTTAAAAAAGGCAGAGATTTTAAGTAAACAGTTTAGTGAGACCATTAGGGATAACGATTCAGGAATGGGCGCGTATAACTCGGCGGACGAACTTATCCACATAATTTAAAATAAGCAGATTAAAAAATTTGAAATTCAATCTGAGGATATCATTAAGGAACTAAGGTCGCTAAAACAGCATAAAGGGGTCAGTGTCGATAATATTACTACGGATGAGACATTTTACCTTATTTTCAAAAGTTATTTAGAATGAGTTTGGATACTTTCTGCTTACCAGAAAACTCGAAAAGTACGATAGTAGTGCCGGTACATAAAGGAGGGATGACAATAGGGTCGAAAACTACAGCCCAATCAGTGGTAGGTAAATTAGTGACGAGATTCTTAGGAACGTAAGTGGTTTTCAAGTCGACAATATGGCTTTAGGTCAGAGTATTCACGTGAATCGCAGTTAATAGATATCTATGGACAAGGGAGTCGAAATTGATAGTGTAGCACTAGATCTTTCAAAGGCTTTTGAAAGAATGAGCCATAAAATAATGCTAAAAACTATTGGAGGCAGAAGAAGTCTTAACAGGTTGAAAGTAAAACGTTTAATTTAATTTAACTGCAATGGCGTGCACGCTCCAGTCGAAATTTCCCTACACGCCTATTTCCCCGCTTCCCTGTAGCCACTTACTTTTGCCCTCTAGAAATTTCAACTTTAAATTGTTACAACATTTGTGGTAAAATATTCATCATTTATCTAGATAACTTATTCCAATCCTTGACCCCCTTACCTACGAAAGAGAATCTTCCCACACCCTTGTGCCTGAAATCGAGTGCCACCTTGTGGTCATGGTCATCTTTTCCCTTCCAAGCATTACGTTCAGTTCTTATACCAATATCTTTCAGCGCCACATAAATAGATGTTAGGCGGAAGTTAGAAAGCCAAGACCTAATCACAGAGACTACGCAGACATTTATTTAGTCTGGGAAATGCAGTATCAAAAGAGTGAAAATGGGAGTGCAACAGGGTGGCGTATTGGGATTAATGCTATTCGTTATTCTAATGAATGATTGTGTTGACCATTTACCAGAAGAAGTTACATTGTTTACAATTGAAAATGTTACATAATGGGATCAAAATAATAGAAGACTGAACAGTTGCAGGGTGATCTGCTGCGTGGGATAAAGATAAATGTAGAATAGAGTCTGCTTATTAAGTACACAGATAAACATTTAAAGTTAATTATGATTATAATCTGGGGAAGGCATTGCTTGTTGAAGATTCGAAACGTAAATACCTCGTTAAAAGATTTGAGAAAAAAAACTGGGCTAGACACATTGGAAAGGTAGTAGGAAAAGTTTTCACAATACTTGTTGGAAAGAGTGATAAGGGTATGTACCAGAGAAGTAAGGAAACTGGGTTACAAAACGTTGGTCAGAAAGTTTCTTGGTTATAGGAGTATAGAATGGAACACACTTTTTGGGCATCAAATACAGGAGTTGCAGGGGGTGTCTCTGGAAATTACTACAGAACGCAATCAGTAACTGCGGTCATTAAGCAGCTGGAATGGGATTCATTAGAGTGGTCGATAGAAGGGTAAAGATGACAATGACCACAAGCTGGCAATTGATTTCAGGCAAAAAGGTGTGGGAAGATTTTCTTTTGTAGGTAAGGAGTCAGGGATTTGAATATAATACCAAGAGAAATGTAAAATAATTTACCAAAAACGCTGAACGAAATAAAGTAGAAATTAGTAGAGTGCAAAAACAGGTGATAAATGAAATGGGTACAATGGTGTGTGGAGAAATTGCCACCGGAACGTACACTCGATCACAATAAAATTTCCATGGTTTCCTAAATCACTCCAGGCAAATGCCGGGATGCTTCCTTCAAAAGGCCATGCCCGTATTCCTTCCCATTCCTTGCCCCCCATCCTTTCCCGTCTCTAAATACCTCGCTGTTAGAGAGACGTTAAGCAGATATTAAAAAAATACAATGAAATTAAAATGAAAGACCGTTTGACGAAGGGTTGTCATAAATTCAAGTAAGGCCCTATGCGAAACATAAGGACTAATGTGTTTGAGTATTAGTGAACAAGTTTCAGAATAGGTAATATTATAAAATATATTGACGCACTAAGACATAGGCTACCATACAATTCAATTTTGTGGACACTTCAAGCTTAAAATATTTAGGGGAAATCGAAGGGAAATGTCACCCTTAAGAAACGCGAAAAGGGTTTGAAGCTGCCCCTCAGTGGAAGCACCAACAACGCGGTTGGAGGTCGGGGAGGGGGTTTGCTAGCCAAGCCAGTTAGGTTTTCGTTCATATTATTTGTTAAAGCTAAAATAACGTTTAAAACACACAATGGCATGTGAATAATTATTTCCGTCATTTAATTATCGCCGAATGTAATTTCTGATAGTCTGACAAGAGAAAGATAGTAAAAAATGTCTTCTGGCACAGGAGGTCAAAATAAAGCTACGTAGTTTATGGACGTTCCCTTATTCGGAATGAAATAATGGAAAAGTAAACGAGAGAATGGTATTCGATGACTAGCGATAGCTTCGAGCTGTGTCCACGGTCGGGGTGAGCCGGAATGTTTCATAAGACAGGAAACGGAGACCCGTGTGGTGTGGAGTGCCACAAGACAATAAGAATACAAAGTGGAAAATCAAAACAGCAGGACGAGATAAAGGAGTCAACAACCAACGGGGTGAATGGTGTGGCCAAGCAAGCAGCAACAGCTTAATGTACTGGCAGGTACAAAAAAACAAGAAAACACAACGGGAAGAGACCACAAACAGAACAACGTCGCGAGCGCAGCGGTGTGTGTGTGTGTGTGTGTGTGTGTGTGTGTGTGTGTGTGTGTGTGTGTGTGTCACGTCCCATCGAAGCATCATCAGCGACAAGTCTACGTCGAAATGAGCACTTAGTATTAACAACTTGGTAAATCGCGCAATCAATCCTGAAATCGCATAGTTCGCAGGTTGTGTTGGCTCCATCATATACTTGCGAATACTTCCGAACTGCTGAGAAGTCTCACAGGTCGACTGTAGCGATAAATCGACCCCAAAGCACCCATCCCTGGGAAGGGATGCGATGATTCGTTTAAATACACAGCTCAAACGAACGGAAACGAAATCTGGGTGACGTGTCTCAACCTGTCGAATTAACAATATGCTGGGGCTTAAATGAACGTTTCTCGAGCGGTGTAGGAGCTCGTCGGTGTCGATAAGACAGAGGTGGCCAGGAAGTGCTGGCAGACCCGGGGTCGCGGCTTCCTGCGACAGGAAGAGTCGTGGGAAGCGCGCGTCGATAATGGACAATGGCGACCTCACAGGCGTGCAGACTGCTGCAAGAATTCACAAACGGTAACGGAGATAAAACAATATATATAATCTGTGAGCCTTACGCAAAGTGTGGCGGATTGTTCACTGTGCTCTGCTCAGCACATATCAGATCATAGAGCTGCGTCATAAGGGCGAGTCGAAAAGGACGTTACAACTTTGCAAAGATACATACATAGATTGAGATAACTTATAGAATCGGTAGGTGTGTCATTTTGTAGCAAACAACCTCAACTTTCACACAAAAGTGTCAAGTGTCACCTTGGTTCGATGGGACTACCATTTGCCACGCGGCAAACATCCACCGGTAATCAATTCCTTCCCTCAGTCGAAGTGTGGAGAGCGAGGTGTCCATGTGATTGGCCAGTCCACCAACCTGCGAAGCGATTATCCATGAAACCTCGAACTTCCGTGAGGAAATGAGGTGGTGCACCGTCTTGCTGGTAGTAAACCATCCCATCTCGGTCATCTTCATCGATCTGTGGAATTAAAAGGTTTTCAAGCATATCCAGATACACAACGTCATTGATTTTTCTCCGCACTGGTGGAAGTAGCCATTTTAACTGTGCACTACGCTGGCGCTTCTGGTGGCGGAATGGTGTACTTGAGGTTTTTTGCTACAAAATGACACATATACTCAACAAATTTCCTTATCATTCCAAAGTTGGAAATCCTTTTTGACTCACCATGTATATTCAAGCACATATTTTTCAGTTCTGGGCCTCAGTTTTCGTATTGAATGACCGCTGTTAAATTTTACCCAGCAGATTTTGCTGGAGTTTTCACAGTTTTGAAGCTTAGAGTTGTTTTACACCCGATCAGTAACGCATATCGAGAAACAACAAAGATGTGGGATCCAACATGATAGTGCAACGATTATGAGAATATAGCTATTTAACTATTTTTATGTGTAGTTTACGCGATATTGATTATTTAGAGCGTTCAACTGGTTTTGGCGACATTAACCCCGCCTCGTGGAGGGGCAGGAAACTGTCGGGGCGGCGTTATACAACGTCAGCCTGCTCAAAGCGACACATCGGCATTCATAGCGTCTGGCCTTGCATTAGCCATGTATGCATTCGGCACGGACGGAATTAAGCCCATAGGGCGGAAGAAGGTTCTCACATACAAAGCGCGCTGGAACATAAGCAGGGAAGCGTCCGTCTGAAATATCACTCGTCTGGGCGGAGAATACGAACGTCGTCACCCTACAACACAATCCAACATTATAAGCTAAACAGAGTCTCCAGTGACTAGAGGACACCGCGAAAATACTATTGGACTCGAGTGGAATTCTATAATACAATCACAGTCCCAGTAAAATTACCTGGAAGTGAAGCAGGCCCTTATAGAGGCCAAATGCAAGCCGCAGAAATGGAGATCCTTACGAAATATCGAGCAATGAAGCGCAGAGACGAGAGAGTCGAAGAAGGATACGGAGCATGAAGACCACGTGAGGGACGGCACAGCTCAGAGCGTTTTGTACGCGAATCTGAGTTAGCCCATATCTTTGTTTCTCTTGCTATCATCTTCTCTCGACTGGTTTGATGCACTCCTCATTCCCTTCCTATCTTGTGCTACTCTTCATCTCTACATATCCCTTACAACCCACGTCCTCAATTATCTGCTTCATATATTCTAATCTCTGTCTTCCTCTACAGTTCTTACCTTCGACTGTTCCCTCCACCAACAAGTTAACCAATCACGCGTGTCTCAAAATATGAGCATTGCTTCGGTTTGTATTTAGTCGAAAATATTCCATCAGTATTTTGTTCATGATATTCAGTAACTTCTCAATATCCTCAGCCTGTTCTGCTAACAAGACAATGTCATCAGCAAATCGTAGCATACTGATTTTTTTTCTCCTTAAACACTTATGCCACCTTCAAATCTTTCTTTCACTTCCTTTATTCTTCTTTTACATTCAAGTTGAATATTAATAGGGATAGACTACAACCTTGTCTCACATCCTTTTTAACTGCTGCATGTCTCTCATGATTCTCTACTTTTATTATGGCTACTTGGTTCTTATAAAGATTATATTCTTCTATCTCGGTATTTTAGACCTTACTTCTTTAAAATTTTGATCATCTTGTCGCATCTAACATTATCAAAAGCTTTTCCAAAATCAACAAACGCAATAAAAGTATCTTTGTTTTCCTTGATCAGTCCTTTAAGGATTAATCTTAAGGCCAGAATAACTTCTCTTGTACCACGGGTTTTCCTAAACCCATATTGATCTTCACCTACTGTCCCTTCTACTACTGTTTCCATCCTTCTGTATATTATTCTGGTCAGTAATTTTGAAGCATATGCTGGTAGACTTATAGTGCTATAATCCTAACATCTGTCAACTCGTGCTTTCTTTGGAAGTGTGAAGATTACACTTTTATTAATCTCAATGGGAATTTCTCCTGTTTCATACAACTGTCATTAATATTTGGATTCCTTCTTCTCCTAGAGATTCCAGATGTTCTGCAGGAACCTCATCGATTCCATCTGCATTGTTTGATTTCAAACCATTGAAAGCTCTATCAAATACTGTCCTCAAAACAGGATCACCTTAGTTATTAATGTCAACATTAACATCTTTTTCCAATACATTGTTGTTAAAATCATCTCCATCATACAATTTCTCTACGTATTCCTTCCATCAGTTAACTCATTCTTCTAAACTTACAAGAGGTTTCTCATCACAGCTTTAATGATTATACCTCTTATCTTCATTTCTAAAAAATTCTGTTTCATCTTCCTAAATGCAGCATCCACTTTACTTATGACCATTTCCTTTTCTACTTCTTCACACTTTTCTTACAGCAATCTTTCTTTTGCTTCTTTGTATATCCTGTTTATTTGATGTCTGAATTGTTTGTATAGTTCTCTTTCTGCTTCATACTGAGCATTTTTGTGCCTTCTCCTCTGATCCATCAACTCCAAACTGTCTTCTGTGATCCAAGAATTTCTGGCGGCTTGTTTTTTTTCTTTTTTAACAGCTTTCATTATTTCGGTCTTTCATGATCTCCTTTCAGAGTTACTTCTTATACCTACGTGTATCGTGTCTGCAAACTTTTCTCTCGCACTAAATTGTTTCAGTTTATTCGTTTCCAGTCTGTTCTGATTGTGTTGCTTCCTTATTCTCTTGAATTTCAAACTGCACTTCATTACTATCACATTATGGTCAGAGTCTATTCAGCTGCTGAGTACGCTTTGCAGTCTAGAACTTGATTCCTGAATCTCTGTTTGACCATGATATAATCTAGCTGATATCTGCCTGTATCCCCTGGACGTTTCCAGGTGTATATCGTTCTTGCATAATTTCTGAACAGTGTATTCGCAACGACTAGTTTATATCTTTCACAAAATTCTCTGTTTCCTCGTTCATTTCTTTCTCCTCTCTTCCTACAGTATTCTCCTCTTTTCCTTCTCCTACTACCGTATAACAATCATCATGATTATTAGATTTTCCTCCCCCTTCACATATTGTATTAATTCTTCAATTCCAGCGTATATTTTCTTTATTTCTTCATCATCTTCCTGTGACGTTGTCATGTACTCTTGTACTAACCAGGTTGGGGTGGGCTTAGTTTCTAACCTCATCAAAATAATCCTGTCACTAAACTGTTCATTATAACTCACTTATTCATTACAAATCCTACACCAGTGACTCCACTGATAGCTCGTGTGCTAATTATCCCGTGTTCCCTAGACCAAAAATCCTGTGTGTTCTTCCATTTAATCTCACTGACCCCAACGACATTTAACTTAAGTCGTTCCATCTCCATTTTTAAGTTTTCTTATCTACCAGCCCTATTCAGACTTCTACTATTCCACGCTCCGACTCGCAGAGTGCGTCTGTCCATTATGATGCCATACCTTATAGAAGCCGAGGAGGATCTTTCTTTAGAGCAAGTGGGACAGCGGTGTATTTTAGAGAAAGAGGCAATCAAAGAGTTGTGAACCCTGCGACCTCCCGCGATGTTGCACGTGCCGAACCCCTCCTTCCTCCCCCCACCCCCTCCCCCTCCACCACCTACACCAAACTCGAATGCTACGGCTACGCACTTGCTGATGTATCACTAACCTAATCTAACCTCGGCTGGGGTAGCAAATCGACTTATCAATGACAAGTTGACGCGCTCCAGGGCCCGTAATGTCGCTCACAGATATCTGTATGCACCAGCATTTATTAGAGCTGAACATGAATCAAAGCCAGGTGCTCTGCAGTTTATAACTACCAGTAGTTACAAAACCATCAACAGTCAGCAACGGTATTATTTAAACCTTTTACACTGAAGAGCCAAAGAAACTGGTGCACCTACCTAATATCGTGTAAGGCTCCCACGAGCATGCAGAAGTGCCACAACACGACGTGGCATGGACTCGAATAATGTCTGAAGTAGTGCTGGAGGGAACTGCCACCATGCATCCTGCAGGGCTGTCCATAAATCCGTAAGAGTACGAGGGGGTGGAGATCTCTACTGAACGGGACATTGCAAGACATCCCAGAAATGCTCAATAATGTTCATTTCTGGGGAGTTTGGTGGCCAGCGGAGGTGTTTGAACTCAGAAGAGTGTTCCTGGAGCCACTCTGTAGCATTTCTGGATGTGTGGGGTGTCGCATTGTCCTACTGGAATTGCCCAAGTCCGTCGGAATGCACATTGGACACGAATGGATGCAGGTGATAAGGCAGGATGCGTACGTACCTGTCACCTGTCAGATTCGTATCTAGACGTATCAGGGGTCCCATGTCACTCCAACTGCACCCGCCCCACACCATTACAGAGCCTTCATCAGCTTGAACAGTCCCCTGCTGATATGCAGGGTTCATGAATTCTTGACGTTGTCTCGAAACCCGTACAAGTCCATCCGCTCTATACAATTGCAAAGGAGACTCGTCAGATCAGGCAACATGTTTCCAATCATCAATAGTCCAATGTCGGTGTTAACGGGCCCAGGTGACGCGTAAAGCTTTGTGTCGTGCTCTTAGCTAGGGTACAAGAGTGGGCCTTCCGCTCCGAAAGCCCATAATAATGATGTTTCGTTGAATGGTTCGCACGCTGACACTTTTTGATGGCCCGCCATTGAAATCCTCAGCAATTTGGGGAAGGTTTGTACTTCTGTCACGATGAACGATTCTCTTCAGTCGTCGTTGGTCCAGTTCTCACAGGATCTTTTTCCAGCAACCGCGATGTCACAGATTTGATTTTTTACCGGATTCTCGATATTCACGGTGCACTCGTGTAATGGCCGTACGGGAAAATCCCCACCTCATCGCTACCTCGGAGATGCTGTGTCCCATGTCTCGTGTACAGATTATAACACCACGTTCAAAATCACTTAAATAGCGATAACCTACCATTGTAGCAGCAGCAACCGAGCTAACGCCTGCGCCAGACACCTGTTGTCTTATATAGGCGTGGCTAACTGCAGGGCCATACTCTGAGTGTTTACATATCTCTGTGTTTGCATACTCATGCCTACACCAGTTTCTTTGGCTATGCAGTGTATAAGTATGGTCTACTTATGTGTAACAGGAAGATTTATATAAAAAATAATTTCAGACGTCATTGTTTATTTTTTTTTTTTTTTAATCGAATGAGCTTTATATGTAAGAGTCCATGGTTTCAACCATTGACGTATACAAATTATTACAATCATAAATTCATCCATGAGTTATCATGTAAAGTATTTTTGGTGCATGTATTCAAGCTGTTTCCAATGGCGTTTGTTTGACTTGAATCGACCACTGGGCTCGCTATGTCTCTGTGTTAGTTGGTTGTGCACAGTTAGCCAGAGTTAGGCAGCCACTTGTACCGCGAGACGGCACTGCAAGCCGACCACCCCCGGCACCAGCAGTGAGGACTATGTGAACTCACTCGGCAACATTACATCGGACAGACAGCTAGGAACTTCACTGCAAGACATATATAACATATCAGAGCCGATACATGTACAAAGCAGTCAACACAACAATACAGACGCATATGAAAATACCGAAAATTAACACTAACAAAAACAAAAAAATTACTAAGTTACAGTCCAAGAAAGTTAGCACATTCACAAAACCATCGCACTGAGGCATACAGTGTTTAATGAATCCACTAATATAACTAATGAAACACTATTCAAAACTTTAAACAATACACATGACATATTACGAGTAAAGAAACACACGACAGTAAATTAAAATAACTGACACCATTAGACAAACAGAGATATTTTAATAAGCACAGATACTGTAACAAGCCAAACGTGTGCAAGGCAAGAAGCAAGAATAGCGAAAAAAAGGGTTCTGCTGCTAGGTAGTAGCCATGGGAGAGGTGTAGGCCCTCTTCTGCAGGATCAGTTAGGTACAGGTTACCAGGTCACAAGTTTTTTCAAACCTAGTGCTACATTAGGTCAGGTAATAGAGAATATAGGGTCATTTTGTAGTAGTTTCACTAGAGTAGTGATAGTGGGAGGTGCGGGAAATAGTATTGATAGAAACGCGAGTTATAGTATAGAGAGTGACCTGAGGAAGGTGGTGAAGGAGGCACAGCATACCAGTGTGGAGCTCATGCAGGTCATAAGTCGCCATGATCGGTCACAATTGAACTACGCTGTGAGGCGGGTTAATGTGGAAACGGAAGTGCTACTTGGGCAATGTATTAGTTCTGTATTTGGAGTTGTGCCTGTAAATACCATTGGTAGGTGGTGATTCACTAGGCATGGCCTACACCCAAATAGTAGGGGCAAGGGAGTACTTTCTGAGTTGTTAGCTAAAGCAGTGAGGGAGCCCATTTCCAGTGATGATGGGGTCAGAACCGTGCCTTTTTTAGGTTAGGGGCTGCTGGTGAAGGGACGGAAATAGATGATCAAAGTGATACTGATTGCAGATCCACGATTGGCAAAATCACAGATGGTAAAGAAATAGATGAAGTGGCTGAAACAATAACTGACGGGGGTAAAACTGGGAAAGAGGAGGTTAGTGCTGAAAATATAAAGCCAGTAGTAAAGGGTGTTAATGGTGAACTGTAGAAGTATAATAAACAAAGTAATTGAATTTGAAAACTTAATAGAGAAACACGAACCACAAGTAAAAATTGGGGTAGAGAGTTGGTTAAAAGAAGAAGTACTAGACAGTGAGGTTTTTCCTGATGGTTACAGTGTGTACCGCAGAGATAGAGGAGCAATTGGTGGAGGAGTCTTCAAAAACTACTACAGCTCACTGGTGTTCATAGATCAAGACCATGAGTTACTTGTGGTAGATTTCTGGGGTAGTAAAAAAGAAAAAATCACGGTGTTGGTTGCTTAACGCAGTGGAAAAATGACAGATGAAGATGAGGCTCTTGGGGAGAAATAAAATTCATTTTCAGATTTCAGAGGTGAAAATAGAATGGTCTTTATTGATGGTGATTTGAATTTACCGAGTGTAAACCGGGTAGGAAATAAGATTAATAACACAAGGGAACAGAGATTTGTAAATACCTTAATAAGGGAAGGAGGATTTACACAAGTGGTTGAGCAAAACACCATGGGACAAAATATTTTGGATATATTCCTAATAAAGCCCGATGATAACCTTGTGGGTTGTCAAGTAACCGAAGTAATAAGTGATCATGAAACAGTTCTGATGGATATTAGAAGATTCAGTGAACCAGCAACCAAAATTGAAGGGAGACATTGGTATGATTAAAAAGGGATAGATTTCGCATTTAAAGAAATATTTCAGAGAAGGTATCAGCAAATAGAAGGAAGGCAAAAGTACAATAGAGTCAATGTGGGAACAGTTCAAGGAGATAATAAGTAAGGGGGAAGAAAAATTTATTCCAAAGCAGAAAATAAAGAGGAGAACCTGTGTACTATAATAGAGTAGTGACGAGGCTAAAGAAATTGGTAAGAATAGAACATAAAAGAGTTAAGAGACAGCAGGATAGTAAGGAATATTTAAAACAACTAAACAATCTATAGCAAATAAAGTGGCTGAACATGGGTTTATGAAGAGTATTTTCAGTGCAGGAGGACCATTGACTGATGCATCTAGAAATTTCTATGGCTATGTTAGAAAACTCAGGGAAAGGGAGGGTGTTGAGACGCTTAAAGATAAGGATGGAGAAGACGTTACTGAGGATTTGAAAAAAGGCAGAGATTTTAAGTAACTGGTTTAGTGAGAGCATTAGGGACAATGAACCAGAAACGGGAGGTTCTAATTCGGAGAACGAGCTTAACAACACAATTAGAAATGACGGTAGTAAAAAATTTAAAATACATCCTGAGGAAATCATGAAGAAAATAAGAAAGCTGAAAAAACATACAGGGGATGGTGTAGATAATATTACTACAGATATCTTAAAGATTGCCGGATGTGACATTGTACTTAACTTGAAATATTATTTAAATTGAGTCTGGATACTAGCTGCTTACCAGGTGACTGGAAATGTGTGATACTAGTGCCGGTACATAAAGGAGGGGCGAGAAATAGAATCGAAAATTATAGGCCAATCAGTTTGTCATCTGTGCAGGGCCGGATTAAGACAGCGTGAGGCCCGTAGCAAATGTGAAGAAGAGGCCCTTGATGTTTGCCGTCCGCGTGAAAACTGTAGAGCTAAAAAATGGTCGCCCATCTAGCCTAGGTGCGGGGCCCCCTAGGAGGTGCGAGGCCCCCCTTGGAGGTGCGGGGCCCCCCTAAGATGCGCGAGGCCCATAGCATTTGCTACCTCCAGCTACGTGGTTAATCCGGTACTGCATCTGTGGTAGGTATATTAATTTAATGATTGATATACAACCACATCAGAAATATATGTGAAGAACGTAAGTCGTTTTCAAGTGGGCAACATGGCTTTTGGCAAGGATATTCATGCGAATCTCTGTTAGTGGGATATATGCAAGATATTTGAGATGAAATGGACAAGGGAAGCAAAATTTATGGTGTAGCACTAGATCTGTCTAAGGCGTTTGACAGAGTGAGCCATAAAATGGTAGTAAATAAGTTGAAAACTATTGGAGTAGAAGAGAAAGTGATTCTCTGGGTAGATGAATTTTTAAAAGGTAAAAAACAGAATGTTAGGGTAGGAAATGTAGTATCAAAAGAAGTGAAATTAAAAATGGGAGTGCCGCAGGGTAGCTTATTGGGACCATTGCTACTCTTTATTCTAATGAATCATTGTGTTGATTGTTTAGTGTCTGAAAGTAGATTGTTTGCAGATGATATAATGCTGTATTAAAGGATCAAAACGGTAGAGGACTGTAAACATTTGCAGGGTGATCTGGACAGGATATCTAGTTGGGTTGGTAAACATGGGATGAAGTTAAGGGGGTAGATACAGTTATTGCATTGCAAATATTGAGTGTTTTGTTATTTTTCCCCCTACTGAAGTATACAAGATAATACAATGAAATTTTTTTTGCAGAGATATAGATGCTCTGGCAACAATGTAAACAGATATTTGAGTTAAAATGTAGGTTGATAAAGTCCCAATTGTTGATGAAAATTTAACAATGCAAATGTGCATATTATCACAGTTTTCGTTATAGAACAGTAAGTATTCAATATTTTGAATTTATTTTGATTTAGAATTATAGCTATAATACACAGTTATAACATTCTCTAGAATCATCAAAGTTCTCTTTGTGTAAATGTTTTTATTTAAAAAGTAATATATAAACAGCTTTTCGTTCAAAATATACAACAACAAAAAATCATAATTCATTCAATTTTCATTTTTCTTCAGATCTTCTAGTCCATGTTGTAGATCATGGTATGGTGAGTGTTCACTGAAAATTAGAAGATAATATGAGCATTACACAAAGAGTTATCAGGGAAACCATTTTAGAAATACACGAACCGAGAAAATCAACTTTGAAGTTTAAAAATCTTCTTACTGTACCTTAATATAACTTTTTTGAACTAAAACTGCCCAGATGAATAAAACACTCCTTGCTCCTCTTCTTTCCTAGCTTCATTTTGTAACTTGAGCCTCTTCCTTGCTTTTCTTGATTCCTTCGTGGAATGTTTTGCCTTTTTTTTTTTTTTGGGAACTGCTTATTCTCCGCATGTCTTCATTCCTAAAATATATTATAATGTATGGCCCACAGGTACTTCCAGTCTCTCAAAAACCTTTAATCTGCCATCCATACCATCATTGAAAGTAACCACAGCATCATAAGTCCCAATTTGTACTATTCTCCTTCCATAAAAGCCAGTGTTTGGGCAAACTTTCAAAATTTTTGAGTGGAATGACTCATTGGGATTTTGAGTGAATCCACCCACGCACCTTTTTAACAATTTTGGGTCACAAAGATCCTGAAAGATGGGCTTAATTGCTTCCATTACTGCAACTGGAAGGTTGTTTTTATGTTTATACATTTTCAAAATATTTTCATGTATAGCTTTCTGGTACTGGCACCAGCAATCAGCTCCTTTTGGGCAAAGTGAGTGCATTGGAATTACCATATGTCGCCCGCACATCTCTATAGATATTAATCAATAACTCTGCAGCCAATCAAGATATTTTCATGAAATTTTAACATATGTAAAGGTAAAGAAATGAAGAACATTATGGGTCTATTTTTGAAAAATGTGATTTTTTGGCCATGATTACTGTATGTACCCCCTTAAATGCAAAGAAGAGTCAGCTTATTAGATACACAAATAAAAAACAAAAGGTTGATTATGAATATAAGGTGGGGAAAGAATTGCTTGCTGAAGACTTGAAATATAAATATCTTGGCATTACAATTGATAACAATCTTAACTGGGCAGGACACATTGGACAGGTGGAGGGAAAAGGTTTCCAAATTCTACACTTGTTGGAGAGAGTGATGAGGGGATGTACGAGGGAAGTAATGGAATTCGGTTACAAAACTCTGGTCAGAACATTGTTCGAATATGGTAGTGCAGAATGGGATCTACATTTTGAGTATCAAATACAGGAATTGGAGAGGGTAAAAACAAGGGCGACTAGATTTGTTTCTGGAAATTATCATAGACTGCAATCAGTAACAGATATGATAAAAGAGCTAGAATGGCATTCATTACGAGACAGGAGGAGGGCGAAGAGGGTCATGGGAGTGTACAGGGCGTATACTGGTGATAAGGAATGGAAAAATATTGGTGTAGGTATGAAAAGTAGTGCATGGAAGGGAAAAGATTACCAAGACCTCTAGTTGGCACTGGATTTCAGGCACAAGGGTGTACTAAGATTTTCTTTTTTAGGTAAGTGTGTCAGGGATGGAATAAGTTACCAAAAACGTGGGAAGAATTTAAAGTTAAAATTTGTTGAGGGCAAATGTAGGTGGGTGCAGGAAAAGGTGAAGATGGGTGTGTAGGGAAGTTGCCACCAGAGCGTGTGCTCCATTGCAATTAAATTAAGAAGGCACCACTCTACATATAAAATACACAAAATGGCCACTAGATCTTTATAAAAAAAACGAGATTAAGAAGTGTGACCATTTAATAACAGTGAAATTGTGGCGTTGTCAAAAAAAAAAAAGAGCAATACAGAACAGCAGCAAGGTAAGAAGTAAGCTTTATCCCGGCGTATGGCTGACAAGAAATCTTCACGGGTTTTCATCATATCGAAGCTGCCACAACGATGTCACCTGATGAAGGCAGCAGAGGTTCCTGCCGAAACGTTGTGGAAAGAAGAAATTATCCGACAGAAAACCCGTGAAGAATTCTTGTCAGCAGCAAGGTGTTATATTCCAAGAAAAAGTGTAACTTCAGCTATTTCTTGACCCACATGTGATTGATGGTATCAGAAATCGTAAGTCGAGTGTACTTTGTTCGTGTATACAAATAGTGCAATGTTACATTTACAGTGACTGATGATGCCCCAGCCCACAAGGGTGAAACGCGTCTGAGCGTATACCAATAAAACAGCAGTAGTTAAGAGACGGTATTTTGATTTACAAGACGTCACTTCACTTGTGACTCGCGTCTAGTTGCTTCGTCTAGTGATCGATCGGCTACAGATCCCTAATTTTTAATCAATATGTCTTCACAAAATCTTGCTTAACTACTCTTCTCTGAAGGCAGAACTATGTTAAGAAATTTATGAATAAAAAAAAAAACATTTGAACAGATCATAGTTATCTTGTATTCGTGTTTGTCGTATACAGATAAGGAAGAATGTTTGGTACGAGTTGAATAACTCATCGACTCCTGCAGCCAAGAAACCCATATACGTATAACTAGTACAGGAAACTGTTTCATGTTGGTAGTCCATACCATTATTTTTATGTCTTACGTATTGATACCTCACCACCATGGTTTAACATGCTTAACCCCAAATGTTGATGGTAAGAAATTTTAGCAATTATTCATCAAATTACAAATTGATTGTTTTGTTTTGAGGGTTTCTATAGCAGTTATTTTTTCACAGTTATTGAAGATTGAGACATCTCATTCTCCAATCTTTATGACTGTGGTAAGAATATTTTAGACAAGTATATATGTTTTATTTATTTATTATTATCGTCTACAACGTTTTTACCTCCACGCATCACTGACTTGGAGAAACATTTTCTTTCCCATCTGACAGTTAATAGCAATAACGTCGTTTAATCGTAGTTTTTTGGCTGTGAATATTTTTTTCTGTTTCAGCCATGCCTGCTCCAGCAGCAACCAGCTCCAGTGCCCACGACAGTCGCCGCCACTTTCCAGCCCACTCCAGACGGCTCTCCAATCAGCCCGTTTCAATATTGAATATAAGAGCATAATGCATACCGGTACTAGCAAAAATTCAGAAAATTTTCTAGATCAAGCTAACTTTATTGCGTCTAATTTTGAACGTTTGGCTGGTAAAATTAACGAATCACTCTATTCACGGTTTAGAAGTTCAGGTAGGACTCATTAATACAGTCACGAAGGACGAACTTCTCGGAAAAGACCGTATACCCGTATTTGATAATATGCGTCAGATCACGACAAGCACTTCTTTGTCATATTTGTACGACAGCTACGTAAGATCAGAGACCATGGTGAAACTAAGCGAGTTTTCAGAACACGTCAGCGGCAAAACTTTCTGTAGAATCATCTCGTTCGACATTAATATTTTTAACCTTGCGCTGGTGTAACAGGGATCTTCCTATATTGGTCTGACGCTAACTATTCGTTTAAGGCAGGCCGCTGTCAATGTTGAAAACAAACGTTACGGACATTGTTATCTATCGACTATTCTTGCATCTCAAGTAAATGAGCTAAGCCAACACATGGAAGAAGTACAGTGTGTATCAAAAAGAACATTACAACTTTGGAATGATATAGAAACTTCTTGATATTACTTACAGAGTAGGTGGACGTGTCATTTTGTAGCAAATAACCTCAAGTTTGATGCACGTAGTGCATGAGTACACCATTCCGCCAAGGAGCGTCGGCGTAGTGTAAAGATAAAATGGCTGCTTTCACTGGTGCGGAGCGTGTTCGCTGTATATTTTGGTTTTATGATTGTGATTTTTATGATTGTGGACCTCTGGTTCAGAGCCGTATTGAGGGGCTGAAACAGAGACTACGACGTTTCTGTGATGATATTGGCTGCAGGTCCCTCGATCTTCGCCATAGGGTCGAGTCATGTAGGGTTCCCCTTAATAGGTCAGGTGAGCACTACACACGTGAATCGGCTACTCGGGTGGCAGGGACCGTGTGGAATGCACTGGGTGGTTTTTTAGGCTGAGGGAGGAAGACCCGAAACACGAATTTCAGTTACGGGCAACCCAATCAGATGTAACACCGGAATGTAGGAGTAAAAGAATCTCGACAGTTAAAAGTTCTCGTAATTAACTGTAGAAGCGTTTGTAACAAACAACCGGAACTTGATAGCATTATTTGTAGCACAGAAGCGGATATCGTTATCGGTACAGAAAGTTGGCTAAAACCGGAAATAAGTTCCGCGGAAATTTTTAAAGATAGCATGAATGTTTTTCATAAAGACAGATTAAATTCTCATGGAGGTGGGGTATTTATAGCTGTGAGTAAATCTCTCCCATGTAATGAAATAGAAGTCGAAACGATCTGTGAAATCATTTGGATTAAACTCAAAATTGCTGGGTCAAAACTCATCATAGGCGCCTTCTACCGTCCACCCGATTCCGACATAGCTATCGCCGAGGAGTTAAGAAATAATGTAAACAGTATAGCTAGCCATTTTCAGGATCATGCTATGATTCTAGGAGGCGACTTCAATCTGCCTTATATTGACTGGCGTAATTATGTTAACATTACAGGTAGGAGGGATAAGGCAGCTTCTGAAGTAATTCTCGAATTGTTCTCAAATAATCATCTCGAGCAGCTAGTTAATGAACCTACGCGGTGTCATAACGGTAGCGAAAATATTTTAGATCTGCTGGTTACCAATAGGCCAGAATTATTCACCGAAATTTCAACGACCACAGGAATAAGCGTTCACAAAGCGGTAATTGCAACTATCAGACTAATGACCAAGCGAAAAAGGAGAAAACGGCGGATTGTATACAAATTCAGTAAGGCCTCTAAGGAGTCTTTTAGAACCTACCTGAGGAATAATTACCATAATTTCAAGTAAAAAAAGGACACCGTTGAAGAGATGTGGCATCGATATATACGAATAGTCAGGGAAGGTATGGATATACATATACCGTAACGCATAATAAATGGGGAGGATGATCCACCATAGTACACATGCGAAGTCAAAAGATTACTCAAAAAACAAAGGAGGATACACGCACGCTCAAGAAGGAAGGGGTGTCGCAGCGATTTAGAAACCTTAGCTGAGTTAAGAGGACGTATTAACAATGTAATGCGTGAGGCCTTTAACGATTTTCATTCCAACTCTCTCTCTAGGAGTCTCACAGAAAACCCAAAGAAATTCTGGTCGTATGTACGAAAAGTCAATTGTACCAATAGCAATATTCCAGCACTAATTCGTGAAAGTTCAGAGGTTAATGAAAGCCGCGATAAAGCTAACGTACTAAATACTGTATTCAAAATTCATTTACTGATGAAAATAAGGATTGTGTTCCCGTTTTCCCACGCTGTGTCGAGTTGGTGATGGAATCATTACGGATAGATACTGCAGGTATCATAAAGCAATTAGAGCTCCTGAAGTGGGGGAAAGCACCGGTCCCAGATGGAATTCCAGTTAGAATATTTTCAGAATATGCGGCGGAAATCGGGCCATTTCTGTCTGATATATTCAGTAAATCATTAGAAGAGCGAAAAGTACCTTCAGACTGGAAAATCGCGCAAGTAACTCCGATTTTCAAGAAAGGTGATCGAAGTGATCCTGTAAACTATCGTCCAATATCTATAACATCTGATTGTAGTAGAGTTATGGAGCATATTATATGCACGAACAGTATGAATTTTCTAGATTATAATAATTTGCTTACAACAAATCTACATGGATTTTGGAAGAAAAGATCATGTGAAACACAGCTGGCCCTATTTACACATGACGTAATGAAAGTTATCGATACAGGTTCACAAGAAGATGCAATTTTTTTAGATTTCCAGAAAGCCTTTGACTCTGTGCCACACAACCGCCTTTTAGCGAAGCTTCGAGCGTACGGTATATCGGATCAGCTTTGTGAATGGATAAAGGATTTTCTAACTGGTCGGTCGCAGTATGTCGTCGTTGAAGGAGAAAGTTCTTCTAATCTAGATGTTACATCGGGGGTACCTCAAGGAAGTGTAATAGGATCACTTCTTTTCTTAATTTTTATAAACGATCTCGGAGACAAAGTGAAAAGCCTTTTTAGATTGTTTGCTGATGATGCGGTTATTTTATAGGGAAGTAAGGAATTTGGCCGATTGCTTAGAAATTCAGCGTGATCTGGATATTATTTTGGCATGGTGCGCTGAGTGGCAACTTACGCTAAATTGTAAAAAGAGCAAGACAATGAGCATAACTAACAAAAAGAATCCAACTGTTCAGAAATACGAGTTAAACAATTCAGTTATTGATATGGTCGATTCTATGAAATATTTGGGAGTAACAGTACAAAGGAACATGAAATGGGACTTACAAATTAATTCGTTGGTAGGTAGAGCTAATTCTAGGCTGCGATTCATAGGTCGAATATTGAAAAATTGTAATGAACAAACAATGGAGATAGCGTACAAATCTCTTCTGCTCCACATTTGGACTATTGTTGTGCCATTTGGGATCCGTTTCGTAAGGGGTTGATCGAAAGTATAGAGAAAGTACAGAGAAGAGCCGCTCGATTCATGACCGCTTGCTACAGTCCTTATGAAAGCGTCACAGAACTGATTAGTAGACTAGGCTGGGAGTCTCTGGTAGATAGACGACGCACGTTTCGTTTAAACTTATTGGAAAACATGCGTACTCCCACTTTCACTTTTGAGTTTAGTGAAATACTTCTTCCACCAACCTATTTGAGCCGGAATGACAGGAAAGATAAGATTAGAGAAATAAGGTGCCGCAATTCGTATATGAATTCTTTTTTCCCTCGTACCATTAGGGATTGGAATGCAAAACAAAGAGATTAGCTTTGGTGCTGAGCACCCTCTGCCACCCACAATTTTGTGAATTGCAGAGTATACAGGGTGAGTTTTTTATCTTGAGACAACTAAATATCTCGAAAACTACAAATCCGATCAAAAAAAGTGGGTAATAAAAATTGTTCGTCTCGACGGGGGACATCCGATGATACCAAATTTGACTCCCCACCCCCACCCCCTAGGGGTGGGGGAAGGGGGAGAAAAAAAACTTAAATAGGAACCCCCATTTTTTATTGCAGATTCTGATTCCCCGGAAAAAACTACCCCTATTTGACCCCCAATTCGAGTCATTTTGGTCGATAGATGGCGCTGCATTTCTCAGAGTTTTCTCATTACTTGATGTACTTCCATTGCGTTCACATCGTCGCTCATTTCTCAGAGTTTTCTCATTACTTGATGTACTTTCATAGCGTTCATAACATCTCTGATTTATTTACTTCGTTCTGTTGCACGTGTCAATGAGAATGCAGGCTATAACGTTGCAAGAAAAAATTGAAATGGTCTACATTTATGGAGAATGTCGCAAGAATATCGATAATGCTGTTGATCTTTATGCTCATCGTTTTCCAGACCAGCCTCGATCGCGCGCTTCTTTTTACCGTATTATCCAACAGTTCACTCAGGAGGGAAGTGTTTGTCAGATTTTGCATCGTAGAAAATACCATCCGTTCCATGTTTCGTTGCATCAAGAACTTCACGGCAATGATTTCGATAATCGATTGACATTTTGCCGATGGTCGCTACAGAAAATACAAGAAGAACCCCATTTCTTTGCTCGAGTACTGTTTTCGGATGAATCCACTTTTACTAACCACGGCACCATTAATCGACACAACATGCATTATTGGAGTGTGGAAAACCCGCATTGGTTACGCCAAGTTGAACATCAGCGTCCGTGGAATGTAAATTGTTTGGTGTGGGATAATTGGGGACAAACTTATTGGTCCACATTTTATCCATGGACATTTCAATGGGGAGAAATATCAACAACTCTTAGAGGACGTACTGCCAACATTGCTTGAAGACGTACCCTTAGACGTGCGACAAACAATGTGGTTTCAACATGACGGTTGTCCAGCACATTTTGCTGTAAGATCGCGGGAAGTGTTAGATCGTCTGTACAATCGTCGATGGATCGGAAGAGGAGGTCCAGTGCCGTGGCCTGCAAGATCACCAGATCTCACTTCGCCTGATTTTTTTTTATGGGGATACTTGAAGAATGAAGTTTACAGTGAAGTGCCAACAACGCCTGAAAACATGATTGAACGAATTACCAACGCTTGTCAAAAAATCACGCCGGATATGCTTCTTAGTTGCGTCGAATCATTCCAAGAGCGGGTAAATAAATGCATCGATGTCGGTGGTGATATTTCGAGCACTTGCTTTAGAATTGTTGTTAGAAACAAACACGTGAGAGGCGAGGGGACTCACCAAAAACAAGCACCCCGATGGTGAGAGGCGAGGGGACTCACCAAAAACAAGCACCCCGATGGTGAGAGGCGAGGGGACTCACCAAAAACAAGCACCCCGATGGTGAGAGGCGAGGGGACTCACCAAAAACAAGCACCCCGATGGTGAGAGGCGAGGGGACTCACCAAAAACAAGCACCCCGATGGTGAGAGGCGAGGGGACTCACCTAAATCTAGCACCCCAAAGGGAACAGAAAATTACTACGTCCACGTCGTTGTTCCTGGGTAACGCAAAAAGTAATGTTTGACTTTCGCTATCTGCTAAAGAATTTGCATCAGTGCATTTTGAAATAATGTCCATTCCCATCCCTCAAGTTTGGAGGTGGGTGGTGTTATTGAATAGTTTTTGAAAATATCAATCACATTAACTTGTATTTTGCTGATCTGATGTGTATTTCACGAGATATCCTCATTTTTAAATGAATTTTTGCTTATTTTGATTTTTGTCGATTGCAGCGCCATCTATCGACCAAAATGACTCGAATTGGGGGTGAAATAGGGGTAGTTTTTTTCCGGGGAATCAGAATCTGCAATAAAAAATGGGGGTTCCTATTTAAGTTTTTTTTCTCCCCCTTCCCCCACCCCTAGGGGGTGGGGGTGGGGAGTCAAATTTGGTATCATCGGATGTCCCCCGTCGAGACGAACAATTTTTATTACCCACTTTTTTTGATCGGATTTGTAGTTTTCGAGATATTTAGTTGTCTCAAGATAAAAAACTCACCCTGTATATGTAGATGTAGATGTAGAACTCCGCAACAACTGTTCTGCGTAAATTTCGCAGTAAATACGCTAAACAACCTTCAAGCAGGTCTACAATTTACAATTTCAGTGTGTTTTGTGTGCACAGCAAATTGAAAGCATACGGCCCTTTCTTCTTCGTGCATAAAACTGCCACTGGTATTGTGTTCTGGATATGCTTGAATACCTGTTAATTCCACAGATCGATGAAGATGACCGAGATGGGATGGTTTACTACCAGCAAGATGGTGCACCACCTCATTTTCTCACGGAAGTTCGAGGTTTTCTCGATAATCGCTTCCCAGGTCGGTGGATTGGCCAATCACATGGCCACCTCGCTCCGCAGACTAGACACCACTGGATTTCTTTTTCTGGGGTTTAATTAAAGATCGTGTGCATGTTCCTCCCCTACCAAACAATTTGGCCGACCTGAAAAGTCGAATCTACGCTCCTGTAACACAAGTTACACCCGATTTGCTGCATCGAGTGTGGGAAGGAATTGATTACCGGTGGGACGTTTGCCGCATCACAAGTGGTAGTCACATCGAACCAAAATGAGACTCGACACTTTCATGAGGTTTGTTTCCTACAAAGTGACTCACCTGCCGATTCTGTAAGTTATCCCAATCAGTTTCTATGTGATTCTAAAGTTTTAAAGTCCTTTTTGACTCACCCTTTATATATATAGAGGGACGCGTAGGCGAACCAGAGTGTAGATACCAGTAATACTGAGTTTACAGCGAAACTTCCTAACATTTCCCAAGTTGAGATGTAAACTCGAGACTATTCTTTAATGGTTTCTGTTCTTGAGAAAATTAAGGTTAAACTGTTGTCGGACCCTTCCATCTCACAGCAGAAAAACGCAGTAACCACATAAATATTTTGATAATTATTGACGGTATGGGAAAATTCTATTACTGTTGAATTAACATAATATCGTCAATAGTTAAATCTTTATTAACTAAGCAAGAACATTCGACACACATTTTTGATGGATTTCTGCAACATTTCATCGCAAAAATCTCTTGGAACGGCATAGGATTGATTGCTGAAGAGTGATGCTTTAATAGTAGATTTAATCAACGATCAAAATAAAACTTTACATTTTACTTGTGGACTAAATCCTTTAAAGTTACAGATCGTAATACGCCTACTTTAAAAGTTTATAAAAACATTAAAAATCGTGCTTTACTCCACCCAACGCCTCTTAGACGACCTCCATCTAGAAACAAATCCCTTTCGTTTGTGCACCCGTAAAGAGTCTGTCACATTTCAACTCCTTTTCGGGTTCTCACATTGACTCGCTGAGCTTACGGAGGATGCAGGTAAAATTTATAAGGCGTAAGTCTTTTAAAGACAGATGAGCTGGAAACCGATTTTTCTGATATGCCAAAACTGTGAGAAAGACATCGAACAGGGAATATTGAAGACCTCAGTCATTGTGAGATCACGGACGAATTTAGTGGGGACTGCACTTACTGACAGCAATTTGCACTTTTAAAGTAAGGGGTACGCACCTATTTCATTTAATAATGCTTCTGGGTATGACGCACATTTGATAGTTATGGCTTTATCAAAACAGAGAGTGGTGAGTGTGCGTTGACTTTGTGGCCTCGCAATATGGATGACGCTGGTTCGAATAGCCGTCGGGCCATCCAGATATGGGATTCCATGTTTTCACATAATCCCTGAAGGCGAATGCCGAGATAGGTCCTTTAAAAAGGCCATGACCAAATTCCTTGCCCCTAGTCCTTTCTTGACTCTAATGACTTAGCTTTATGACACCAAGTCGGCGATGAGATGCATGTACACACTTTGACACAGAATGTTATATTTCATTTTCTAAAAAGGATGAAGGAACTTCAGTTACCTTAAGGTTTCTAGAATCTCATCGTTCTTGCATACACCATTAGACAAATTGGTTGAAATTGTGGTTGACCTTGGTAGCATATACTTTTGCTAATTTCCGCTTTCATTGATGCATAGTATTTTTTTTTTTTTAATCTATGGAGGGACAGGCGCCATCCCGTGTTCTGTGAGATTGCAGTGGTTTGAGCTTGTGATAATACGTTCTCTTACCCTCTTTGTTCTCTACAGTATTTGCTACAGCACTCCTCTTGCCTGTAAATAAAGGTTGCTACAGTGGTTGTCAGCGCACTAAATATGTTCAAGAACAGTGCTATGCATCAAGCATTGATTATAAGTTTGTAATTCTAAGTATTAATGTGAGCTGCGATGTTTAAAAGAGAATTTGCGACGGTTTCGACTGATTCAAGTGGATAATTTTGTGTGTAAATATCTTTAATTTTCAAATTTTTTTTATGAATAATTGATAATATCGCAATTGAGTAAATGGCCCACAATATCCAGATGTTATCTTTAATTTTCATTTCTGTGCATTTCATAATTATTGCGAATGATCTTGTATTAATTCTGATTGTTTTTAATATGATTTTCATTGTTTAAGTACTGTTAGGAAACCAGAAACTTCGGTCGGAAGTCTTTGAATTATTCTGGAATTTTCTGTAAAACCTTTACAAGCGATGGGCAGAGAGAAGTTTTAGTTTTGTTTGAAAGTTAGTTGAGTTTTGGTGTTCAAAGTTATGATCGCTGAAGCATTTGTGTACGTTTGCACCTAGTATCTTTGGAGTTCGATGTCTTAAAGGAAAATAAACCTTGTTGAATCTGAATGTTCTTGGACTCGTTATTTCGTTTTAAAACGAGATACCTATGACAAGTCTGGAAGTAACTCGTGAAGTAACTTAATTCCTACATGCAAATACGAGAATACAGTTGCTTTTGCGTGTCCAGGGACTGATGACTTGTGGGTCGTGGGTTGGTATTACTGTCGAGTTTCATATCGACCTGCAGCTGTCTACTCGTTTTTCGAACCAGTCTGCATAGCGATCTGCCGAAGCTGTGTTATAACAAGACTTCAGATTTTTTAGTAGTAAAATATTATTTAAAGTGAATAAAATAGGCTTTTCCCAATGAATAATCAGTTCAAAAATGTCAAAATAGGTCGTAAAAATTGTGATTAAATTTATGAAATATCGTCAGTAAATAAGATTTAATGAGTAATGTAACATCGAGAAGGGTGATTCGGCAGAAAGTTTTTCAGTTTAACTGATGTTAGCTGGATGGGGTTGCACGTCTGGTAGCCCTGTTACTGTGCCTAATTGCGGCAACTAATTCGAAACTTTCAAAAGGTAAAGGTCGCTGTGTTTACGGCTCCTGCCGCTTCCCCCAGGAGGTACAGCTCCGCATTCCCGTCACAACCACGGGCACCAGAGGGATGAGACGGGGTCAGCGCCTCACTGGACAGCAGGCTGACTGGGCCTGGGAGCCATTACGGGCGCTCAGCATGGGCCCTCGTCAGGGATCGAACCTCGATCGTCCAGGTCGCAGTCAGGCGATTTACCGCCCGAGTTAAACCGCCGACTGTTCGAAACTTTTAATATTATTAAAAGACTGCGCAGTTACATCAAAATAACGGAAAACATAAAAAATTGCACTGAAAATACTAGATTGCTAAACAATCTAGATCGCAAACAATTTATTTTAAATTTATAAATGGTGTGATTTGGTTGTTTAAAATATTTGGCCGATTGTGTTTGGTAAATTGTGGACTTCACAATCTGGTTATGTTGACACAACTATCCGCATTGTAAAATTTAACTATCTGTTTATAAATAATAATGTAAAAACAATATACATACACTAAAAATATTAACATATAATAAAAATTCGTACATATACGAGTTTTTGTAACAGTAAATAAATGCCTAACAGCTGTTTGTATTTCTCTATCAATAGGAAAACGTGACAAATGTATATTAAGAGTTTTATTGATTTTGCATAACACCATCCAGCTAAAATCAGTTTAATTGAAAAACGTTCTGTCGAATTACCTTTACATTAGAAATCAAATAATTTTTATTGATGATATTTCATAAACATAACCACAATTTTAACAGCCCATTTGGATATTTTTAAAAGCTATTTTTCATTGTAAAGAGCGTATTTTAGGCATCTAAAATAATATTTTTAGAACCTAAAAATCCGAAGTGTAGTTTTAACCATTTCCACCGCTCCCCTAGTTCTATTTCTTCATTACCGACTGTTACGTACGATTTCCTTGATTTCAGGCTAACTGAAAGGATGCGCAGTTTATCCTGTTTAGTTCCACACCTAACTCAGCAAGTCCACTACAGGTCAGACGCAGTTTGTATATATATATTATTATGCGCGTATGGACACAGTTGGATTAGGCAGTGCTTTAATGATTCGCCTTTCTGATATTCCACATAGTTCTCATTTTATCTCCGTGAGCTTTCTTCCTTTCTTCAGTCCACTTAGTTCCTGGTCTCTTTGGAACTAATACCGATCTGTTGACCTATTGACTGAACAGGTTCCTGCCTAGCTTCCCAAGTGTCTATTTGGGTTCCCTCTAGGACCTTGCTGACTTGTTGCATCCGCGGTATACTCCTTAGCTCTCCGGCGCATGTCATGATGTTGCGCGTAGGTTTGTTGGGAGTCTTTGAACGTGTCCATTGAATTTAAATCTTCATTTTCTGATGTCTGCTGCAAGGTTAGACAGTTTATTCTGTCGCTTTTCGAGATTGCAGTCTGTACCACTCTTATGTTTGGGCCAACAATTTTTCTCCTGATCTTTCCTTCTTCCTTAAGGATGTTTTTTAGGTTGCCTTTTCTGTTGAGTGTATATATATATATATACAAGGGCGAATCAAAAATTAAGTTAACTTCCAAGTTATGTACATCTACGAAACCACCTACAAATAGGTAACTCGCTTTTGACAACAAACAATGTGAGTTCAGTTTTTCCACACAGTCTCCAAGAGACTGTAAACATTTCTCGGAACGGTCAACCAATGTTTCGATTCCGGATGCGTAGAAATCTCCTCCAGCGCTTTGTAACCACCTGGAGACAGCTCGCCGTCGTTTCCGATTCGTCGTCCACCGAAATGAGATGCTTTTTCTGCTTACCAAACACATGATGATCGCACGATAACGCAACACCTCGCACGGCCCGCCAAACGTCCGAACTGCTGCAGCGATTCAGGTGGAAGGTATGACAACATCCTCTATACAGTCCAGACTTGGCTCCATGCGACCATCGTGTGTTCCGTAAGCTGAAAAAGGATCTCTGTGGACGACGATTCCGAAACGAGGAGGAGGTGAAAGCAGCTGCCTCCAGGTGGTTACATGGCACTGGAGGTGATTTCTACGCATCCGGAATCGAAAAGTTGGTCGACCGTTCCGAGAAATGTTTACAGTCTGTTGTGGACTGTGTGGAAAAGTGAACTTACATTGTATGTTTTCAAAAGCGTGTTACCTATGTGTAGGTGGTTTTTGATTCGCTCAGGTATATATATATAAACTGGTACGTCTGCTGCCTTACAACAACGTTAGCAAGTTTTGTATTCGAGATGCGTGACCTTTCGGGTAACGCTTCTAATTGGCTGTACGACGTGACGTCACAGGCAGCCAGTGCAGAGGAGAAGTGCAAAGTCATCGGCAGCGACCTTCCAGCAGCTCCAGGACGAGCGGCAATACAGCATCACGAGATGCCGTCTCCAGACACGAGACAAACAAAATACTACGGAAAAACTGCTAACACAGCAACGGCAGTAGACCAGTGCGAGAGTATTGCCAGCGCGGGGGACCATTGACTGACGCATCTAGAAATTTCTATGGCTGAGTTAGAAAACTGAGGGGGAAGGGAGGGTGTTGAGACACTTATAGATAAGGATGGAGAAGAGGTTACGGACGATTTGAAAAAGGCAGAGATTTAAAGTTGCTGGTTTAGTGAGAGCATTAGGGACAATGAATCAGAAACGGGAGGGTCCAACTCGGAGAACGAGCTTAACGACACAATTAGTAATGAGCAGACCAAACAATTTGAAATTCATCATGAGGATATCATGAAGAAACTAGGAGAGCTGAAAAAACAAAGGGGTAGGTGTAGATAATATTACTACAGATATCTTAAAGACAGCCGGATGTGACATTGTACCTTGAAATAATATTTAAATTAAGTTTCGATACTTCCTCCTTACCAGAGGACTGGAAAATTACGGTACATAAAGGAGGGGGTGAGAAATAGATTTGAAAAGTATAGGCCGATCAGTTGGATTTCAGTGGAAAGTAAATTAATGGAGAGATTGATATGCAACCACATCAGAAATATATGTGAGGAACGTAAGTGGTTTTCAAGTAGGTAACATGGCTATAGGCAAGGACATTCATGTGAATCTTAGTTGGTGGGATATATGTAAGATATTTCGGATGAAACAGACAGGGGAGGCCAAATTGATAGTATAGCACTAGATCTTAGTAAATAAGGTAAAAACTATTGGAGTGGATGAGAAAGTGATTTGCTGGACAGAAATTTTTTTAAAAGGTAGAAAACAAAAACTTAGGTTAGGAAATGCAGTGTCAAAGTAAGTGGAAGTGAAAAATGGAGTGCCACAGGGTAGCATATTGGGGCCATTGCTATTCATTATTCTAATGAATAACTGTATTGTTGGTTTACCATCAGAAATTAGATTGTTTGCAGGTAACATAATCCTATATAAAACGATGAAAACGAAAGAGGACTGTAAACAGCTGCAGGGTGATGTGGACAGGATATCTAATTGGAATGGTGAACATGGGAAGAAGATAAATCCAGAGAAGAGTCAGCTTATTAGATACACAAAATAAAAAACAAAAGGTTGATTATGATTGTAAGGTGGGGAAAGAATTGCTTGTTGAAGACTTGAAATGTCAATATCTTGGCTTTACATTTGGTAACAAACTTAACTGGGCAGGACACATTGGACAGGTAGTAGGAAAAGGTTTCGAAATTCTGCACTTGTTGAAGAGAGTGATGAGGGGATGTACGAGAGAAGCAAATGAATTGGGTTACAAAACTTTTGAGAGACAATGCTTGAATATGTTAGTGTAATATGGGACCCACATTTTGAGTATCAAATAGAGGAGTTGGAGAGGGTGCAAAAAAAGGGCTGCTAGATTTGTTTCTGGAAATTATTGCAGAATGCAATCAGTGACGGATATGATAAAAGAGATGGAATGGGATTCATTGCAAGACAGGAGGAAGGTGAAGAGTGACATGTGAGTGTACAAAGTGTACATTGGTGAGGAGGCGTGGAGAGATATTGGCGTAAGAATTAAAAGTAATTCATGGAAAGGAAAAGATGAGCATGACCACAAGCTGGCACCCGATTTAAGGCACAAGGGTGTGGGAGGATTCTCTTTTTAGTTAAAGGATTCAAGCATTTTAATATGTTAACAACAGAAATGATGAATAATTTACCAAAGACTTTGAAAGTACCTATTTAATGATGAAATTTGTGGAAGGCAAATGTAGGTGGATGCAGGAAAGGGGGAGTAGGAAATTACCACCGGAGCTTGTGCTCTATTGCAATTAAATTAAATTAAGTCAAGCATATAATCAGATCAAAAGAAGTTTTTAAACTAAATATATCCAACAAAATTTACCACTGCGTTGACCTCTCATAAGCCCAATACATTGCCTCAACAGGGCGTATCCTACACTCCGAGATGATGTTTAACTCTCGTCTATAGTGGTTGGAGTGGACCTGAGTCTTGTGTTTAGTAAATGAAAGCCACGGGAGCAGCGGCAGTGGCGGTCCTTATCGCGCGCTGATAGTGTATCTCCAAACTAAAATGGCCGCGTTACACAACGCAGCTCACTGCAGTGCCCCAAATCACGGACCACACTAAATTCTAGACTCGAAATTAAATAAATCTGTGTCAGAGGGAACCCAAGTGTATGTGTTTTTTTTATGAATGTTCCACGGGAAACAGAGTAATACTATTATCTATACACCATATTTCTGCGACAAAAAAAACCTGTCGCCATCATCATTGGTAGTCGTAGGTCGAAGTTCGTCTAGAGCAACGTGTTCTATGTGCTTTAGGAGAACTTCGGAGATTTGTGTCGCCGAAGTATTTCCCTAGAAACATTTACAACTACACAACGCCGAGAAAAGCTGCGTTCGTTTATGACTGTAATTTTGTCTGCGAGCTGCTAAGATAGATGGAAGTGCTGTCAGTTGACTGTTGCAATAGTGTTAGAGGCAGTGCAGTATACGGCATATTAATCAAAACTACTGTAACTGGTCGTACTGTGCAAGTGAATGTATTCAGTAAGATTCTGACGTTTGAATATTTAAAATTTGGTAACTGTGCTGCTAAGCTTGCACATATCTTTTACTTTCGTTTAAGATATGATTTTTAACTAATTTAATTTAAATTTTAATTGTTTTCATTGTTGGCGCTTCAGAAAATTCCTGTATAGGGTTCCAGAGCGTTCTACGACGTCAGTAACAGCAACAGGCCAAGCCCTCTGGGAACTCTGGTCTACGGGTTGTCTCCAGTGCTTTAATCTCCGCAAAGAAGTCTGATGTGACGTCAGTGTGTGTTTGTCTCGGTGCTTATACGAAAAAAGTGAAACCAGGACGGCTTTTTTTACTTATGGCTTTACGCCTCGTCGACGTCGAGATCATTACAGAGGGATGGGACCTGGGGACAAGGAACGGGAAAGAATTCGGCCATTGCCTATTGAAGAAAGCGTCCCGACATTCGCCTGAAGTGATTTGGGGAAATTGTGGAAAACCCGAATTTGGATGTCCGTACGGTGATTCGAACCGGCGCCCTCCCGAATGCGAGACCAGAGTGTTCACCACTGACCCACCACGCTCGGTACCACAAGTTTATAGGTGCTGTGATTATTTAAGAAGCTACCTGTTTTTTTAAGGGATT
>CM061920.1:4594891-4683159 GCA_031002005.1 Vandiemenella viatica | reverse complement strand
CCCTACATCAAGTGAGTACCCGTCTCGCCAACATACCCTACATCAAGTGAGTACCACGTGCTCGCCAACATACCCTACATCAAGTGAGTACCACGTGGCTCGCCAACATACCCTACATCAAGTGAGTACCACGTGCTCGCCAACATACCCTACCTCAGTGAGTACCACGTGCTCGCCAACATACCCTACATCAAGTGAGTACCACGTGCTCGCCAACATACCCTACCTCAAGTGAGTACCACTGCTCGCCAACATACCTACATCAAGTGAGTACCACGTGCTCGCCAACATACCCTACATCAAGTGAGTACGCTCACATCAATGCTCTCAACCTACCGATTTTTATGTATTTCTCCCCGATTCTTTCGTATGTACTATTGAAATACCGAATGTAATCATTCTTCCGCGATTTTAAATTTTCAAGTTAGCAGCCCTTTTCGTTTATTTTTTACATTGAATTCTTCGATCGGTGATATGATAAGTATTTAGTTACCTATGGCATAATGTTCCCTATATCGTTTCGGGAATGCCTTATAAACTACATTCTCGACATTTTTAGGCTTTCCCGAGCTAATTCGCTTGTCTGTATAAACTAGAATTGGGATTTATTTCTTCATTGGTTTTCTTTCACTTAGAAGAGAAACTTTGTTCTAGTTACTAGTAAAAATATCTTCAAACGAAGAACCGAGTACAAGCGTGTGTAAAAAGAAAAAATCTACAATATTATAGTAAAAAATGGAAGAACAATTTTCAGGTTGGCTACAAAAATCTTAACTTCACTTATAGGAACATAAAAAATTAAATCATATGAAGCTCATCTTTCAATGCAAGTTGAAACCAAAATTTTTCTCTCCAAACTTTCAATAACAATTTGTAGTGCATTGCGGCAAACGATTACTATCAATAGGCTGCTCAGTATGATGTCAACTAGTAGCAAGTCTTGGAGTCCCAACTCTGATAGTCAAGTTGGTGTCTGTTAAACGGATAGAAATTCTTGAACAGCAAATCTTGCACAGCAATTGAGTTTTTTTTTCATGTACCGATATTAGTGGGCGACTCCACCGATTTCGCATTTTGACGTTTCGAGACCGCTGGCTGACAGACCTGTGTGCGTTCACCCGCGACGCCTGCGTGGTAGGCCACCACATCGACGCTGCTGTCAGCCAGGCTGTGGCTGGTAGGCGCTGCCTCGCCGCCAGCGTCCAGTGTAAGTTAGGTTCGCTGTGGGACGGTTTGACACCAACGACGCGAACTGACGTCCAGTAGCTCGGAGACGGCAGACATTGCAGTCGTCGAGACCAGGCTTTATCAAACTTTGAGCTCCACGTACCACATTAAAAAATCTAGGTTTTTATTTTATTTAAAGAAATAAGTAGTTTTATTTTACAAAAGCAATCAGCCACAAAGAGCAATGTGTTATTAATTAATGTGATTGATGGCTTATTTATTGCAGCTGTTGATCTATTTTTAGGATCATTTTGCCATGTTCGCGCTCCACACAGCCAGTCAGTCACCACAACGTAATCTTGTCGCGAACCCGCCAGGATAAACTGCGGGTTCCAGTCTGAGGAACCATGGTCTGCAGCGTTGTAGGCGAGCGACTCGAGTCACACCGAGCAAGATGAGGGATGAGACGAGGCAGTCCCAGCCGCTCTGCTTGCAGTGTCCGTCCACAGTGACCGAACGTTCGTCACTGCAATCGAACACGCGGTCTACTCACGGACTCGGACAGCAACGGCCCCATCCCATCTGGCGAAATGGCAAAACAACTTTTGGTAAATTGTTTGAAAAAATGTTGGTTTCGTTTTGAGAAACAAACAAAAATTATAGTAACCCAAACGTGTATCAGTCGGTTGTAGGGAGGACGACGGCTTCAACCAAAGTTCGCTAAGGAACGCTTGGAAGGCGAGATTTGAAGGCGGCCGAGCGTGCACACCCTGCGACGTGCCCGGCATATCCATTTCTTTTAGTTTTCGCTTTACGCCTCGTCGACGTCGAGATCATTAGAGGCGGGATGGGACAGGGGACAAGGGACGGGAAGGAAACCTGCCAAGGTCTTTAGAAGGAAGCATCCCGGCATTCACCTGCATGACCATGGAGAAACAATAGAACATCCAAATCTGGATGCCGGACGGGGATTCGAACCGGCGCGCTCTAGAATGCGAGACCAGAGCGTCACCGCTCACCCATAACCTCTGTCCGATAGATCCAGTTGTGATGGAGTGCGCCGCGATTTACAATCAAGTTTTTTTTATTTATTTATGACAATCGGTTATGTACCATACAGCCTCACTTGTTACACGATTATTGTAATTATTATTTACGGTTATCTATGCTAATTACGATCTTATGTACTATTTATCGTTATGCTTATACTATACAGGTTTTTGATTATGGCTACAGTTTTCAGTCAAGCCTATCAGTATTAAGCCGCTTCGTTGCAGCAATTCTTACAATTCCTTTTGTTTTCGTTGACATCTTCCTGTGCACTAGGTGGCAATACCGACCAGGTGTTAGTGTTCTGAGTCTTTCTTCCTGTAGCACTAGGTAGGCAATACCGACCAGGTGTTAGTGTTCTGAGGTCTTTCTTCCTGTAGCACTAGGTAGGCAATACCGACCAGGTGTTAGTGTTCTGAGGTCTTGTCTTCCTGTAGCACTAGGTAGCAATACCGACCAGGTGTTTAGTGTCTGAGGTCTTGTCTTCCTGTAGCACTAGGTAGGCATACGACCAGGTGTTGTGTTCTGAGGTCTTGTCTTCCTGTAGCACTAGGTAGCAATACCGACCAGGTGTTAGTGTTCTGAGTTGTTGTTTTATTGTGAGACTAGCTCGTACCCGCGACTTCGTTACGCGTATATTAAGAATTTTTTTTCCAGGATTGAATAGAGAAAGTTGTTGTAACGAAGATTGGTCCCAAACAACACCGAGTCGGCATAATATGACAGGAAAGCTATCACTGTATCAACTCCACCGTCGAACCTGTCTCTTGGAGAATCAATTTCAACATATTTCTGTCACCATTCGATAAGGTATCAAATTCGTGACTACAACTATTAATCTACTGGAAAAAATGTCCTGTGCACTTCATACAGATTTTCTTATCAAATTCATCAATATCGATATAGCCATTGCCTCTCCGTAGATTTGAACCGGAGACTACGACCCCAACGTGTTCTAAGCAGCGCTTTAACCTTTAGCTGTCTGACCGCTACACGGAAAAACAGTCCAGAGACGACCATATCCAACGAGTCTGTCTATCGCCGTTCAGTAATTTTTCGAAAGAATAATACAACATGTATTATTTATACAGAAAATTTTCAACCAAATGTAGACAGTATTTTTTTCCTTGTTTTCAAAGGTAAGTATGCAAGTTTTCATCGAGATCGGATTAAAACTGTTTGATTTGTAGAAGAACAAACAAAGTCCAGTGCCCTCCCTACAGATTTTCCCTTCAAATTCCGTCAATATTGAAGTGAACTACACTTAATGGTTCCTTGAGGTTTATTACTATGTACACAAAACACTGGTAAACAATAACAAATGTGGTACAGTTAGCGGATGACCGTCGAGAAATTTAGCCTGGTCCTGATCCGGGGTAGAGAGAGACGGCTTCTACTTCTCGCGAACTTCCGGTGGTCTTCTGTAGTTGAAGCTGGTTCCGCGGTCAGGCCGGAACTGGCGGTGGAGCGGCCGGCTACGCTTATATAGGCGGCCTGGCGCAGGAATTCCGTTGTGTGGTAGTACGGCGACCTCTGTAAGAAATAGTCCCACTTAGCTTCTAGATGATTCTATTTGTTTTCCTGGTTTGTTTTGATGTCTCTGCGCCTGTTTGGAGTCGTATATGTATCCCGGCGTGCAGGCGCGTTGTGTGTGAGGTCTGCCTGGCAGGGGCCTTTACTGGCAGACTGAACATACCTCCCTCCCGGGGGGGGGGGGGGAAGCGATGTCTGCGACGTCTGCGAGGTCGTCTGCCGCGGCGCCCTGGAGCAGACTATGAAGGCTACCTCCAGGGGAGTACGGAGCTGTTCCCCTGGCGATGCGTGCCGACCTGCGTCGTGGTGCAGGTTGTGGTGGAGGTACTTGTGGAGCTAACGGCATCGGTTCGTCGGCGTCGATGGCCGGGGGCTGTACGGGGGGCGCTGAAGATGGTCCCCGCAGGTGGTCGAGAGGCTGCGGCTGAAGGGTGTCGGAGCGACCGACAGGTTGTGGCGTCGTTGGTGGCGCTGTAACTGTCCCTGAGCAACGGTTAGACGGCAGGAGTGGTGGAGGTGGCAGGGAAGGAGAGGAAGAAGTGGATGGCCGTGCCGTGGTGGAAGAGGACGGTGCCGTGGGGTAGCGGGGACGTAGTTGGTTTCGATGGCGTCGCACTATCCGGCCATCCAGGCTGACGTCGAACAGTTGGCGGCCCCGGGGCCGCTGGATGACCCCCGGAAGCCAACCGGCCCGGGAGCCAAACCCGCGGGCCCAGACTAGGGAGCCCGGGGTGAAACGGAATGGGCCCGAAGGTACCTGTACTTTGGGCGGGGGTAAGAGGAGATGGAGGAGAGTGCGAGGTTGGCGGCCATGCAGCAATTCCGCCGGGCTTTTGGCCCCCACTGGAGTGGTTCGATAGGAACTGAGGAAGAGTGTCAATGCCTCTTCGAGTTTGTGACTTGTGGTGTATTTGGTCATTTGGGTTTTGAATGTTCTGACTAGCCGTTCCGCCTCCCCGTTAGATTGGGGGTGGAAGGGCGGGGTGAGGAGGTGTTGGATATTGTTGGCGGTACAGAAGGATAGGAATTCCCGACTTCGAAATTGCGGTCCGTTATCTGTGACGATAGCGTATGGTAATCCTTCGATGGAAAAGATCTTCGTGAGGGCTGAAATGGTGACCTCTGTGGTGATTGTGGAGCAACGGACGACATATGGGAAGTGGGAAAAGGCATCCGTCACTAGGAGCCACTGGTGGCCTAGGAATGGGCCAGCGAAGTCGAGGTGAATGCGTTCCCAGGGTCCGGACGGTGCCGGCCAGGAAAGGAACTTTTGAGGGGGGCGGGGCAGTTGTTGGGCACAGATGGTACAGCGCCGCACCATCTTCGTGACATCCGTGGTAAGGCCGATCCAGAATACATGGCGTCTGGCAAGGGATTTGGTGCGGGCAATTCCCCAGTGTCCTTGGTGGAGAGTTTGGAGGATTGTCGGTTGTAGGGATCTCGGAACGACGACCCTCGGGGTGGAATTTGGTTCTGTGCGGAGGAGCACTCCCTCTACTACTGAGAGCTGGTGGCGGATGGAGTAGTAGAACTTGAGGTCTTGATGATGGCGTGGAGGGGAACGTGTTTGCCACCCGTGTTGGATGTGGTGTCGGATGACACGGAGGAGGGGGTCCTCCCCTGTGGCTGCCGCGACTTTTGAGGCCGTGACTGGAAATGTCTTCAGTGCTTCTTGTATGTCATCGTCGATCTGGAACACCAGAAGTTCCGACTTGTCGAAGGCAAGGTCTGGTCCCTGCGGTAGTCTGGATAAGGCGTCTGCATTGGCATGCCTGGAGGTGGTACGGAAATGCATGGTATATCTGAACTGGGACAGGAATAGTGCCCAACGCTGGATGCGGTGGGATGTTTTGGTAGGCAGACGTGTGGACGGATCAAATAGTGATAGGAGTGGCTTGTGGTCGGTAATGAGATGAAAAGAAATCCCATATAAAAGGGAATAGAATTTGGAGCAGGCAAAAACAATAGCTAGCGCCTCTTTCTCGATTTGAGAATATTTAAGCTGAGCAGCCGATAGGGCTTTGGAGATGTAAGCTACGGGGCGTTCCGTGCCATCTGGTAATTTATGAGACAGAACTGCCCCCACACCGTAATCGGATGCATCTGTGGCAAGTATCAAGGGGAGGTTTGGAGTGTATGGCATGAGGCATGCTGCGGACTTGAGCTGCTGTTTAAGGGTGTGGAATGCGGTCTCGCAAGCTGGGGTCCAACGGAACGGGACATTCTTGCGACAGAGGTGGTACAGGGGTGCTGCCACTTGTGCTGCTGAGGGTATAAATTTTCTGTAGTATGAAATCTTGCCTAAAAAAGATTTCAACTGATGTAGATCCTGAGGCCGAGGTAAGTTGGAAATAGCGTCCACATAGGAAAATGCTGGGGAAATGCCTTCCTGAGCGATGATGTGACCCAGGTAGGAAATGGATTGTTGAAAAAATTGACACTTGGAAAGGTTGCATTTCAATCCTGCTGCACGGAGGCGGAGGAAGAGTAGGCGGAGGTTGGTCATGTGTTCGGCAGCGGAGGGTCCCGTGACGACTATGTCGTCGAGATAGTTGATGCATCCCGGAATATCCTGGAGAAGTTGTTCGAGATACCGTTGAAAAATCGCTGGAGCACTGGCCAAGCCGAACATGAGCCGGTTGAGTTGGAAGAGGCCAGAGGGAGTGTTGATGACTGTGTATTGTCGGGACTGGATATCCAAAGGGATTTGAAGGTATGCTTCTGCCAGGTCAATTTTTGTAAAGTAGGTACCTCCTGCTAGTTTACGGAAGAGGTCGTCCGGTCTCGGAAGTGGATAGTCGTCTACCAGCAGATGCGGGTTGACGGTGGTCTTAAAGTCACCACAGAGACGTAAGCGGCGTCCTGGCTTCTGAACTATGACCAACGGCGTGGCCCAGGGGCTGAACCGCACCGGCTGGAGGATCCCTTCGTCTTGGAGACGTTGAAGTTCTTCCTGAAGTGGTTGTTGAAGCGCTACGGGTACCTGGCGTGCCCGGAAGTATCGAGGCCGTACGTCCGGCCGGAGTTGGAGTGATGCTTCGAAGTCCTTTGCACAGCCGACGCCTGGTGAGAACAGGTCCTGAAACTCGGTGCAAAGGGCGTCCACTTCAGGAAAAGGAACATGCTGAGATACGAGGTGTATGTTATCCTCAATTGAAAATCCGAATAAGCGGAAAGCGTCCAGTCCAAATAAGTCTGCTGTGAGAGAACTGTTAACTACTAAAAAGGGGACTGAACGATGTACAGACTTATACATGACGTTTGCTGTGAATTGTCCCAGGAGTGCTATTTCCTGTTTGTTGTATGTCAGGAGGCGCTTGGGGGCCGGCGAGAGGGGGGGCGAGCCAATTTGCACATAAGTAGTATAATTAAGCAATGAGACTGCTGCTCCTGTGTCGACTTGTAGGCGCAGGGGCTTGCCATTGACCGTAACGTCAATAAAAAGTTTGGATGCTGTGGAAGTGTCTACCTGATTGATATCCATAGGTGCGCCGCTCAACCTGTCTTGGTAAGACCCTGGGCGGCGAGAGCCGGGATTGGCATTGGTGGTGTTGGTGCGGCAGACGGACGCCAGGTGTCCTTCCTTGCCGCAACGTGAGCATTCAGCCCAACGATCCGGACAATTTTCCCTCTCATGTGCTGAATAACAGGCGGGGCAGGAGGGTAGGCGGAGCGGGCTGCGGCGTCGGCGCTGCGGGATCCGCTGCTGCTGCCGAGACTTGGTGCCCCTGCCGGAACGGGCCGGTTCGATGTCCTTCTGAGGAAGCGGTCCCCGGTTGTGGTGTCGGGAGGAGCGCGACTGGGAGCTCTGGATGGCGGCGACGTCCTGTGTGTCCTCTACGTCGGTTCGGATTGCGGCCACATCCGCCCAGGACTCCAGGCGGCGATCTGCGGCCGTAGATATTTCGAATTTGTAGGCAAGTTCGATGACCTGCTCCAGGGATGGGTCCTCTAACTTGAGGGCGTCATGCCGGAGTGCGGCATCTGGTGCAGCCTGTATGATGTGATCACGCACCATGTCGTCGGCGTAGGATTCGTGGGAACAACGAGTTTGAAACTTACATTTTCTGCTAAGGCCTTGGAGTTCGGCCGCCCACTGGCGATACGTCTGATCGGGCTTCTTCCGGCATTGATAGAATTCGACGCGGGCCGCGACGACATGGTACCGGCGTCTGTAGTATGCATTCAGTGTCGTACAGATGGTCGTGAAGGTGAGGGTGTCGGGGTCTTGTGGCTGAAGTTTGGTGAGCAAGACATACATCTTCGATTGGTTCCAGGAAAGGAAATATGCACGCTGGTCTTCTTCTTTGGATATGTGATGAATTGCGAAGTGTTGTTTTATGCGCTTCTCGTAGGTCTCCCATTCTTCGACGTCGTCGTTGAATGCTGGGAACGGAGGCGGGGCCGTGGGTTGGCGGAGATTCCTGACTTCCGCAATCAGTTGTCTCTGAGATTCGAAGAACTGATGTAGAAGTCCTTGGAGGAACTGTTGCCATTCCGTAGGTGCTGCTGGCGTAGCCATGATGGTCGAGAGTTCTTATCCCAACCTTGTCGCCACTGAAGTGAACTACACTTAATGGTTCCTTGAGGTTTATTACTATGTACACAAAACACTGGTAAACAATAACAAATGTGGTACAGTTAGCGGATGACCGTCGAGAAATTTAGCCTGGTCCTGATCCGGGGTAGAGAGAGACGGCTTCTACTTCTCGCGAACTTCCGGTGGTCTTCTGTAGTTGAAGCTGGTTCCGCGGTCAGGCCGGAACTGGCGGTGGAGCGGCCGGCTACGCTTATATAGGCGGCCTGGCGCAGGAATTCCGTTGTGTGGTAGTACGGCGACCTCTGTAAGAAATAGTCCCACTTAGCTTCTAGATGATTCTATTTGTTTTCCTGGTTTGTTTTGATGTCTCTGCGCCTGTTTGGAGTCGTATATGTATCCCGGCGTGCAGGCGCGTTGTGTGTGAGGTCTGCCTGGCAGGGGCCTTTACTGGCAGACTGAACAAAAACTCTATCCAAATTCTACGTTTAGAAAAT
The DNA here is from genome assembly GCA_031002005.1 of Vandiemenella viatica. Taxonomy (NCBI): domain Eukaryota; kingdom Metazoa; phylum Arthropoda; class Insecta; order Orthoptera; family Morabidae; genus Vandiemenella; species Vandiemenella viatica. The sequence goes on along the minus strand of CM061920.1, from coordinate 4,674,375 downwards.
GCCAAAAATATGCTAAAGTTTTCCGAAAAATCCTGAAAAAATGCCATCAAAATTGAAGGGCATGTCAACATACCTACCAGAAAAATCGCCACACAAAATAAACTCCACCATTAAGAGGTCTACCATGAACATCACTACCAAACAATAACTATACCAATAAACAATTCTACCAAATGCTATTTCTTCCTAGTAACATGTCTACCATTTACGAACCCTACCGCATGAAAACCTCTCTACTACGAGAACCTCTACCAAGTCATTATCTTCCATAAATATGTCTGCCAATCAGAAGCCTCCCAGTAACATGTCAATCAAAATGTAAAGAAACCAAACTAAACTTTATTATAATACTACACCTCACAAAAAACGACCATCGTTAAAGGTAACGTTACCATTTTATAATACTACCCAAAAAGGACTCGAGGAGAATTTAAACATACTAGCAGAACTAAACTGGACTACGTATCATGCAATGAAAAGAGCAGAACATATTCATTAGCTAACGTCTGTAAGACACATATTGTAGTAAATAATCCCAAAATTTTATCACTCCAAGAAAATCATTGACTTATCAGGGAAAAATGTTACAAAATATGCAATATGCTAAATTCAATTTTTTTCATGCCAAATCACTTGAAAATACTTTAAATTTAGCCATAAAAATGCTAAATTGGCAGCACTGGCCGCCAGCAGTGGCGAGCAATCCACAAGGCGAAAAGCTAAGCACTTAAAACAAAATCCAGGTTTCTAAACCTGCCACTCGACCTACGTGATACCTCACACACAAACAAAATCTTTAAACTTTTTTTGTACGTAGGCTTTTACATCACGTCAAAGTCGAAGTCATTAGAGGCTGGAGAGCACTGGGGACAAGCCACGGGAAGGAACTCGGCCGTGTCCTTGTGTGGCACTGACCACGAGTGGTTTCGGGAACCACGTCTGCATGATCTCACGGAGATTCGAACCCGCGTCCTCGCGAACTCCAACCTTCGCTCGTGCTCCGCGGCGCACAGCCGCATCTCTTAGAACTCGACACTGGCAAACATGTGAGGACACCTTGGTTTTAAAGCGACTGATAAAACCTGACGATTCCTCTATACCGAGAGCCATACCACTGAGATGCGATGTGGAGGTTAAGCTGGATGGATAAAGTAAGTAATGTTGAAGGTTGGTGAACGGAGAAAAATACTCCAAGTCATAAAAGAGAGAAAGGAGAACTGGATTGGACACTTATTGAGAGGGGAGTGCTTGCTAAAAGACTCCTTGGAAGATTAGAAGAGTGACAGCAAGAAGGAGGTGCATCAGAGACACGGCAACTACAGTGGAGAGCAGCCATGTGGGCGCCTGCCTCAGGACACAGCACTCACGATGACGAGTAGGTTCCGATCTCTTTGACAAGGAATATTTTTTTCCTGTCTTTTTTTCTGAGCTGTAATGCTTAGTTAAACACTGACTGAACGTTTCTGATTGTATTTAAATGTATTTTATTCTGCATATGAAAGCATATTCAGGCTATTTTTGGTTTGCTCATATTACGATAATATTTATTATCATATTTTGAAGAAAAATCTGCCAATTTTTTTAGTATTACCGGGAATTCACTAGAAGTTAAAGATGAGAATAAATTAAGATAATTATTCACAGATCTGTACTCCTATTATACATTGGAGGAAAAACAGAACTAATTGTCACTGAACTGGTCACAATTCACCAGTCAAGAACTGAAGTTATGCATTGATGTCACTCTCTAAGTTAATGTTCGGCCCGCCTTTTAATCTCAGCAGCTTGCATGTGTCGAGCAGCGTCAATGTCTCACTGTCGCCAATACTTTAGAAAATAATCCTCAGTGTTAAATCTGCAGTGGATCAGTGAGTACCGCCATGCCGAAAATAAAATTAGCAAAATTTTCTGAATGTGCGAAGTTAGGAGTTACGTGAAGGAATTTGCAAAGGAGTAGTCTAGTTTAGACGAAAGAGTTCTTTTATACAAACTATGTGAAATTAAACTGACTTCAACAAATTGATTTAGATTTTAATTTCCCAATAGAGTCTTTGCGCGACAGCACGGCCGTGGGTACCAACCCTCTCCACTTTGATTTTTGTTTAGTTGTCTTAAAACTAATACAAAAATAACTGCTGCAGTGAGTGAAAGGCTGTACCAAAACTGCTTTCAAAGATCCATCGGATAAAAATGGGGAGGGAACCTAGCACATTCTAATGATACTGTTGAGAGTGCAAAGATGTCAAACTGCTATGGTAGGGGGTCGAGCCGGCAAGATAAAACAGTGAAAAGAGTAGACAAGCTACACTGGTGGGCTAGGTTATAAGAAAATACACGATTAGTCGGTTATACCACGTGACGATCAAAAAGTATTACGATTGGCTGTAAGACGGACAAGAAACAGCACAGTCACGTGAAAGCAACGTGTCGGTGGGATGGTAGACCATGTGGAGTGCATGCCGGGTCGCGGTCGTAACGTGTGACGGAGAGACTGTCGGATTCGCGCGGTAGCTCTGTTTAATCAACGTGTGCAGAATAGGGAATCGGTTTTCTAACTGTAAATCTGCTTTCTTCAAGACGAGGTTCGATGTCTTAAACTTTCATTGTAATGTGGAGCTGGTACCGGCATGGGCATTGTGTTTTGAAATAAACTGTTTAAATATGATCTTCTGAAATCTGGTGAACGTGCTGTAGTAGTAACCTTTAAGTGACGGACATTTACTTGGGTAATCCTGATGAATTTTCCGAATCCCGTGTGGCGACCGTAATTGACTTTCGACTCTGTGTGACACCTTACCCAGTGTCCACCCGTATACCAGTGCGTACCCTACTCGGTCTAAGTTATGTCTGCGACCTCTGCTAAGTCTTCATAGTACAGAGTGTTTTGTGAAGGCGATGGACTTAGCACTGGACGCACAGCCTGAGTGAGCCCAGGAGGTGTATTTCTAGCGCTCCGTCCGTCTATTTGCGTTCGGCCGGGAGCGCCAGTTCAAGTGCAACGCCACGCATTGTTCGCTTCACGACCGACTCCAGGACTCTCCGTCACAACCTGCTCATTCGAAACAAAAAATGTTTATTAAATATATCAGCAGTTAAAAAATTGATTTCCACTGAACTTTGCTTGATAATAACAACAACAGACGAAATCGCGGTGCAGCGCCCTTTCCGGTGGCAATCTCCCTACACACCCGTCATTCTCCTTTCCTCTTCCAACCTACTTTTGACCTCGACTAATTTTTACTTTAAATTCTTTCAGTGTTTTTGGTAAATTGTTCATAAATTCTCTTGGCAATTTAATCCAATCCCTTACACCCTTCCATACATCTCTCTTAATTTTCCCACCAATATCTTTCCATGCTTCATCACCAATATAGGTCTTGTACACTCCCATAACCTCTTCACCCTCCTCCTATCCTCCAATGAATCCCACTCCAGCTCCTTTATCAAATTAATTACTGATTGCGTTAATTTCCAAAGACATATCTGGGAGCCCTTCTCTGCACCCCCTCCAACTCCTGTATTTGATACTCAAAATGCGGATCCCATACTACACCACCATGTTCCAGCAGTGGTCTGACCAAAGTTTTGTACCCCAATTCCCTTACTCTCTAGTGCATCCCCTCATCACTCTTTCCAACAGGTGAAGGTTTTTGAACCTTTTCCCTACTACCGGTCCAATGTGTCCTGACCAGTTAAGTCTGCTATCAAATGTAATGCCAAGGTATTTATATTTCTAGTCTTCAATAAGTAGTTTCTTCCCCACTTTATAATCATAATCAACCTGTTGCTTTTTATCTGTGTATCTAATAAGCTGAGTCTTCTTTGAATTTATCTTCCGCGCGTTGCTTCTTTATTCCCTCCACGTACCACACACTACGTAGCACCCAATCTTCAGATCTTCCAAAACAAACCATCCATTGCATTAAACTTTTTTTCTTTTCACTATTTTCTGTTTGTGTTTCAGTTCCTTCTTTGATTCGCCTGTAGTCTTAATTTTAGTGTTCCGCTTTATTTGTTCTTGGTTTCGTTTACTTTTATCCTGCTCATCTAATGTATCTTCTATCTCTTCTTGCAGCTTGCAGTGCTTGCTTATTGATTCTTTCCCCGCGCACTGCTGATAACAGCTCTGGCGCCTCACTAGTTCCGTCATACTCGACGTTTCGTGTCTTCGTGTCCTCGCAGCAGCAGCCCCGACTTTCAGTTAAGCTGTCGAAACGTCGAGTATGGCAGAGCACCCGGGAAGAACTCCTATCGTTTCTTATATTTTTAAACATAGAAAACACGTTAAACCATAATTATAGAACATATAATAACTGCCATACATTCTGAAGCTATGCTAGCATTTAATAATTTATCTCCCATCTGCATGCAGCCCAACACTTTTCCTAAACATTGTTCTGTTAGACATTTGATTATCCCTTCGTTAAATTCTTCCAAGCCATTGTTAACAATAGTCAGACATCAAAGATTCTACTCTTCTGTATCTAGTTCACAGCCAGAGATGGTTCTCTAAGACGGATTATATTCGCTTCATAGATTTTATTATGGAACAAATCAGTAGACGCCTTTTCTAATTCTCAATGTGCCGATATCAGAGTAAAACATAACGTTAAGCTGTGTGACGAAGACTTTCCCGGAGTATTGCTGACATGTAATCTCCACGATTCGACTCATTTCTGCCAGACAGTCGTAACACCAGACCTGAAGATGGTGGCAGAGCTCGCCGCCGAAACCTCCTCTTTTTACAACTCTATCGGCGGAGACCCGTGGAGATTACACGCCATAACGTAAGGTACCGCTGACGTCACATGAGCTAGCGGTGCGTATGGTGTCGATAATTTTTGCTTGATCCTTGCACACACAATTCCAAAATTTACGGTTTTGGCCCGTTATATCAGGGACGGAATATGGTACTAGCCGAGACGAAAAGTACGTTACGTGTTAGCTGATGATATAAGCTACCACGATGTGAAATTTTGTTGGAACGCTTTGTTTAGTTTTTGCGTAATGCGCCGACATACAAGACAAGACAGAACGTTACAACAATTTCATAACATAGAATAGATTGTAACTAAAGACAACCAATACTGATATTATTCAATGTTTTAAGTGCACAATATTTTCGGAACTTCCACATCTCAGTTAGTGTCTGACTGCCCCTGCTTGCTAGGCGACACCCTCCACAAGGATCAACCCTGTGTCCCATGTCTCACAGTGCTTCACACAATGTATATACTACCCTGGGATCTTTACTTATGTAAGTCTTACTGCTTCCTATCGCATAAAACAAGCATGTCTGTAATGCACCATAAAACTGTATAAAAGTTGTGTCTTTACATAAAATTCATTTCAAGAAGAGTAATATCAATGCACACTGCTGACAGAGACGGCTGTGTGTGTTTAACGCAAAACTAGTGGAACCGTTTTTAACGAAATTGCACACAGCGACAGCTCGTGACAAGGATTAGCACAGAGAATAAATTACAACGGTTCCGGAGATAAAGAACCCAAAGACGTTAGTTTTTGAATTTACGTCTCTGCGCCCACGCATCATCCAGAAAGCATTGAACCAGGGCCCGCTCTAGCGGTATTGCCGCCCCGGACAAATAGACAAATTGCCGCCCCTTAAGATTATGTAGAATTATATATTTTTTAAAAAATAAATAATTTTTATTCGAATAAAATATTTAATTTTAAATTTTAATAAAATCATGTATATAAACTTATTGAATTCTGATCTATCGGCACAACATAGAGAAATTAATTATGAAATGTCTTTACATAGCCACAAATTAACCATATTTTTACATTTGTAAATGCTATTACAGATGGATATTATCACACAAACAAACTAAATGCCATTATTTTGAAAATAAAACGAAATTACATCAAATATGCTAAAATCACAAAAAAACTTTTTTTTCTTAGTTTCAGGTTGCGAATTTTTTATTACATCTTAAAATTTACTTCATCAGCAATTTCACACTCAATTGCCAAAATGGCTAAATCATTAAATTATCAATTTCTTGGTTTTCGTAAATGCTTAGCAAGGCGTCGTATACATCTCCCAAATGAAATTTTTAAGGTTTTAATGCCTCTATCCTCTCAATCCTACTCTCCCATCTAGTGTCACTCCATGTTTTCAAAGTTGAACCCTGAACATGCTTTAAAAGTATTTCCCATCGAAAAGTAGATGACAAAAAGAATTAATATATTTTTTGGACCATGTTGAAGAAATTAGCGGCTTGAAAGGATGCTTTTGCCATTAATAACAAGATTAAGAGTATGGCTACTACACGGAACGCTCGCGAATTATATTGCTTAATTCTAAATTGCACTCCTGCTTTATTGCGCCTCATATTGGACCCGTTGTCAGTCCCTGTCCTCTGATATCCTGCAAATTTAAACACAAGTCATTAAGTTCTCCAACTATAATGTCAGACATTTGTTTTCCTGTGAATCTTTCGACTGGTAAGAAGCCTTAAAAGCTTTCATTAATTTTAATCTCAACATCAGCATTAAATGTATTGGTTGAAACATATCTGATTACAAGAGTAATTTGCTGTATCTTTCTAAAGTCAGGAGTACAGTTTAAAATTATGGGAAAATATTTGAAATTTTTTTATTTCATTAATAACATGAGACTTTACACTTTGATGCAGCAGATCTACTATCCCGGATTGTATATTTTCCACAAGATATTGAACTTTAGTCTCTACTTTTTAGAGCACTCAACGGACGTGCTCTTCCATAATGGGATCGTATTCAGACAGTAACTCAACTATTTTTAAGAAATTATCGGTATTATGCTCAAACAACTTGTCGCTTGTATCTTGAAAAACCAGTCAACTTTTACCAAGCATTTTGGTAATTGCACCGATTCTTAGAAGCACCTCATTCCAATGATTTATTTCGGCATTAATAACTCTTTGAGTGGCAGCATCTACAGTTTTACAACAATTTAATCTTTTTTGCCTGAATATGATTTTTCGAAATTTCATGCTCTTTTAAAGTTTCGTCGAGGTGCTACCAATTTTTAAAACCCTCCTTTGACAGAGAACTAACTAAACAACTGAAAATTTTGCAACAGAAGCAGTAAACGCAGTAGCTAATCTTGCAATATTTCCTCTGCGTTGCTGAAAATTCATGCATAATATTTTGCGCTAAAACGTCGATCTGTGTCATTGGAAGGAAATGTGTAATTATGCAATAGTTTAGATGGACCTTGCCTTACTAAAAAGCTTCTTACGGCGTCTCATAAAATTCTTGGCCACAAAGTTTTAGAATGCCTTCTGTGAGTCTCAAGTTGGTGTCAGTTCCAGTTGGTTTACAAACTTCGTTCATTTGTTCGCTATTATTCACTGACGATTCTATACTTCATTTGTATCCCAACCTGATATTGGATTCTAAGATTTGTTTTGTTAAAACCCTGAATACAGTAAATTTTTTTAACGCGCCAGATTGATTCTGCCTTTACGCTTCCTTTCCCAACCTTCTTTTTTTTGTACTGGTAACCAGATAGTTTTCTTTGACCGTCAGACATTTTGAAAGAGGAATGCACGTAACTCAAACAATGTACACTATAAAATAATATAAAAAATAAATATTTATCCTTGCTCTAAATAAGCTAAAACCATAACTAAGATAAATTATTCTCAGTCGATATAAAAAAATATTTATGCACAACACAAAATATTTTCCATACCCTGTGAACATAAAGAAAGTCTAGTGTTACTACACAGTCAAAGCTTATTCGCGGATGATACTATCCGTAAATTTGCTGCAAATACAGAAACCGTGTATACAGAATGGCAATTTCTATAGGCTTGAACGGAATAGGTTCTAAGTTCACAAACAAAAAAATGATGTTGTGGAGTGATTGTCGCGCAATGCATTTATTAAACCAACTGACAAAGTAATTCACATTCACTAAAATAGTTAATGAATTTCTTTTTGTTGAGATGATTTACAAATGCAGCAATTAGAGTATCTGTAAACCGCATTCGTATATATAATAAACATCATGGATTATTATATGTTAGCAGTTAGCATTCGATATTAAATATACTAATGGTATGTGAAGTAACTAATCGGTAATCAGCAGCTGGTAATATTATTTATTTATTAATGATTGTAACTACTGTCCCACACCCACTAAACTACAGTATTTTCACAAGCGATCAAAGCTAGCGTATATGGTTCAAGTTTAAGTCGCGATACACGACGATGATAATTTAGGATAAAATTGATTGTATCAATGCGCGTGTGATTGAGGCTTTGAATTTTTGCGCCAATATTAGCGGAGATTGTGATTAGGTTGAGATTCAGCCTGGACCAATAAGAAACTGAACTTTTTTGTCACAGCCAATGGCACGAGGAATTTAGTTATTTAAACAAAATTCATGAGCACTATGTCACGTTGTGATGTCATGTATCGCGACGTAAACTACTCCCGCGTATGTAATTTAACCCAACCAAAACACTTACAATGCCTGTATCTAATTTGTACAACAAATCTGTGAGGCTCGGATTACGAGAAGAAATTATTATGCAAATTATTCCACTTCGATTTCCAATAACTAAGATCCATATTGATTTGGTTCATCAATTCAATAAAATAAATACTCAGCATCTCCCGCCAGGCACTATCGATTCCATGTATTAGAGCATAGCTGCAATTGCGAACAACACTCCTTTTCACCGCGTCTAGTAACTTGTGGGCAGTATAACGTCGGAATCAGTGCAGGTAGCCGAGGGCAGGTGTAACAGCCCCCACCTACTGGGCTTCTGTTGTGTGCTTTTGTCGTTGTGCGCCTATGTCGTATATCCAACTAAATAATAGTTTAATCATAGATGTACTTACCTTTAGAAATTATGAAATCCGGAAGTAAATTTTATGAACTTCCACTTATGACTAATAACGTAATAGTAAGACTAATGCTGTTGTGTAATGAAACCACTTTTGTAATTAGCAATAATAAGCAAATTGAGACAACAACGCGTTCTACTCGTGTGCTAAGGCCCAATTCACACAGAAGAGACGTGGCGCGGACTTCGGGCAGAGACATGGCGCGGACGCGGCGCATTTTGAAGTTGCTCCTATGGCGGAATTCAACAGAGGCGGCAGGACAACGGCGCGCCCCTTTGAGGTCCGCGCCCCGTCTCTTCGAAGTCTCTAGGGGCGCACCCAAATAGCTAAGAACTGTAAGTTTTTAACGAACGAAAAAATCAGTATGTGGATTTTTTTATTGATTGGGTATTTAACCCATTAATATTATTAATATTTTTCACACACTTACAGCCGAAATGGCGCCCCTAAATTTAAGCGCCCCGGGCAAATGCCCGGTTTGGCCCCCCCTAGAGCGGGCCCTGCATTGAACCTATTTCAAAGAACTTTTACCTAGTGATGGTCGATAGCACTACTTAATTGACATTCTACACTGTGAATCTAGATAAACTATTTAGCTGTCAGTGATAAAAACGCGTGTTTCGAATGAGCTTATGCCATTAGTTAAGTGTAGGATGCATCAGTTAAAAAGGGTGTGAGACAAGGTGGTAGTCTATGCCTTGTATGTAGAGGATGCAACATAGGAAGTAAAAGAAAATTTTTCAAGTGTCATAAGTGGTCAAGGAGAAAAAGTTGTCAGTATACTACGATTGTTCATGACATTGTCTTGTTAGCAGAATAGGCTGAAGATATTGAGAAGTTACCGAATGGCATGAACAAAATACTGAAGAAAGATTTTGGACTGAATATAAATCAAAGCAAGACAAAAGTGATGAAATGTAGCATAAATGATACCAATCTAACTACATGAAATATAAAAATAGGATCGGATGCATTAGGAGAAGTAAGTGAATTCTGCTATTTGGGAAGCAAAATTACAACCCATGGCCAAAGCAGTAATGATGTTAAAAGCAGAATAGCACTAGCAAAAAGAGCCTTCATGAAAAAGAAATCTTTTAGATTCAAATATTGATCTATGAATTAGAAAGAACTTTTTTGATGTTGAAAATTTCGACAGAAAAAATATGAAATGAAGGAGTATTGGAAACGATGAGTAAGAAAGTAGTTTGTGGAAGAAGAGACAGGATGGTAGGTCATATTTAGAGACATGCAGGATTGGTTAATTTGTTAGTGGATGGAACAGTCGAAAATAAGAACTGTAAAGGAAGACAGGTTTAGAATATATGAAGCAGATAATTGGGGACGCGGGTTGGAAGGAGAATGTTGAGATGAAGAGGTTAGCACAAGATAGGAAGGGATGGAGGATTCCATCAAACCAGTCGAGAGACTGATGACAGGAAAACAAAACCCCGCATATGGAGATGAAAGCGTCGAGCTAGGTGTTGGGATTAGAGATGTGTTCTGTATCACCTCCACAAACACACACGCTGATATGAAGAGTAGTCACGCGTGCCCGTGGCGGTCAAGGGATCAACTTCGAGCAGGGCCCGCTCTAGCGGTATTGCCGCCCCTTAAGATTATGTAGAATTATATATTTAAAAAAATAATTAATTTGTAATCGAATAAAATATTTAATTTTAAATTTTAATAAAATCATATATTCATAAATAAACTTATTGAATTTTGATCTAGCGGCACAAAATAGAGAAATTAATTATGAAATATCTGTAAATGGCCACAAATTAACCATATTTTTACGTTTTTAAATGCTATTACAGATGGATATTATCACACAAACAATCTAAATGCCATTATTTTGAAAATAAAACGAGATTACATCAAATACGCTAAAATCACCAAAAAATACTTTTCTTTATTACTTTCAGGTTGCGAATTCTTTATTACATCTTAAAATTTACTTCATCAGCAATTTCATACTCAATTGCCAAAATGGCTAAATCATTAAATTATCAATTTATTGGTTTTCGTAAATGCTTAGCAAGGCATCGTATACATCTCCCAAATGAAATTTTAAAAGTTTTATTGCCTCTATCCTCTCTATCCTTCTCTCCCATCTAGTGTCACTCCATGTTTTCAAAGTTGAACCCTGAACATGCTTTAAAAGTATTGTCCATCGAAAAGTAGATGCCAAAAAGAATAAATATATTTTTTGGACCATGTTGAAGAAATTAGCGGCTTGAAAGGATGCTTTTGCCATTAATAACAAGATTGAGAGAATGGCTACTACACGGAACATTGAATGCTCGCGAATTATATTGTTTAATTATAAATTGCACTCCTGCTTTATTGCCCCTCATATTGGACCCGTTGTCAGTCCCTGTCCTCTGATATCCTGCAAATTTAAACACAAGTCATTAAGTTCTCCAACTATAATGTCAGACATTTGTTTTCCTGTGAATCTTTCGACTGGTAAGAAGCCTTAAAAGCTTTCATTAATTTTAATTTCAACATCAGGATTAAATTTATTGGTTGGAACATATCTGATTACAAGAGTAATTTGCTGTATCTTGCTAAAGTCAGGAGTACAGTTTAAAATTATGGAAAAATATTTGAATTTTTTTATTTCATTAATAACATGAGACATTACACTTTGATGCAGCAGATCTACTATCCAGGTTTGTATATTTTTCCCAAGATATTGAGCTTTAGTCTCTACTTTTTAGAGCACTCAACGGACGTGCTCTTCCATAATGGGATCGTATTCAGACAGTAACTCAACTATTTTTAAGAAATTATGGCTATTATGCTCAAACAACTTGTCGCTTGTACCTTGAAAAACCAGTCAACTTTTACCAAGCATTTTGGTAATTGCAACGATTCTTAGAAGCACCTCATTTCGATGATTTATTTCGGCATTAATAACTCTGAGTGGCAGCATCTACAGTTTTACAACAATTCAGTCTTTTATGCCTGAATATGATTTTTCGAAATTTCATGCTCTTTTAAAGTTTCGTCGAGGTGCTTCCAATTTTTAAAACCCTCCTTTGAGAGAGAACTAACTAAACAACTGAAAATTTTACAACAGAAGCAGTAAACGCAGTAGCTAATCTCGCAATATTTGCTCTGCGTTGATGAAAATTCGTGCACAATATTTTGCGCTAAAACGTCGATCTGTGTCATTGGAAGGAAATTTGTAATTATCCAATAGTTTAGGTGGACCTTGCCTTACTAAAAAGCTTCTTACGGCATCTCATAAAATTCTACGCCACATTGTTTTAGAATGCCTTCTGTGAGTCTCACGTTGGTGTCAGTTCCAGTTGGTTTACAAACTTCGTTCATTTGTTAGCTATTATTCTCTGACGATTCTATATTTCTTTTGTATCCTGACCTGATATTGGATTCTAAGATTTGTTTTGGTAAACCCTGAATACAGTATATTTTTTAACGCGCCAGATTGATTCTGCCTTTACGCTTCCTTTCCCAACCTTCTTTTTTTTTTTTGTACTGGTTACCAGATAGTTTTCTTTGACCGTCAGGCGTTTTTGAAGAGGCATGCACGTAATTCAAACAATGTACACTATAAAATAATATAAAAAGTAAATATTTATCATTGTTCTAAATAAGCTAAAAACATAACTAAAATAAATTATTCTCAGTCCATATAAAAAAATATTTATGCACAACACATAATATTTTCCATACCCTGTGAACATAAAGAAAGTCTAGTGTTACTACACAGTCAAAGCTTATTCGCGGATGATACTATCCGTAAATTTCCTGCAAATACAGAAACCGTGTATACAGAATGGCAATTTTTATAGCAGGGGTGGCCAAGCAACTAGATAGTCCGAGCCGTTTTTCAAAATTTGAAATTTTTCGCGAGGTATTAAATTTTTTTACAGAAATTATATTTATTGCAAACATATGAATATAGTTACAAAATATGTGTATTGAATTTAAATATTAAAAATTAAACACATTTATTTTACTTCTCTTGATAAATCTTTAAAATTTGGTGACAGCATTTCTCAGTAATTCTTTGAGATGCTGGTTAGTTAATACTAAAACTTTTAGTACATCTTCCAAGTTTTTTTTAATAAACTCTTCCTCTCCATACGGGCGTTTTGCACGAGCAATATTCCAGGCAATAATAAAGCTGGCTTCAGCCACATTATTAGCTTCATTGCTAAAGGTCATCAAAATTGACTGTTGTTTATTTAAATTTGATTTTAAAGAAGTAAGTTTATCTAATCTTAATTTGGAATTTGGTGGATAATGATTAGAAAACTGAGGATGATTGATTTCACAATGTTGACGTAGACTGCTTGCTTTATTTTGATCGTAAAATTACAAATAACACATAATGCTTTTCCGTTATTGTCAATAAAAAGAAATTCTCCTCCCACTCATTATTAAAACATCTATTTTGTTGTTTTATTTTCGTTCTCTGTCATCATATTTTCAAAAGAACTGGCAATAAATAAAGAAATTTAGAAATACAAGTTTTGTGTTATTAAAACAATAACAACACGTTACATACTACGAAACAAATTATAGTTAACTTACCAAAAATTCCAGATTACAAATTATACCCGTAGCAAGAATGATACAAATTGTTTCCTCGAGAGCACAATGTCAACTGTCCGTTGCAATGAATGTTTACAAATTCAAAATCAGTCTGGAGTAGGTCGATTACCGACGATTACGCCACTATTTATGTTTTTCGTGCAGTTTTCGATGAGTCATATCATTCTTAACTTGGGCGGAAATGAAATTTGTTACAACGTTGCACTTAATTTTTCATATTTGTTACCAGTAATTTAAAGGAAATTTTGAAACACATACGACCCGATAATTTTAAAAAAATATAATAACACAAAAATGAAAAGGGAACTCAGGTACATTTATCGAGAGCCACAAATAATCCTTCAAAGAGCCGCATGTGGCTCGCGAGCCACAGGTTGGCCACCCCTGTTCTATAGGCTTAAACGGAATAGGTTCCAAATTCACAAAAAAAATGATGTTATGGAGTTATTGTCGCGTAATGCACTTATTAAACCAACTGACAAAGTTATTCACATTCACTAAAATAGTTAATGAATTTCTTTTTGTTGAGACGATTTACAAATGCAGCAATTAGAGTATCTGTAAATCGCATTCGTATATATAATAAACATCATGGATTATTATATATTAGCAGTTAGCATTCGAAATTAAATATACTAATGGTATGTGAAGTAACTAATCGGTAATCAGCAGCTGGTAATATTATTTATTTATTAATGATTTAAACTACTGTTCCATACCCAGTAAACTACAGTATTTTCACAAGCGATCAAAGCTAGCGTATGTAATTTAACCCAACCAAAACACTTACAATGCCTGTATCTAATTTGTACACCAAATCTGTGAGGCTCGGATTACGAGAAGAAATTATTATGCAAATTATTCCACTTCGATTTCCAATAACTAAGATCCATATTGATTTGGTTCATCAATTCAATAAAATAAATACTCAGCATCTCCCGCCAAGCACTATCGATTCCATGTATTAGAGCCTAGCTGTAATTGCGAAAAACACTCCTTTTCACCACGTATAGTAACTTGTGGACAGTATAACGTCGGAATCGGTGCAGGTAGCCGAGGGCAGGTGTAACAGCCCCCACCTACTGAGCTTCTGTTGTGTGCTTTTGACGTTGTGCGCCTATGTCGTATATCCAACTAAATAACAGTTTAATCATAGTTGTACTTACCTTTATAAATTATGAAATCCTGAAGTAAATTTTATGAACTTCCACTTCTCACTAATAACGTAATAGTAAGACTAATGCTGTTACGTAATGAAACAACTTTTATAATTAGCAATAACAAGCAACCCGTTCTACTCGCGTGCTAAGGCCCAATTCACACAGAAGAGACGTGGCGCGGACTTCGGGCAGAGACATGGCTCGGACGCGGCGCATTTTGAAGTTGCTCCTATGGCGCAATTCACAGAGGCAGCGGGGCAACGACGCGCCCCTTTGAGGTCCGCGCCCCGTCTCTTCGAAGTCTCTAGGGGCGCACCTAAATAGCTAAGGACTATAAGTTTTTAAAGAACGAAAGAATCGGTATGTGGATTTTTTTTTATTAATTGGGTATTTAACCCATTAATATTATTAATATTTTTCTCACACTTACAGCCGAAATGGTGCCCCTAAATTTTAGCGCCCCAGGCAAATGCCCGGTTTGCCCCCTCCCCCCCCCTAGAGCGGGCCCTGCTTCGAGGCAAACCACACTTTCAAGAACCACTCGGAATCCCCCCAGAGAGCGGCAGGGGCAGTTAGGTGAGGTGTTTCTTCGGGATTCCGCCCCCCTATGATGACGAGGAA
Source organism: Vandiemenella viatica (assembly GCA_031002005.1). Taxonomy (NCBI): domain Eukaryota; kingdom Metazoa; phylum Arthropoda; class Insecta; order Orthoptera; family Morabidae; genus Vandiemenella; species Vandiemenella viatica. The sequence goes on along the minus strand of CM061920.1, from coordinate 4,659,138 downwards.
TCGTGAGGTGACCACCCCCCCACTCCTGCTGACCTACTCGTACTGTGTGATCTCCTCCCCCATCCCCCCCCCCTTGGTGAGGTTACGCCGGAAATCCCCCCTCCCCATTTCACCTCACAGAATTAACAGACGCCCCCTAAGAAAGAAGCTTAAGAAACTTCTCTAAGATGAGCCGTGTTTATTCACGAAGGCTGGGGAACGCCGCCAAGTCAACCTTTATCATCCATCGCCTGCACGATTGATTCCAGTGTGCGGCGGCAGTTGTTAACCAGCTGGAGCGGCTAGTTATCCCGCGCCATCAGTGACGAGAGCAGACCAGCTCACAACAGTCACCACTCTCATGTCCCTTAATATCGTGATTAGCTAAAAGTAATTACACTTTGATTAGTAAGATCACTTATTTCTACTCACCATAAAATCGCCGAGATATGCTCTAATTTAAATATTAATCCAGTTATAGCCACATTCCGATCATTCGAATTTGTATAATGTCACGCAAGTAAAATCTTTCGTATAAATATGTCAATTTTAAATTATTATGCACTTCACAAGCCCCGCCACACTGACATTTCATGTGGAAGAATGGAGATGATTTATGGTGAATATAGCATAATTACTACACAAGCTGCGAGAGGATTTGTAATACGCAAGAGTAGGAAAACGGGTGAGTTACTGCGAACAGATCAGCGACAGGATTATAGAATCCCGGGAAAAATAATGTTACAGGAAGATGAAGAAACAAAAATATTACTATACTGAAAAATTAATTCAGTATGTAAAGGGGAGCAAAATCTAGTAATATTGGGTGATTGGAAAGCGGTAGTGGGAGAAGGAAAATGGGGGATACTGCAGTTTTGGTCTAAGAGGAAAGGAATCAATTCTAGGGAATACAGGTGGATATAAGCTAGATTATACCATGGTCTAATAAACTCGCAAACCAAGTTACAGACTGTAAAGCATAACCAGGAACAAACAGACTGTGACCACAATCAGATAGTTATAAAGTGCGGCTCGAATCCAGGAGAATAAAGAAGCAATACAGACAGAAGTGACGAAGTGAATAAACTGAAACCATCTAACACGATGGAGAAACTTGCGGTCGATGTGTGGAAGAAATTCAGTTGCAGAGGAAAAATACAATCAATGTCGGAAAACAAACCTTGAGCATTAGAAGACGCTGGCCGGAAACCTTGGAAGACAAGAAGAAACTTAGGAGCTGATGGTTCAGACGAGAAGGCACAAATAAGAATGTTTGGGTTAAAGCAGGAAGACTGAAGGTATGAAGAAATAGAGAAGAAAATTTTAAGAAGAAAAGTAGATGTACCATATAGAAGAAATAAAGAGAAAGTGTATTACCTAAAAATTACGGCAGACCTTCGAAATATTTGACTTCAAACGAGGCAATTCTTAAAACTCCAGAAGACTAACTCCAAAAAAATATGAAGCAGCATACATTCAAAAAAGTTTTTATAGAAGTATAATCTTCACAGTACCGAAGAAAGCACAAGCTGACAAATGTGAAAGTTATCGCACATAATATGGTTTGAAGTTACTGACCAAGATAATATACAGCTGAATAGAAAGGATAGTAGAAGATATAGTAGATGAAATCAGTTTGGATTTAGGAAAAAATCGCATTACAAGAGAAGCAATTGTGGCTTGAGATTAATACTGGGAGGTGATTTGAGAAAAATGAATAGATTTGTAGACTTCGTGATAATGTCAGACGAAAGAGGTGCTTAAAATTTTAATAAGTTTTAACCAGATGGCTATAACAAAAGACTAACCAGAGACGAGCGTTAATCTAAGAGGATGTGAGATTAGTGGTAGTTTATTCTTGTAGGATATGTAGAGGAAGCAATGAAGGAAGTAAAAGAAATAGAAATGGAAGAAATCTTATAGTGAACAGGGTGAGGATACTACTGAATAGCATGAACTGGCAGAAGAATCTGGACTATATATAAACCAAAGCCGGTAAGTGTGGTAGAAATGGTAGCTATTGTAGAAGGCAGAAGTAGTAAGCTACTTATCTTATGTAGCAAGTAAAATGATGGACGCAAAATGCACGATATCAAAAAGCAGAATAGCGCAAGCGAAAAGAGGCTTCTTGAAAAAAATATTCATCTAGGACTCAGAAAAAAGGTTTTAAAACTGTGCAGAGTGAAACATAGACATCAGGAATACCAGAATGAAAGAAAATTGAAGCATTGAAACCAAGTTGAAAATTAAGTGGACAGGTAAAGTACAAAATGAACGCGTTTCGGAATGGGCGAGGAATGTTTGAACTCATGTCTTGTCGACGTCGAGGTTATTAGAGGCGGGATAGGATGGGGGACAAGGAACTGGAAGAAATTCCGCCAAGGCGTTTTGAAGGAAGAGTCTAACAGGAGATGGGACTGGTTAACTTGTTAGTGGAGGGAACAGAGAGAATGGAATGTTGAGATATGGAGACGTTGTGTAGACTGAGGTTTGAGTTGGAGTTTACGCGGCGAGATGCGAACTTGGAGATTCGTTTAGGAGGGACAGCTGAACGCTGTGGCTGGAGTGTGTGAGAGGTCGCCCCTTGAGAGCAGCAGAAAAAATGTGGAGGGGAGGCACTGACTTCCGCTGACGCAGCGGCTGGTGTGGTGGCCACATGTGCTGCTATCTGCCTGATACCACGGGGCGTATTCACTGTGCGTCGCGGGGGCGGGAGACGTGCTGGACACCCCTGCTAACGGACACCGGCGGTTATTTCGGGAGCAATCAGACATCACAACCAACAACCACTCAAAGCCCTCTGGCTGCTGCCTATAGCCAGCCAGTTGTAATATCGGCGACACACGACTCAGGCTAATTCCAAGTCGAAGCATTGTAACGAATCGTTTAGGAAATGTCATATAAAACCTTCCTATAGGACAAGGGCGTATCCAGGATCAGAACTAGAGGGGGGCAGGATTTGAACTAGAGGGGGGGCAGGATTTGAACTAGGGGGGGGGGCAACTCATTTTGGTCTCGAGGAAGTGGGGTGGGGGACTGAAACATGACATTACAAAATCAAACTCAAACCTATTCAGGAAACTATTTTTATCATTGATTAATATAGTAACCCAACTACTTAATCTAAGGACGTACTATGTAGTTAATTAAGATCGTAAGTCAGTTAGTTTTTTCAATAATTTAGTTTGTCAATATCTCATGTTCTTTCACGAAATTTCGATGCACACTCATCAGACATAATCCAGTCAATCTTTCTCTCCCAAAGTGCTCCTGAACTAGTTCTTCACTCGTCGAAGCGTACTGAAGGCAACTTAATTTTTTCTTCTAGGGGGGGGGGCAGCAGTCCCCCTCTGCCCCTCGCTGGATACGCCCATGCTGTAGGATGCGTGTCGCAAGAGCTAGAGAACAGCGGCGCGATTTAATTCAGTTGCCATAGAGCGCACGCTCCGGTGGCAACCTCCCTACACATTCATTTCCCCTTTTTAATACCCGCCTACTTTTAACCAATACGAATTTTAATTTTAAATTTTTTCAGTATTTGCTAAATTATTTATCACTTCTCTTGGTAATTTATTCCAATCCCTCGCTTCCTCACCCATCAAAGAAAATTTTCCCCCAGCCTTATGCCTGACATGTCAACATATACTTATGGCTTTACGCCTCGTCGACGTCATGGTCATTAGAGGCGGGATGGGGACAAGGAATTCGGCCATGGCCTTTTGAACGAAGCATCCCACTAATCGCCTGGAGTGATTTGGGAAACCATGGAAAACCCAAATCTGGATGCCCGGACGGGAATGTCTGAAACAGAGTGTCAGCTTGACTTCTTTTCGCTTCCACGCACCTTTCTGGACTCTTCCACCAATATTTTTCCACGCCTCGTCTCCAGACACTCCTTATGCACTTCCAGGAGTATTCAGCCTCTTCTTGAATTCCTCTATCATATTAGCTATGTGCTAGGTCCTGCGGTAATGGCCATAAAGAAATCTACTTTATATGTAAAATGTGGGTCTCATACAACAACACCATATTCAAGCAATCACCTAACAAAAGTTTTGTAACCTCAATTGCCTTACTTCTGTAGTAGGCCTACATCAACTACCCATTAAATGAAGGATACGGAATCCTTTCCTACCGCCAGCCCAATATGTCATGCTCAGTTCAGTTTATTATCAAATGCTACGTCAGGATATTCTCATTACAAGTCTTCAGTTGTGTCGTCATCCTATAATCATAATAAATCTTCAGTACCTGGTTCCCTGTTGCCCTGCAGCTGTTGTTTTTGTGACTGGTTGCCAGTCTTGACCAACCAGACTACGCGGATAATTAGTGGATGTATCGAGTCCCTCCACTGTACTGTACTGGATGCCCGTTTAGAGTAACAGCGAAACGCCTGCGATAAGACGACGCAATCGACTGATTGCCAATATAATAAGATCTGTCATGACTTGGACCTCCCTATCCACGACGACATCGAAACCCAATTTCAGAGACTTAAATCGAGAGGACCATATCTAACAATTATAGGCCGGCATTATACTGTAAAAGATCTTTGTCAAAGAACTTTGATAAAAGATATCTTATAAAACATTTCACCACCCTGCAAATGTAAACAAAGAGAATGGCGCAAGGGATCTTACCAAAGTTGGTTATGACTGCCGAATCCACGAAAATCTTTATTTCTGAGTATAAACAGAAGGAAATGTAAAGTCAGAACCATGTAGACTATAAGATTAGGAATAAAACGTGAACACTTACGCAAAGTTAATCAGTGCTATGATAGAAGGCTGTACTGTAGAAGACTTAAAAAAGAAAATTAATGTGTTAAGAAACTAGTATTTGACAGGTTTCTGGAATAATAGCAGACGGAATGCGCAGACCAATGCGTGTACTATATTGCAGAATGGTGTAGATCCGCCACCAGCAATCGAGTACAACCCATTTCACATACACCGTAAACAAAAAAAACAAAAAAAAAACAGCCAATAGTATATATGGGGAAATAATTCTGATATAGAAATTTATTAAAATATTGTTGTAAGAATTTATTGGACCTATAGTTTAGCATCGACCATATTTTTTATAATTCGCCATGTCCTCACATTGCAGCTCTTTCACTAAACTTTGATGAACTCCTATCATATCAAGTCTCGTAATCCACGGTCTAACCTAAATATGTTTACTTCTCTTCTTTATCTTCAATAAAATACATATTGTGACAGTTGCACCAACTGGGTCTGCAAAAGCTTACAAGTTTACTCCATTCATTTCAGAGAACTATGACGAAAAATTTTATATAGTGTAATGGGACTGAAAAAAAAATCAAAAAATATCTTTGATAAAATAAATATGATAAAATGTTTTATAAAAGATATTGGACAAAGATCTTTTACAGTGTAATGGCGGCCTTAACGGAAGAGAAGTGTGGAGATCCTCAGCCCCTCCAGAACAGCACTAAATGGAATCACCTCCCCCGCAACACCTGGGCAGCTCAACAGAGTCAGTCTCTTCACGCGTGGGGAATCAGAGATTCACCGAATTACGACTGGCGAGGACGAACAAACCATCCGTCACGTGACCTGTGATTGCCCACTTCATACACATTCCAAATGAAGCTTTACATTGGCTGCGCTATGTCGGTTTCGAATTTTAGCCATAATTTAATGATACATTTTATTAGTGTGAAACAATTGTATATAATTGTATTATTGATTATGTGCTATGGCCATAAGATGAATAAACAAAACTAGCCAGACGTATGCTTGTATTGAATAACAGCTTTTATAGTTTACGAATTCATTGGAAGACTTCTCCTATAAACTTGTGCAATAACAGAATAGATGCGATCACGGAGAGAAAGTGTCGTACTGATCCCCTGAGTCGCTAGGGAGATGAGGTTTGTTGCTGGGTAACCTCTGCAGAGTATAGACATAGAACCTCGATATCAATAGTGTTATTGTGGGCATAGATTTTAATGTCACAATGTTTATCAAGAAATGCAGCGAACAGACGAAACAAAAAGAACAGTGCTCCAGTGAGTGAACGAACTCGTAATGACTGATGACTTAATTGAGACTGGCTGCGTAAACTACTTAATCTTTATTTTTGTCTCTCCTAGCAGCGACCTGCTCCGGCGTTCACCCGCGCTTTACGACTAACACGATTTCCAGAATCGACTGGAGAACAGGCTACTTTCTTAGCACACGTTACAATTTTTTTGTTTTGTTTTTGTGATGTGGGCTCTTAGGCTGCAGCACAGATGGGGTATGAGGCCTGGCGCGGACTCGTCTTAAGACGGGAAGGAATTCGGTAATGACCTTTCGAATGAACAGCTGGTGCTGGAGTGACTCAGATCCAATCGTGACCCACTACGGTAATTCCTGGCAGACATACAGCATCTAGAGCAGGATAAACAGCAGTCACGAAAACACTACAGGTCGGAGGATTGGTCTTCAAATACTGTCTACTCCACGAGTGACGCGTGTTTTATTTTAATGCGACCTCGAAAAGATATGCTAAGCGTGTCGTGAAAATAGTACCAGTTCACTAGAGCTGTAGCAAGCCGTGTGTATTCGTTAGTGAGTAGCGAGTACATCGCCTGACTCCAAGTACAGAAACCTTACTCACGAGTCCATTTCGTTACTCGCATGTGTCGTATGGCTCTCAGGTTGATTCGATAAACAAACAAATTCGACACATCATACGGAACAGCAACGGTTCGTCCAGCGACTAAAGTCTGAATGAGGGAATGGACATTTGAACATCGTGTGTCGCGTATTTCTGGAAATTTTTATTCCAGTTTGTTTCGTCACAAAGGAAAATGTGTAAGTAGAAACATGTTGTGCATACAATATTTTAATATGATTAATATTATTTGGTTTTAAATGTTCATACTTTTAACGAGGTAAAAAGTTTTGACAATGTAAACAGTTATGCCTTTGTTTAACATTAAAATTTACAGAGCATAATTTGTAAATAGAATATTTGCGAACATTGTTAAAAATGTTTATTGGTGGATCATACTTTAAAGAGATTTTATTGATTCCGAACATTTATGATATGCGTTTATTACAAAATGCGATATTCTAACTTCTATTTTATTTTACAGTGCACTTTTACCTAAACTTACTTTACTAAATGAACAATTTACTTAAACTTTCCAAAGTACTAACGAAGTCGTCCCGTAACCTGTACGCGACGCGACTCGATGCCATGCTTCATACTAGTGCTCGATTCTGTCAAAAGTGACGAGTAACGAAACGATAGTTATGGATACTGAGTTACTGACTGGTTTAGTAACTGGTACATACGGGCACACAATTTCTGGTTATCATTACAGCTCTACAGTTTAAAGACATGTCACATTTGGAATGTTTAACACGAGTTGCGCTGGAGGCTGGTGTGGGAGGTTTTGTTGATGAGTTGTGAGCAGAAGAAGTGGACTGCAGGCTTCCCACACGAGTCGCCTGTCTCCTCTCAGCAGCGCACACGTCATCCAGCAAAAACACCGGCTCCATCTGCGCCGCGGTCCACAACACGCACCGCGCAGTCAGCTAGCGAGCGACCAGAAACCACGTCATCCATCTTCAATCCCCCCCCCCCCCCCCTCCCGCGTAGCACGTAGCTTTTCCCCTTTTGATTCCAGAAGAAATTTTGTACTATTTTCTCTTGTCGGACTATCGTAAATTACATACGGAGATAAATGAAGGAAAACAATATTCACATGCTGTCGAGTCATTTTAACTGACAATATGAATGAAGAGCTACGCGGCCTGGCTCGGAACCCCACCCTCTCCCCCCACGCAGCGCAGCTTTCCAGCCAACCCCCCCCCCCCAGACCGAGCCACGTGGTTTATGGACGCTCCGCAAGGAGAGGAGGAAATTGGGACCAGTGACGGGAAGGAATCCCGGCATCCACCTGCAGTCATCATCATTCTCCAGCTGGTTACAAACTCTCTCCACTTGTTCCTCTTCATGAATAGTTGACGGCTAAGAACAGTGTTCCAATCAAGCCCCTAAATCTTCCAGGTCCTCCTCGATTTCGTCTATCCATTTCGTTTTGGGGCTTCCCACACGCCTTTTCCCTTTCATGTTCATAGTAAAGTAGGCACTTGCTCTTGTTTCTTCCTCCATCCTTTGGACATGTCCATACCACCTGAGGCGAGAACGCTGCATGGATTTTGCCACACTGATGTTTATACCGGCCTCTGCAGGATTGATTTCATTCCTCATTTTGTCCTTCCGTGTTCTCTGAGGCACAGTAAGCAAAAAACCTGATTTCAGAGCCTTGAAGTTTACTATTGTCTCTTCTGGACAGGGTACAGGTTTCTAGTGCATAAGTCAGTATGGGGATGTAATAGGTTTTGAAAAGTATATATTTACTCTTTCTGAGCACTTTGTTGTCCCGCAATAGTTCACTGGGTTGCAAAATACTGCTCCATTATTATTTCTGCTTGTAATCTCACTTTCACTGGTGTTGTCTTTACTCAGAGTAGGTACTGCCAAGACATTTGAATTGGTCGACATTTTTGAGTGGTTGATTGTTTGGGTAAATATTCACATTGGGCGTCTTCATGACCACCGTCTTACTCTGGCTGATGTTCAGTCCGTACTCTTCAATCAGCTTGTTCCAACCCTCCAGCCTCCCCCTCAAATCATGAGATCAGCAAAGACTAGGGCTTTTGTTTCTTTTCCAATGTCTTCAAGATGTCGTCCATCACAGCAGTGAAGAGTAGGGGTGACAGCCCTGCCTTGTCTCAGACCACTTGGCTCGCACACAGGCTTGTGTGTTTTCATACAGCATTTTAATCTTGTAGATTAATGATCCTGGTGCCTTTCTTCGTTCTACGCAATCTGATCTTGCAATGCTATGATAGGCCTTTTCGACATACCATGATGATTTCCTTGTCTGGACAGCTGGGCGGGGATTCGAACCCGCGTCCTCCCAGGCGAGATCTTGTCGTCACGTGACGGCAGTACTAACAGGGCGTCCCACGTGTCCAACAAATTCGAACTGAAGGCTCGGCAGTCTTTAAAACCTGAGGACATTGCTGCTTCCAACAGAAGTGATGAGACACGTGAGTTGCATGTGCTTCATATCGATTACAGAGATTGGCAGCACTGCTTTCTCTCCTGTACCGGTAACTTGGGTTTGAACAAGTCTCCGGTCTTACTGTTGAGTGAGGTAAGAGCGCCTATGGTCGACAAGGAATGGTGTCAAGTTCGAATTGAAGGAAACACGCTGGTCCAGGAACACAGCTGGACTGCCAGGTCACGTGTCCGCCGATGGTGGTCTCCGTCGAGCGTTTGCTTATCGTAGCTGGAAATAGATATCTTGTTAGCGAAATCGCTACGTCCGGAAGTACGTTATCACTTCAAGTAAGATTGCTTTACTTTGTAGTGAACCTGAATATCTAAATATGAAAGGAAGCATGCGTAGTTTGAACAAGAAGAATGTTGATTATGTGTGTGTGGAATGTAAATATCTAAATTATTACGCGTTCCTTAAACCGACAGGGGTGCCGAATTTACGTTCCTCACCAAAACTTGAGCTTCGATCATAAACTGAAGAAATGTTCCTGCCTTTTACTACATTACGATTTTTTATACGCTTAGCTACCGTCTGTCTTTGGTACGTACGATATCATATTGGGAGCCTGTACTTACGTATATAGAGTCGTACAACACGGTGAAATCCGTCAGTTGCCAAATACTTAATATATAGCCAGCAGATATTGGAAACGAAAATATGAGATCATTTTTTATGTTCCCCAGGGATCCCATCCGAGTCTGGAATTGCTCCTACGTGGGCTGTCACCGTTCCTGTCGATTCCCCTTCGTCCGAGGGATGGGCAAATGAAAAAAATAAACCGACAAATATTGTATCAATATTGACAACCACTATCGATGTAATCAATAAAAATAGATATTTTTGCATAAAGCCAGCAATTATCGAAAAGTATTCCCAAAATAATTAAGAAAATTAGCAAAATTTAAGACACATGAAGAAATTATAGAAACTTTTATTTATTTATTTTTACAACCTATGAAACTAGGATTCGTCTGATATATACATCAGAATAATGTGTTCCTCAGTCAATCTACTTCTGTTCTCAGGTACCACTTGAGGTAACTGCAGAAACCACTCTTTCGGACGACATAAAAATATCAGTTACTTCATCACGACTTCCGCAAGCACCGGCGTCAAGTGTCGGCAATTCACCCAAAACATTACGGAGTCTAATCTACAATCCATTACACACTAAAAGATCTTTCTCAAAGATCTTTGATAAAATATATTTTATAAAGTATTTTACAGTGTAAAATATTTTATAAACACTGTAAAATATTTTATAAAATATTTTACAGTGTAATGGGACATATTTTATAAGAGATTTCTTTTACAAAATGTAATACGTTGGCATTACATTTTATAAAAGATTTCAAAGTAAACAAAGAAAACGGAGCAAGCAAAGTTACAGACGTTTGTTAGGATTGCCGAATCCATGAAAATCTTGATTTCCGAATACAAACGGAAGAAAATGTACAGTCAGAAATATATAAATATATAATAAGAATCGGCGGAAGCATTGTTTCTGGTATTGCCTTCAATTTTTAATCATCTCTCAGCTAGTGCGGAGTAAAAATAACTATTATTTTGTCTTCTTTACGAGTACACTTTACACGGCATTCTTTTAGAATCTACGACGGTAGTCACGTGACTTGTTTGCGGAATCTATTGAGTTGTATCCTAGTTATTCCTGCATTCGGCAGGTTAAAGTCAAGAGATTACAGCGATCGAGAGAAGAAAATCAAGCATATGTTTGGTTGATAAATGCAAGGAAGTGGATATAAAAAAAAATAAAGAATGCTTTTCGTTCAGTGTTTCGTAAAGGGTTGCTAAAAAATAAGACGGCACGTTTTTTGCTTTTGGTACTGATGATATTTACGAACCTTCTGTCCATAAAAATAAAGTAGATTTATTAATAGTTAGACAGTGGCAGTGCTAAATATAAACGAAAGAAATAATTGTTGTCTTAAAAATTATTTTATCAAGTTCCCCAGAGAGTTACGGCGTTGTTTTGTCAGTGTCCTGGTCCTTGGTTATTGAGGTACATCTTGAATGCATCCCCCACACGTTTCGTATTTTCCAGAACAAGTACACGTCTTGCCAGTTACTTTTTGTGTGCATTTCCTAGTTTAAACGTTTCGTATTAACTTGACAAGTTTTTGGTACAAGGCGGCTAAGAGGTTGTTGCGTTATTGCAGCTGTGAAGTCAAGATGATCTACTGGTTATTAGAAATCTTACCGCAGCAGTCAGCCTCTAGACGGGACAGATATGCCTTCTCGTTGCATTGTTTTTTGGATTATTAATGATTGCAATTTTAAATAAGGGGCCGAAATAATTCCAAATATTTACGCCAGTCTTCAGGTTCATGACGTAATTCCCGAAGCAAATTTAGATGAAAGAACCTTTTCCTGTTTAGCAACCATGTTCTAGACAATTTTTACTTTTTAATCTCATCGGACTTAGTGAAATAACCACTTAAAGTAATGCTTCATCCGTGCTTTTAATAAAACTGAGACGAAGACGGAAGTTATAAACGTACGCATGTGGACGCGAGTTTTTGGTCAGTTTTACCTGACGTCCTGCCTGATCAGTTAAAACGTCAGTCTACGTGTAGACCGGCCTTAAGGGGGTCTCCACACATAGCAGCAGCAACTCGCTGTATCTCACTGGACTATTTATTACGTGTTGGAAGGTCTGAAACGTGTGTAGCTCTGATGTATGTGCAGCTGGTTGTGATCGGGCAGAGCTGAGAGGCGTAGCCGAGGCAAGGGGACAAAATATAAAACCAGCAAGCCATAACTAGGATGCTTGCGGGTCTTCCTTATTTTGTAATGATCGTTGGCTTACGACAATTTGACCAGCTGATGGTTTTACGTTTCTTACATATCAAGCACAGTTTACAATTACGTTATATTGGTGACATTACAGTCGTCGAGTTTTTCATACATATTTGAATGTACTATTTTAAACATTGGGTGGCCTTAATGTGATATTTAGCTAAGACATTGTACAATTTATATTGTTATAAACATTAATGTGTCCATCGTTTCGCCATTACCTATGGATTATAATACATTTTATATCCGTAATAACCAGTGCGGTGAGTATATTTCGTTTACTTCTTTTTTAAAAATAAATAATTCATTTCAGATAGAGACACGTAAAGAACATATGTTAGGATTGCCAATGTAAAAGTGGTCGCACAATGGGGCTGCCAGCTATTAGAGATACGTGAGAGGGCGTGAGAATCAGCGCATCACACCCTCTGCCTGCTACTAATAACTATACATACGAATTACATGTCAATCGGGTAACAGGCGGACCTAGAAACCACGCGCGCTGACTAGGACGGCTCTCAGCAGACAATCAGCAGCAGCAGACTGCCTACGAGTTCAGTGATCAGTATTAGAGTCGGGGCGGCTGCTTGAGAGATCACCAAAACAGAGTTTCACAAGGCGTCAACAGCCGTGGAATGTTCCACCATACCAATAAATTGCGTTTGGTCTACAGGTAATAAATAGCTTCATTACGTCATTGTAATCAGCTAACTACGAGCTTGTTTTATCTAAGTCTAAATAAGAGCGTTTCATATATATATATATATATATATATATATATTTACTTGCGCAAGTCTTGACTACTTGAGAGTAACACTTGAATCAACGGCGTGGTCGAGCAGCAGACGTATCGTACCTGAGAGTGTAAACAAGTCAGCCAAGGTCAGCGATGCTGACTGCATGTCGCGCTCAGCTCGCAAACACGATCGCGCCAGCTGTTACGGCGGGTATTTGCAGGGTTTATGGTTTGCAAAAAGCAGGGGAAAGCTTCAGAAAGAAAGGAAAAAAAATAAAATGGCTGTCACTGCGGACTGCCGACAGAAGTGAAAACTTAAAGCCATGAATATGATACGCGCAATGCGCCATACTTATTTCTTTTTTTTTAACTGCTTAATGTCTCTTAACAGCGAGGTCTTTAGAGACGGGAAAGGATGGGGGGCAAGGAATGGGAAGGAACTCGGCCATGGCCTTTTGAAGGAAGCATCCCGGCATTCGCCTGGAGTGATTTGGGGAAACCATGGAAAACCCAAATCTGGATGCCCGGACGGGGATTCGAACCGCCGTCCTCCCGAATGGTCATACTTATATCTACAGGTATACTAAATAGCAATAATTCCGTGTGGTCGTAATGCCCTGGTGACAGGGTTTCAGTTCGCAGCGCTTTCCGCCCCTGTCTAAGCCGCCTTAACCTAACCCGGTAGTGCTACCAGGTACAGGGGACCTACAGTTAAACGTGGAACCCGAGCCAAGGAAGTGTTCTGGCGCACTTCACATTACACAGCAAGTGTGCCAGAGGTGAAGGTCGCGTTAAGGGTCTATGAAAATCCCCGCCGAGACAGGGATTCAAACGGGGGACCTTTCGTTCACAAGTCAAACACCTTAACCACTGAGCCACCAGACGGCAGCAGATATACTCTTAACATTACCATGTCGGTGACGTGAACTTAAAAGATTTTACCCATTCAAAAAACGCCAAACGCGCCTAAAGAAGTTTACACTTCAAAAATAGGCCTAATTGAAGTAACATCAACTCTGCCACTAGAAAGAGGATAGGTTGGACGAGAATAAGCCAATGAAAACGTCGTTGGAGGCAGTTGTGTGATTCCCTGCAGTATTCGAGACTGGGCGGCGGTTGTTTGCTAGACAGGCAACGCAGGCGTCGTTTGAATTTATTGGTAAGCATGCGGAGAACAACTTTCATTTAGGGGGGCGACGAAATATTTCTACCACAAAGCTATTTTAATAGTTTTTTTGAAAGGGCGTATGTGACCAAAGAGGAAACAAAGGAAGAAAATTTTCCATGTGGCATAAGTGTTCAGGGAGAAAAAAATCTGTATGCTATGATTTGGTGATAACTGATAACATTGTCTTGGCAGAACAGGCTGATGGTATTGAAAAGCTACGGAATGGCATGAACAAAATACTGAAGTAAGATTTTGAACTAAATATAGATCAAAGCAAGACAAATTTAGCAGAAATGATATCACACATTAAATATAAAAATAGGATCGGATGCAATAGAAGAAGTAAGTGAATTCTATTACTTGGGAAGCAAAATTACAACCGATGTCCGAAGAGGCAATGATGTTAAAAGCAGAAAAGCACTAGCGAAAAGATCCTTCATGAAAAAAAAAATCTTTTAGTTTCAAATATTTATCTATAACTATGTTTGGAGCACAGAACTTTATGACAGTGAAACATGGACCTTAGGAATACCAGAAAGAAAGAAAATTGAAGGATTTGAAATGTGATGCTACATAACAATGTTGAAAATTAAGTGGAAATGATGGGCGAGGAAAAAAGTTTGTGGAAGAAGCTTACAGAAAGAAGAGATAGGCTAGTAGGTCATATTTTGAGACATGCTGGATTGGTTAATTTTTTGGTGGAGGAAACAGTCAAAGGTAAGAACTGTAGAGGATGACAGATTAGAATATATGAAGCAGATAATTGAGGACGTGGGTTGTAAGGGGTATGTAGAAACTGGCTGATACCCGCGACTTCGTACGCGTGGACTTACAATTTCATTGCCAGAACTGAAAGCTGTTAGTAATGTAGGATTGGTCCCAAACAACACCGAGTCGGCATAATACGACAGGAAAGCCATCACTATATCATTCTACCGTCGAACCTCTCATGAAGAGAATCAATTCCCAACATATTTAAAATCAGAAAAACAAACGAGGGTGCGGGGATGTGGGGGTGGGTTAACTGGCGCCAGCTTGGTCTTCTTTCTTCAGCATGATGATCGGATTCTTGGCTTGTAATAACTTTAGCTGCTCGTGCTCTGCTAGTGCTACACCTTAGGCATGTCAAAAAAAGACAAAATAACTGGTGCCAGAAACTTTAAGGCAGACACAAAGTAATAGCACAGTGCAGAGAAAATCTACATCTATACTAAATAATAAGTTTTGCCTCTAAACGAACTTTACTAACAAATCATACACTAACAGACTGCGCGAGAAGCACATATTCAGCATCCGACGTAACATTACAGACTAACACGCATCCGTCTGTCTGTCACCATAAGGTCTCAAAATTTTGTGACTAAGACTGTAATTCACACAGAGAAAAATGTCCTGTGTCCTTCCTATAGATACAAAGTCCACCAATATCGGTATAGCCATTTAGTTGTCAAAATGTAACAAAACAAAAACAAAAAAACAGAGACTTACTTCAGCATTTTTAATTTTATTAGTGCAGATCAAACACACTGACTGCTAGAGAAACAACGCTTGAGGGATCAATACAGCGTAACAAAGTGTACACCTACGTCATTGTTAGACCGCTTACGATTTGTCAAGCAATGCACCCCTAAATTTGTGGGATCTACAGTTTAACATGGAATGCCAACTATTGGCCGTCCAGGCCTGGCTCAAACGATCGAAAACAGTTTATAAAAATCTATGCTTCCATCGGGATTTGAACCGGAGACCACGCTCCGAACGTCAGGAGGCAGGCGCATTAACCACTGAGTTACGAAGCTCCTGTACTGCAAGATACTACACAGACCTACACATCATATACGTCTCTCTATCACCGTTCAGTAATTTTTCAGAATAATATGACAATTTGTTTATACAGAAAAAAGTATCGTATTATTTAATTGCAATGGAGCACAGGCTCCGCTGGCAATTTCCCTACACACCCATCTTCCCCCTATCTTGCACCCACCGACCTTTGCCCTCTACCAATTTTATCTTTAAATTCTTTCAAAGTTTTCGGTAAATTATTCATCGTCCATCCTGATGCCAAATAGCATCTCCCTGTCAAATTTCATCACGATAGGATTAGCCGTTTAGCCCTAGAAACATAACAGACAAACAGTCTGTTAGTCTATTAGTATAGATGAAGATATTAGCACAAGATAGGAAGGGATGCAGGAAATCAGTCGAGAAACTGATGACAGCAAAAAAAGTGCAGAAGCATTGTTAGAAATTTTTGCTTAGCTTTATATGGTTTTTTCATTTGAAACATGTTACGTTAACATGTCCCATTATGACTTTTCAAAAAAAAACTTGAAGTTCTATCCTCAATGAACAAAAAACACCAGAAATGACAAATGTGAAAAAATGTGTCGATTACGCCACTTAGAAAAAGGGTGATTCATTTGAGACGTAGTGGCAGGAAAGGTAAGATCAGAGAAATCAGGCGTCGTAGGGACGGTCATTTGAACTGAAGACTGTGTATAATAGTTGCTGAGCGAGGAGAACTAAGGCAAGAAGGCGACCGCAAGCAGACGACCCGAGTGCTGAGGGGGCGTCCACTAGTCACGTGAGGGTTTCACGGAATCCCGGCCCCCCCCCAACCCCCCCCCCCCCTCTAAAATGAAGTGAGATTTTGATGGAGACCCCTCCCCCTCCCCGAGGTTTCGCGAGATTGCGCCGGATCACCCCCCCCCCCTCCTATTACGCCTCGCGTCGTAAGGGACGTCGCTAAAGCGTTCCTCCGCCTTACGATATATTCCCGCAGCTTCCGCTGTGTCGCGAGGCGACATGTCGGGCGCTGACCCCGCGACCTTGGGGCGCCTTCCGCCACCCACCTCCTCAGGACGGAACCCGGTTAGCGCTCTGGCCTCGCATTCCGGCTCCAATCCCCGTCCGGGCATCCAGATTCGGGTTTCCCATGATTTTCCCAAATGACTAGGCGAATTCCTTCCCGCTCCCTGTCCCCAGTCCCATCCCGCCTCTAATGACCATGACATCGACGAGGTGTAAAGCAGAAACAGAGGAAGAGAGCGCGAGGCGTAATGCCACGTTGCCTCGTCTTCAAACCAGACCTTTGCGTTACCCTCAACTATTTCCGCCCCCCGCCGGCCTATTCTCACCAACACCACGCTCAGTACGAAGCTCGGCGAAAAGCAGCGCGTAACATCGAACTCAACTGTAGATGAAACGTATACATACCAAACACGCAAGCAGAAGATGTAATGCCACGCTGACACGTGACAAAACCATACATCCGCGTTACTCGGCGTCATTAATCACGTGACGTCAAATAGAAAAAAGGGGGGGGGGGGTCCACGGAAATCTCTCGTCATGTTTTTAATTTTTTGAAGAAAAGTAGAGTTAAAAAAAGGTCTACACACGATGCCGATACCGACTCTGGGGGAGTGGTGGAGAGGCCCCACGTAGTTGAGGGACTGCTGCACGGCGACTGGTCTCGACGGCTGGGAGCCCGGACGACATCTTTACCTGACAGTATTAGAAATCAAATGCCATCTAATGCTGCCCGGTAAGATGTTAACAGGTGCTCCAGGCAGCGGCGGCGGCAACGGCGACACACCACATGCGACGGGGCGTCCACAAACTACGTGCGGCTGTTCACAGCAAGACACGTGGCTCATCACTAGGGTCATCAATAAAATAGTGAAATATGCATGCATACATGACCTAAAAATAAAATATGAGCAAACATTTAAATTTTCTATACATCGAAACATGCTCAATTATACATCACTTATTTTATCTTGCAGTGTCTCTTTCATGCACTTACTGATCCATTGGGAAATTAAAAGACGGGCGGAATATTTAAGTGCAGATAGTGACAATAATAATGTATAACTAGTTCTTGACTGGTGAGTTCTGAACAGTTCAGTAACAGTTAATTTTGTTTTTCCCTCCAATGTATAATACCAGTACATTTCAATTATATTAATTTATTCTCAGCTTCTATTGAATTCCCGGTATTATTAAAAGATCACCAGATTTTTCCTCAAAACATGACAAATATTATAGTAATATGACAAACTAGTAAAATATCCTAAATATGCATTATATGCTCCATAAAATATGTTTAAATAGAAGGATTACAGCTGAAACAGAAGACAGGAAAAAAATATGCCTTGTCAAAGATGCAAACCCCACTTATCGTATTATTTGTCACAGTTAATATTTCGTAAAGAGCACATAACAGGTTGTGAATATCTATTTCCGGTATTTAATTATCTCCGTATTTAACTTACGGTAGTCTAACAAGAGAAAACAGTACAAAATACGTTCTGGAATCAATGCGAAAAAAAGAAGCTACGTGGCACGCAGGAGAGGGGGGGGGCGGTATGGGCAAAAGCCACGTCAGGCTGCGTGCGGGGAGGGTTCACAGCTGGCGACGTGGTTTTTGGACGCACTCACTGGATCGTGTCACCTTGTGTGTTCAGCGGAGCTGACGATAGAACCAGCGCAGCGTCCCCGCTGGGGCTGTTAACAGCTGACTGCGGCCGCTCCAGCAGTAGGCGTCCGTTACGACGCACTAGTGGCGCCGCAACACGTGCATCACACTAACACAGCCCTGGACCAACGTGACGGCGTTAAATAGACAAGGGGAGTCTCGCCTTTCAATACTGCAGTATCATGACGCCATTTCCTGACGGAATCGCCGTCTCCAGTAATCCCCAAATACTAGTCTGCCCTCTCTACGCTCACCAACGCACAAAATATTCCATACGGTCGTGCACTGCAACTAACGAGGGCGCGACAACTAGAGTCACTTCACAGCAATAAACAAACGCCACTCCATTAGTACTTGACGTCATCGCCAGCCGAGTACTACTAATCCCTCGCAGCGCAGCCCACTTACAAGCAGTCGACGTCATCATCATCATCATCCCCCGAGAACCGAACAACCAAACCGCCACGCGGCTTCCGCCGCACGGAGAAGTTTCTCGAAGTGAACGAGTCTCTACCGTTACGACGGATTGTGCAAAATTTTGAAACGACGTCAAGTATCCAATCAAAGTAGTCACGTGACTACGTGGACGCTTGCAGGCAGCGAATGAACCAAATAACGCAATTATCAAGACGAGAAAATGCACGCTAGCAGTGCAAAACACGAGGATTCTACGATAACCGTGGCGCCGCAATTGATGATCGATTCTTATGCAACTCGACGAGGCAAATTCAAAGTAAAGAATAAAAAATTTTGATTTCTCGCTTAGTTTTCGAGATATCGTATCTCAAAATAGTCTTGGTTAGGTTGAAATGCGGCGTGGATAAGAAGAAAAATTTCGCCTTAGCCAAATTTGATGATTAATTCGTATGTAACTCGACGAGACAAATCTAAAATAAAGAATGTTTTTCATATCTCGCTTAGTTCTCGAGGTATTGTGTCTCAAAAGTAAGGTTAGGGTGAAATCCGGCGTGGACAAAAAAAAAAAAAAAAAAAAAAAAATCACCAAAACCACTGTATCTACACGGTGGAAAAGCACTGTAGATGTTTCATTTTCTTCCTAGTCGTTGTTGTTAGGTTGAAATACGGCCTGGACCAGAAGAAAAGCCACCAAAAGCACAAGGAACTATACCTATAAGTGAGTTTTAACATACTATATCTGGAAAACCAAGCGAG
The DNA here is from genome assembly GCA_031002005.1 of Vandiemenella viatica. Lineage (NCBI taxonomy): Eukaryota > Metazoa > Arthropoda > Insecta > Orthoptera > Morabidae > Vandiemenella > Vandiemenella viatica. The sequence goes on along the minus strand of CM061920.1, from coordinate 4,639,694 downwards.
ATATCAAAACTTTTTATTCTTTATTTTCGATTTGCTTCGTCGAGTTCTACAAGAATTCATCAAGAGACCGTGGAGCAACGGTAATGATAGAACTGCCCAAAAAAGGTGAAAACCCCGGTAAAAATTGCAGACGTAGTGAGCAAAATGCAAGTTCCGAGTCCCTTAACACATCACCAATTTTGCAATGCTTTATGTCTAAAACTATCCAAGCAATAACCGCAACGAAATTTTACAGACAATGTAATCACAGAGTTGAGAGTGCGGAATGTTAGTGTGTTCTCACCGCGAGGCGCGGAATGCTGGCAGCGGGCGCGGTCTAATAATAGAACACGGGGCCGGCCGACACAACAGGTTGGCGCTCCGCTCGGGCCAGGACTAGGCCGAGCCAGAGCGGGCGGGCGGGCGAGGCGGCGCTGCCAGCGCCCCACGTGGCCAACATGGCCGCCGCGCGCCAAACCGAACGCTGCTCTCTGACCCCGCTGTGATCTCTGACCGGGCCAGCGATAACGAGCCAACCGCACGATACGACTGAATACGGCAACTCCACGCGACAGCCAAGGCCAGACTCCGAGTACCGAAACGCATTTGTCGTATTCATGTGAGTTTGAACAAACAGGTGTTTGTTTCGAAGTTAGTTGATTCAAGTGTGCTGCGATTGTGATATTATTCTTAAGTATATAATATTCAGTGCAGTAAATCAAGCGAACATTCAGCAGGTTTTCGTAAGGTTCATGTGGTAATTACTTTAAGTTTAATTAAACGAACAATCAACCTAAACTTACTTTTCTAAATGAATTATTTACTTAAACTCTACAAAGTATTAACGAAGTCATCCCGTACGTAATGCAATGCTTCATACTAGTGCTCGATTCTGTCAAAAGTAACGAGACGATACGATAGTAACGAAGTCGTCCCGTACGCGGCGCGACTCGATAGAATGTTCATGCTAGCGCTCGATTGTGCCAAAAGTAACGATACGATAGTTGAGACTCCTGTTTGCTTCAGTAACGAACACATACGGGTACAGAATTTTTCGTTACTTTTACAGCTCTACCCATTAGATGAAGACACTAGAAACGTGGCATTTATCCCATACAAACTGTTACACTACAGATAGTACTGATCCAGGGAACATTTTAATCATTCAACGTTTGGCTTTAATACTACAGTTTAGCGTGTGCTATGAACATGTCGGCTTGCTGGACCTCGCGATACCACGACCCGGACTAATACTGCGGTCGCCAGACGCGAGACTACATTCAAGCACCAACTGGCCACCTAGGTCGGAATGGCTGGTAGTATTAATTAGGCTGTAATCCACCCGGGACCGTTCTAGCAGGCAGGCGTGGTTTACAATCTAAATAATACGTCTCAACGTAGTATTAATCCGCGCGGAGTAATGTAGTTACAGCGGAAATCCCAAGTCTTACAACTAGACAAACAGTACATCTTTCAAGCTTATCACATCAAGTACCGCTCGTATCCAACTTCAGATACATCGAATAAAGTGTTGCACTAACTAAATCTTAGCCAACAACACGAAAAGGCGACGTACTGTAAACAACACTAAATTAGCGGAGAAGGGTTTCACATTCCTTAGTAAAGCAGCGCCCGGAAACGATCAGCTCCACCATCTCGCACCAAAATAAAGCAATTAATTCTAAATCACAAATCATGTTCACCCACTCTTGCTGTTAAATCAAGTCACAGGACTCTGCGATGCCGTTAGCTGCCCTCTGAACCTTCTATTAATAGAGTCCCTCCCACGACCGACCCCAGCGGAGCGCCCAGCTGTTCACTCACCGCTCCGTCCGCCCGCTTCGGCTGCTGCCGCACGACTGGACGACCGCCCCGTCGCCGCCCCACCCTCTGGCGGCAGACGCGCCAAGCACACTGCAGTTGCCGCTCTCGCCGCTAGGGTAACGGTTTCCGCGTGACAAACGCCAACGACCCAATTATCAAATGTGCTCTTCCATTAGCAACGCTCCCAAGTTCGCGCGTTATCGCTCTTCAAACAAACATTTGACTTGGTTTTTGCTGATGCAACGACCCAAGTTCGTTAGGTTACACAACATGTCAAGTGAAGTATTCTCTACTGTGAACTACGGGAAATAACTTAATACTTTATTTTCCTTTATTTCCACCCAATATTTCTTCATTACTTTACTGTGCTGTTTCCTTTTTTTCTTCTGCAAAATAGCTTTTCTTTTATACAAACTTTACGATCATTTTTGAACAGGTGGCTCCGTCCAGGTTAATTTCTGCAGTCTCCATTTTTACTTCACTAACAACTAAACAAATCTTTCAAGCTTATCACACCAACAAGAACGCGTAACAAAAGAGTACCGCTCTTATCAATCTTCACAAAAATCGAATAAATTGTTGCTCTAGCTCTAACAATCTTTTCCAACAACACAAAAGAGGTGATGTACTGAAAATCACATTAAAATAGCAGAAACCAACGAATTTGTGTTTCATGATTTTTATTAAAATAGTCACTCTCTTCTTGCAATTTAAATTTCCAGATTAAGAATGGAATAAAGTTTTGTTTCTCATATTAGATTTTTAAACAACTGAATCAAGATGGTAAAGATACGGAAAATATACATCTCCATTATTAAAAACAAGAGATATGCTTATCTGTATTAACAAGACAGGGTTACATAATGTGGCGTAGAACTATATACCAAAGAGATTACGCCAGAAAAAATCGCTAGTGTTGAAACATATGAAGGTGAAACGCTGCAAACATTGTGTTAGTAGTATCTCGGATTACTTTTAATTAAGTCCCGGTGGATAGAACTGATAATTCTAGGCTTAAAATCGGAGGCAGTGTGGTTCGAAGGTTCGAATGAAATGCTGTCTGGACAAGCAGAACAACAAGTTACGTAATACAGATATCCTGTTTCGTATAGACTAACTCTTCAAATTTAAATTAAATATATCTTATATGGGACGTGAAGGTACAGTATTTAACCACACAAGTAACACGTTGTAATATTCGTTAGGCCAATAATACGGGAAAGTGAATAAAAATTTCATTTGCGAGCTGGCTGCCATGTTGTTTTGTCATTAGTATCGTGCTTTATTGAAAGTGTTGTGAAAATATTATCATAACCTTACAGAACTCCTATCCTCCATCTCTATAGTACTATCTTTCAATTTCGGAGCGTTCATTGCAATTTCTTATAACCTACCATCGATAGCACTTAATATCATTATGTAAGTGCATAACAAGACACAAAAAGATTTCTCAACGTTTTTCAACCCGTGGACCGGTAAATTGACGTAAGTAATGCGGCAGACCACTAAAAATGTGGGCGTAATTGTTAACCTATCTCTGTGGGAAATAGTGTAATGTACAATTATAACGAATTAAAGCTAAAAGTATGTTTCGAATCCCTATGGAAACGGTTAGATATGAAACTGGAAGTGAACTATTAAAAGTGAATTAATTATTGACAAGACTCTCAATATTGAGTCATCAGATGAATAATAATGATACTCTAGGCTGGAAGCTACACTATACCACCGAAATACATACACAAAATAAAAAAAAATAAAAAACGGACCCTGACATATTGTTGTTTACATAGCGACTAGACTGGGAGCGTTCAGTCTAGTTCGCAGCTCTTCTAGTTGTTTAGATCCCATCTCGAATTCCAGGAAGACAGATTGCTTGTTCGCTCGCTTTGCTATTGCATGCAATCTTTTGTTTTTTTATTTAATGGTCAGTGTTGCCAATGCTTGGGTTATTAAGGAGAACGGACCAAGAATATTTTTTATATTAATTCGTCGGTTGTAGTCGTACAAATAGACTATGGTGATAAAATATTTTAATCTAAAACGACGTTTAGTAACACTAGCTGTAGTTTATAGGCTCTAGCACTAAAAAATTAAAGGTTAATTATGATTATAGGGTGGGGTCAGAATTGCTTGTTCAAAGCTTGAAGTGAAAATATCTTGGCATAATGTATGATAACCAACTCAGTTGGGTAGAGTACATTTGGCAGGTGGTAGGAAAAGGTTACAAAATCCTTCAGGTGATGAGAGGATTTACCAGAGAAGTTAGGGAGTTGGGTTTCAAAACTTTGGTCAGACCATTGGTTGAATATGGTGGTGTAGTTTGGGTCCCACATTTTGGTTATCAAATACAGGAGTTGGAAGATGTGCAAAGAAGAGCAGCTAGATTTGGCTGTGAAAATTATCGCAGGAGCTGCAACTAGCTCGTAGTAACGTAGACAATAATGCGACAGTCACGTATCATTTTACGTGAAGTTCATTTACACTGTAATTTCATGAGTTACCAAGAGAAATGATGAATAATTTACCGAAAACGTTGAAAGAATTTAAAGATAAAATTTGTAGAGGTCAAATATAGGTGGATGCAGGATAGGGGAGAGATGTGGGTGTAGGGAAATTGCCACCGGAGCCTGTGCTCCATTGCAATTAAATTAAATTAAAACATATCGTCTCGTCTGCAGACACGCCTTTAATGACCTCGACGTCGACGAGGTGTAAATCCCAAATAATTTTTTTAAAAAATCATCTGCAGAACAATGAAAATGATGTTAAGTAACGTGTGTCTGTGGACTCACCGGCTCGTCACGTGACCTGCCTGTATTCCACGCTGTACCGTGTACAACACTCGATACTGTCCGACAGGGGCCACGTCAGAAGGCAAATCGGTAGACTGGCAGAGGCCGAGCCGAGAAACAATTCACAAATTGTCCCTGCAGACAGGGAGCAAATTGAGACGTGCGTAGCGCGATGCGACGAGAGAGGCGATTTCTGCTGAGTCGGCTTGGAGCAGGGAGTGATGTTCCGATACCATCAAAGTATCGATACCTACTTAAATGAGTAGTACTCAAATTGTCTTACGGTACTTACTCATATGAGTGCTGCAAAAGTATCGATACTTACTCATATCCATACTTTTTTTAATTAATGTGGAAATATGAAACATACTTGACATGTTGCTAATTTTTTTTATTTTATTTACATAGTGCAATAAAATCAAATAACACTTAGTAAACATTTTTATTTATTTATTAAAATTATAATAAAGCTCACATTGTAATCAAACTCTGCATTTTTGTTTTATTTCTAAATATTTCTTTATTATAGTTTTAACATTTTTATACAATAAAAGTCTGCTAATGGAATGTTTCCCAAAAAAGAAATTGTTCCAAATATTTTAGGGACAGCTTGTTTCTTTTGTTTGTCATTTTTTCACCTTTGGTGGGTGCCTTGGTGGGCAAACCACGTTACAATTATATTTCATACCTTTATGATTAATAATTGTGGATTTTTAATTTTAATTTTTATGAAGGAGTGGAAATTATTTAATTTTGCAAGAATCTCGACGTTAGTTGGAATTTAGGAAAAATTGTCACAATATGACATTTATTTTCTTATCACTGGCGATTACAAGTCTGAGCGAATTTATCGTTAACATTAACACAAATTGGCAAAATCATAAAAGCAACGCTCAGAGTTACAATTAGCCGTCATGAGCAAGCAAACAACTGTATATTTACTTTTAAATATATCTCAGAATCAAAATGCAAGAAATAATGACAATTGGAACAATAAAAAATACAAGTTATGACGACCTCAGACAAAGGTATCATAATACTGTGACTTTACAGTTAAAAAGGAAAATCATGGGGGCCAGAATGAACAATATATCATTCGAAAATAACTAGTTCTGGCAAATTATGCCGCTAGCTCAGGGGTTTTTACAATTACAAAGTGAGAACATGGACCTATCCTCTCAAAGTCGCTTACGGGTTCTGTTTCACGGAATGCACAATCAGATGGCTTGGTCGTAATAAATTACCATTGTAGTCCTGCGTCTGATGTCTGCGGTGACTGTAGCGGACCCACGATATGTGAGATTATCTCACAAGTCGGCTATAGGCATCTCTGGTCTGACAATGCGCATCATCGTATTACCGGCTGTGTTGCTGCGATAAGCTTGCTCCAGCAAGGCAAGCTGGCAGCCAGATATCGTACAACGGCAGTTGGCGAGAGAAGCCAACTTTCCAAGTCAACCTCAGACTAGACTCGCATAGCTTGGACTCGAAGATCGAAGTTAGAATGTCCAGCTCCTCGCTCTTCGGTCCACGAGGAAACTTCTCGCTCCGCCCATTTGTAGTCTCGAAGCTCACATACAACAAAAATTCCCAGGATTTTGAGTTATACGCTCATTTTGATTGGATCTTCAGGTCGGCACCTAATGTCACGTGATATCCTCGATATGTGATTGGCTAGAGTATCTAACAGAGGTCGGACATATTCGGCTAAGTTCGCCGGGGCGAGGGAATATTCGGGTTTCGGACGGCAGGCTTTTCCCGCCAGGTGAGTGACGTCGTTGACCGCCCATCCCCAGGGAGCAGAGTGTGTGGTCTGGCAAATCCCCAAATCCGCGACTTCTTGTTGCCAAGGTACGGGAACACCAAGATTAGCTTCAAGCCTACATAGCTCAATAATTCTTGAATATTCGCTTTACCAAGATACACTGTATGTTCATCATTTCATTACAGTCCTCACTTGGAATCTTGCGTACTTTAGAAAATTACAACAAAAATCTATTTAGGTGGTCGCCCAAGATTTATGTAAATTACCCTTATATTATTACATATATAATAAAATGCACCTTGTAACGTGGCGACAGCGCGGCTCGTTGCAATATGGCCGTCCGTTGGTGAAAAATGAAATTATGATAGAATAATTTTATTTTTAACTACCTAATTCTATCTCCATTGTGACTCAACAAAAACTTAAGCATTTTTATAATTACATTATTTTTAAATGTGATTCCAATAACCATCGGTATTCGTGCCTTGTAAGGTGAATATATAACGGGAGCATATGTCCTTTTGGCCGTTTTACAATTCTTTACAACAGAAGCCGTGAATTCAGGTAGCCTTCCCAAATGCAAAGTTATATTAAACACAATACTAAAATATACATGAAAAGAAATTTTTTTACATACATGTTAAATAATAATAATCTTGAAAATAACTTGTATCAAATCTTATCCTTAAATTAATAAAATGAAACACATTAATAAAACATAAACATTGTCAGAACACTTATGCAGAAAGTGGTTGAACTATACATTGTATTTACAATTTAGCGTGATGTTTTACTCATGTGCATAGAAAAAATTCTGCTTCAACAAACATCCCTATAGATGCTAGAGGTGAGTGGAAAATATCTCATTACATTGCGCGGTTTTAATCTCAAAACAACGGAATAGTTTAGTCGGATTCGGTGACGTGATTTGCGTCATGATCGACGGTTAATTCAACAAGCGTTTCAGAGAGATGTGTTCGTGTTCATGGTCAAATATCACCAACTGTAATCTTGGATTTGAATGACGCGGCATTTACTTATAATTCAACGTGGTGTGGAATGAACGATGTAAGTACATGTTTTCGTGTGTTACGTAAATTATGAACCTTACTGGTTGAATGTTAGGTGGTCTCCTAATTAGTCTTTCATTGGTCGACATCTCTAACTCTTAATATACCGTCTGTGAAGTGATTGCGAATTTCATGGCGAAAGGAAACTGTATTTGCTCATGGGTATATGTAATGGAATTTCTATAAAATTTACCATACCCCTATGAGACATTTATACATATTATGCGGTTTGACTTGAACTTTCGTCATCGTCAATCGAAAGTCGCTGTAGCATCTTTGGCATACGAGCGGACCCACAATATAACCCTTACGCTCATAAATGAAAGGATAATGAATAGCGTAACTATCATTCCTCAGTAATATTACGATTCCTCCACAATGGGTCTATTGATGACTCGAGATTATCTCGACATTCAAAGAGTAAAATTTTCTCTTTATTTAGGAGTTATTATAATCCTCTTAACATGTCCGCCTACTCCACGTTTTATGCCGAAATCCATCCCAGTTAGCGAATATTTTCCTTTTAAACACTTATGCTTCTTTAGCTTGTATGAAAAATGGTTGTAAGCTTTGTGCATAGAACGGTCCGATCTCAGGTTTTCCGTTTGCCAATACAAAGCAATTTTTGAGATTCCACGCTAGCAGAATACTATCAATTTATCTAAAGAGAAAATATAAATCTTGCAATTATTATTTTCGTTGAGTGCACACAATTCTGAGCTACATGTATGCTGTCCAACAATAGTTTTAATCTAATTTATGGAATACTATACAATTTACACGCAAAATACCGCTAGAACGAGGCGTCCGTGGATTCTTTTTATCGCATAATTCCTTTCGGAATACACGCTCATCGCATATTATTGAATGCGATATAACGCTGCTGCGAGACGTGAAACGTTAGGCACTCAGTGATGACCCTAAGTCCAACATCTGCGCTCCCTGACAAAATTCTCGGAAGACGCATTGTATTAACGGATCCCTAGCCTTGCTAATGGGCTCAGCTGACAACCAGGTATCTGGGTTACACAACATTCTGGTCCGTCTACTCCTCCAGCTGATTTCATTGATGCGCCAGAATTTGTTTCTGAAGCAAAATATTTGTCTTTCGACCTGAACGGGCACAGAAAAATTTCCCGCTGCTTTATCGATACCGTTACGATATATGGAATGGCTTTAATTTCGGGGCGTTATGAGGCCCGATCTCGGTTTGTCCGTCCGTCAACATATAACAATTTTTCGAGATCCCTCTGGCAACCGAATAAGGCCAGAAATATAGCATGAAAAACTTCGATATCACCAATAATCTTATCGTTCACGTCTTCACCATCTGTGCAATTATCATATAGACAAAATTCCTTTTTAATTGAAGTTAGCATCAAAGATAATTACTTTAACTTGCAAAGTTAGCTGAATTATTGATTGATATATCCCGTAAATAAAGTTTTTCCCTTTAGCCTTTACAAATGCAGTCGCCTTTAACTTTTTGCTCTTTGACGTCGCTCTATCGTTAGCAAAATAACAGCAAGGTATTGTGAAAACCCTCCTGTGTATCTGTAATCCTTCAACTTATGATTCCTAATTTCTGTGATGACTAATACAAATCTTTCTGGCAAGGTTTCGTGTTCCATAGGGCATTATATACGGCACTTTAGCCACCCTTTACAGATAGATACACAAAAACAAAGAAGTAAAATACGTTGATCAGATAACATGCGATCTTCGATCAACACAGACAAAGCGATATTACGCTCGCTGTACACTTCTGCTCAGAAAAGATATAATGCAACTACCTAAGGTAAAACGTTACATCGAACTCATGCATCACAAAATGTTGAAACCCTTTTCGTTTATGTCACAAAATACATCTTAGAAAGCATATCACAATATTGGTATCGCTGTCAGATTCATTGTGATTGCGAAGACAAGAAATTGTGCTTGCTAATGGCGCTTCATTTTCCGCGAGTGCGTATTAATTTATCTGGCTCAGGTAAACATTTAATATTTCAGGAATTTTATCAAATCACGTCCAATTAACAGCGTGAAAGTCAAAAGTGACTATTAATATTTCATGTGGACAAAATATAAAGTTCGGAGTAGCGAAATAAGAATTAAAAATTCCGAATATGGAAATATCCTAAGTAGCTTTGACTATAAGTGCAACTTTGCTACCTTGAATTTCGTTTGATTTTCCGTTTATCTAATCTTTCCAGCAAAACAGACGGTTTAGACTAGTGGAACTGGCATCGGCGTTTTTCAATCATGATAAATTTCGGTAAGGCGTCTATCCTTAAAGAATGTATACTGTACTGTACATTTAATTTTTTTTTATGATCCAAATCGGACAATTCATATTCAACCTTTTCGTCATCGTATTCGGCACGCTACAAAACTTGTTGAACCATGCCTACAATGTTATTGCGGCGCATCGTTTCCGGGTGCGGCCGTCCTATCGCACATATTCTTTTCTTCCTTTTGCTGGCCTTGGACTTTGGAATCCTCGTATTCTACGGCAACTGCATTAATTGTAGCCCGTTCCTTGCCAAAATGCTTTCCACCTCCGCGGTCATTTCCGTTCTGCCAAAACGAATTTCCCGGTTTCCCCTTTGTATCGCCGTTATTACGACGTGGTTCACCATCGGCATCGGGCTGTCGCTTGTTATAAAAATTTCCTCTTTGGGAATTTTTATGAGAGCGTCCCTTTCCGTTAGTATCGTGTGGCCTCGTCTCTACTTGCGGTTCCAAGCTATCATTGTCGGCTTCCCGCCGCTCAAAGATACATGCTTGCCGTCCTATCCGATCTAAATTCCTTAACGTGTCCAACAACTCTGGCACAGTACGTATGAGGATTGGATTTATTAGGGATTGGACTTGTGAACCGAAATGTGCAGTGGCCATTTCCACAAATTCCCCGTCCGACATCCGAACATCGAACTGCCTAGTGAGGACTAGCAAGGGAGCGTGCATAAACCACGTAGCTCCATTTTGCCCTCCTGTGAACCTCCCCCACGTAGCCCTACGTGGCTTTTGCCTCTAACCCCCCCACGTAGCACGTAGCTTTTTTCCCTTTTGATTCCATAAGACATTTCGTACTCTTTTCTCTTGTCAACTATTGTAAATAGATAATTAACTGAGGGAAATAAATATTCACATGCTGTTGTGAGTTCTGTTCCTCATTTTAACTGAAAAATGTTATGAAAGGAAAGCTACGTGGCCTGGCTCGGAACCCCCCCCCCTCCCCCCACGTAGCACAGCGTTGCCTTCAAGCCAACCCCTCCCTCCCTTTTTTCTGGACCGAGCCACGTAGTTTGTGTACGGCCCCCAATTTATTCACATATCTCTCCATAGATGAATTTTGCTTCGGGACGTATCGGCCTTGATACAGTTTTATCCTCGCTTGGTTTTGGATCTTGCTAGACCAGAATGTTTCAAGAAATACTTTTCGAAACTCGTCGTATGACATTTCCGGTTCGCAAGTGATTTGAAACCAAAGACGGTCGGCTTCTGATAATGACTGCTCAACCAGGATAAGCTTCATCGCTTCGGGAACCCCTTTTATTTGAAAGTCCTCTCCATTTCGGCGAGGTATGCTTTCGGATTGATGTCTTTACGGGATCCGAAATATGGGAGCTTTAATTCAATATGGGCAGCTGCGTAATGCATGCCATTACCCTGAGTTTGAACATTGCCGGCATTAGAACTACTTAGCTCTTTCATTCTAGTTTCTAGCCGTAAGAGCTTAGAACTAGTGGCCTCCGACAGTTCGTCCTGTGACAATTTTAACTCGTTTGTGCCGTCTTAACGAGCTCAACCGAACTTACTACGGCAGTCACCTCCGAGTTAAGTTTTCGGATGTTTTGTTCAGTAAGGTCTTTGACCTCGTGAACAAATTCCGAAATTTGCCCTAGGTTTTGGCCGTTCTCGTTTCGCATCTGTTCAATGGACAGGTCAAGTCTTTTAGCCAACTGTTTATTGTCCGTTTGCAAAGAAGCACAGGTTACTTCTTCTGTGTCCCTTTCCAGCTTAGAAACAATTTTAGTTACATCAGACTTGAATTCGGACATTTCTTTTGTGACCACAGAACGGAAGGTGGATATTTTTCCGTCCAAATTTGTTAATATCGCAGCTTGCGAATCAAATCGTGCATCAAAACTCTGCTTAAGCAAATCCGAATTTCTCTTATTTTCCTCCTTTTGTGAATCAAACCGTGCATCAAAACGCTTGTTTAATTCCAGAAATTGCTGGCTTGATTCCTGTTTTTGTGAATTAATTTCCTGCATTAGTTGTTGATTCGATTGGCTAAGCAAATCCGAACTTATCTTATTTTCCTCTTTTTGTGACTCAAGTTGTTGGCTAAGGAAATCCGAACGCTTGTTTAATTCCTCCCTATGTGAATTAAGTTGTTGCCCTATTGCAGTAATCAACGTGTTTAGCATTTGCTGTGATAGGAGTGGTGATTCTACAGGCATTTGTGATATTTGTTGGGTCTGTTCTGAATGTGTGAGCGTATTCTGTGTCATCTCCCCGGCAGGTGACGGAAAATTTTCCATATATTCCTGTGGCGAAAAAGTAGACTGCGAACTATATGAGTGGGTCGGAACTTCAGAACTTACGTTCCCCTCTCCTGCAGCCAATATTCCGCTTTGTTCCGTTGACTGAACCTGATCGTTCATGATTTCGGGAGATTTTTGCCTATCAGACTGATCTTCCATATCGAAACCTTTTACTGTATGGGATCGCAGCTTCATATGAATACACAAACAATGAATTTACACCGCAATTGTGCAATGACGAAATCTAGATTCACTAACAACAAAATACCGCGAATTTCAATACACACAAATAAATATACCCCTCCAAAATACAGCAAGAGAAAAACAACGATGAATCATGCAACACAACACCATGAAAGCAGACTTACTTTCAAACACATGGGCAAAACATGCGTGTCTTTAATTTTCTTAGCAGCTACCATGCATTAAGAAATCAACACTGACGTTACTCATTTAAAAATTTGAAAAATGATCACAAATTGTTACAATACAAAGTGTATTGCATCTCAATTGAAGTACACAAATGAACTTCCTTTTCATGCGTTGAAACAAAATAAATTTTATGCATTCAAACAAAATAAATTTTATGCATTGAAACAAAATGAACTTTATGCATTAAAATATAAGTGAAACATCAAAATAAAATCATGTATGAATATTTATTTTCTACAAGAATAATAAAACTGCCAAAAGCCATGTGCAACATTCCATGAAACTTTCCGAATTTGGGCTCAAAATTGTATTAATTTGAGTTAGTGCCACCAAGTTCGCAGACATTTAGTAGTAATGTCTCATCTGGCACCAGCGTTGGGCGACATTATGTGGTGGGTGCCTTGGTGGGCAAACCACGTTACAATTATATTTCATACCTTTATGATTAATAATTGTGGATTTTTAATTTTAATTTTTATGAAGGAGTGGAAATTATTTAATTTTGCAAGAATCTCGACGTTAGTTGGAATTTAGGAAAAATTGTCACAATATGACATTTATTTTCTTATCACTGGCGATTACAAGTCTGAGCGAATTTATCGTTAACATTAACACAAATTGGCAAAATCATAAAAGCAACGCTCAGAGTTACAATTAGCCGTCATGAGCAAGCAAACAACTGTATATTTACTTTTAAATATATCTCAGAATCAAAATGCAAGAAATAATGACAATTGGAACAATAAAAAATACAAGTTATGACGACCTCAGACAAAGGTATCATAATACTGTGACTTTACAGTTAAAAAAAAAATCATGGGGGCCAGAATGAACAATATATCATTCGAAAATAACTAGTTCTGGCAAATTATGCCGCTAGCTCAGGGGTTTTTTACAATTACAAAGTGAGAACATGGACCTATCCTCTCAAAGTCGCTTACGGGTTCTGTTTCACGGAATGCACAATCAGATGGCTTGGTCGTAATAAATTACCATTGTAGTCCTGCGTCTGATGTCTGCGGTGACTGTAGCGGACCCACGATATGTGAGATTATCTCACAAGTCGGCTATAGGCATCTCTGGTCTGACAATGCGCATCATCGTATTACCGGCTGTGTTGCTGCGATAAGCTTGCGCTCCAGCAAGGCAAGCTGGCAGCCAGATATCGTACAACGGCAGTTGGCGAGAGAAGCCAACTTTCCAAGTCAACCTCAGACTAGACTCGCATAGCTTGGACTCGAAGATCGAAGTTAGAATGTCCAGCTCCTCGCTCTTCGGTCCACGAGGAAACTTCTCGCTCCGCCCATTTGTAGTCTCGAAGCTCACATACAACAAAAATTCCCAGGATTTTGAGTTATACGCTCATTTTGATTGGATCTTCAGGTCGGCACCTAATGTCACGTGATATCCTCGATATGTGATTTGGCTAGAGTATCTAACAGAGGTCGGACATATTCGGCTAAGTTCGCCGGGGCGAGGGAATATTCGGGTTTCGGACGGCAGGCTTTTCCCGCCAGGTGAGTGACGTCGTTGACCGCCCATCCCCAGGGAGCAGAGTGTGTGGTCTGGCAAATCCCAAATCCGCGACTTCTTGTTGCCAAGGTACGGGAACACCAGATTAGCTTCAAGCCTACATAGCTCAATAATTCTTGAATATTCGCTTTACCAAGATACACTGTATGTTCATCATTTCATTACAGTCCTCACTTGGAATCTTGCGTACTTTAGAAAATTACAACAAAAATCTATTTAGGTGGTCGCCCAAGATTTATGTAAATTACCCTTATATTATTACATATATAATAAAAATGCACCTTGTAACGTGGCGACAGCGCGCCTCGTTACAACCTGCCTTAGAAAACAAACATTCACTCAATACTGAGGTTGCTACAACAATAAGATACTGTTATGCGTGTTTATACAGACAAGGAAATATAAGTTTCATTTCTTCCCTCTCTGTGAATGGGTTGCATTTTAGAGAAATTTCAGTGTTTGACAAGTTGAGAGTTTGTCACTACGGTGCATTTTCTTTTTCTTTGTGATGTTTCCAGAAGTGATATTCCTATGAAACGCTAGCTAAAGCAGCTTCTTCTTCCGTTTCTCATTGACTACTTAGTTGCTTATGAACCATATCTTATAGTTTTTGTGTGTGTGGAGGGGGGGGGGGGGCTGCGCGGGAGCGACCATTAATACTACTTTAATACAATCAAATAGGGATCTAAAACGAACTCTTTGAGATTAGATTGCCTATTCTAAGACTGATTTTGTTTTATTTTCAATGCTACCAACTTGACCTCAGCGGGAAATTAATTTCGCAGGCGCGACTGAGTGGCGCAGCAGGGATGATGCATTTAGAATTTAACACCGGGTGCGTTTCGATACTTTCGATTCGATACGAGCACTTTTCTTCCGATACCGAGTAAGTATCGAATGAATTAATTCGAATACGAAAAGTACTCGGTATCGAAACAAAGTATCGAGTACTTACTCGTATTTACTTGTATCGGATCATCACTAGCCGTTAGTCGTGTGTGCCGTTAGAAATGTTTAAAGAGAAACAGGTGTGAACGAATATTTTCGAAGTTTATAAGAATATACCCCAATTGTGGGACAAAAACAACAAAACTACATAGGAAAACCGCAAAATAAGAAAGAAGGATTTTAAATTTTGCTGAAAATTTGCGAGGAATTGGACCAGAAAGTAACGCTTGCATTTTTTTTTTTCTTCCTTAATTTAGTGTTTTAGACATTTGTAGATAGCCAATGTTTCTGGAATAATATCTGAACGCATTTGTGAAGAAATCGGTAAATTAAATTTCATATCTTCATAGGATTGTCTACTTGTCAAAAATTTAAAAGTAATGCTCTGGCGCTAATACTTTCACGCATTAGGGTGTTTATGTATATTATGGGTCACTAAGTGGAGTATCTCTGAAAAACTTTCAGAATCCACTCTCAGAAAATTTTTAAAATCTTCTGGCTCTAGGCTTCTCAAAAATGTTCATGTAAGAAAACTTTTTTCTTAATAAAATCTATTTCTTCACCGAATATCTTCTTTCTCTCTCAGTACAGATTATTGTTAAAACGATGTCTACTTTTTGTTGCTTTGACATAAATGCAGCCATTGTTAATCGCTTGTTACTGGGAGCCATGCGATCAGAATGTAAACTAAAATGGGAGCGAAATTGTGACGTATGGAGGGAGCCCCATATGATTGCCCTGCTGATTGCCCCTGCAGATTGGGAGCGAAATTGTGACGTATGGAGGGAGCCCCATATGATTGCCCTCCTGATTGCCCCTGCAGATTGGTAGCGAAATTGTGACGTATGGAGGGAGCCCCATATGATTGCCCTGCTGATTGCCCCTGCAGATTGGGACCGACATTGGCTCGTGTGTTAGCCGCCTTTAGTTCACACACCCTCCCATCACACATACAGTCTGTCTTCGATGATAGTGACTGGACTGTTGTCGGGACGATGCTGTCCTCGTATCCTGGGAATGCCAGGTCACAGCTTATACAGCACGAGTATGGTATCTAACTCACTCCCTATGAACCACTAGCACTCCCCTGACTAACACTGCAAACACGCGATAGCTAATTCCGTGTCATCCGATAAACTTTTTGGACATTTTTATTTTGGGTTTCGAAAGATGTAGAAATTAGTGACACATGGCAGTGTAGTGGGACAATAACGAATGGGAAACTAAAACTACGGCAGACTATCAGTCAGCTTTTTTAAAATCATTCTGTTGTTGTTTAATAGTTACACATACAGGGCGAGTCAAAAAGGACTTTACAACTTTGGAATAATATAGAAATTTGTAGAGATGATTTACAGAGTCGGTAGATACGTCATTTTGTAGCAAACAACTTGAAGTTTAATGCATGAAGTGCCTCAGTACAGCATTTCGCCACCAGGAGCGCCAGCGTAGTGCACAGTTAAAATGGCTGCTTTCACTGGAGCGGAGCGTGCTCGCTGTGTGTTTTGGTTTCTTGAAACGAACTCAACTGTTCGTCGTAAATTTCTCACCAAAAACGCTGCAGAGCCTCCAAGCAGGCCAGCATTTAACTCTTGGCACAAGAACTTTGTTGAGACGGGCTGTTCACTGAGACGCGATACGGCCCTTTCACTGGTATTGTGTATCTGGATATGCTTGACTACTTTTAAATTGCACAGATCGATGAAGATCAGCGATATGGGATGCTTTATTACCAGCAAAATGGTGCACCACTCCGTTTCCTCACGGAAGTTCGATGTTACCTCGATAGTCGCTGCCCAGGTTGGCGGATTGGCCTTCACGTGGCCACGTCGCTCCCCAGACTCAACTGGATTTCTTTTCGCTGGCGTTTAATTAAAGATCATGTGTGTGTCCCTCCCCTACCAAACAATTTGGCTGACCTGAAAACTCGAATCTACGCTGCCGTGGCACAAGTTATGCCGGATTTGCTGCTACGAGTGTGGGAAGAAATTTACTACCGGTGGGATGTTTGCCGCATGAAAAATGGTAGTCGCATCGACGAAAATGAAAATTGATACTTTATGTAAAACTTGAGGTCATTTGCTACAAAATGACACATCTACTGATCCTGTAAGTTATCTCAGTAAATTTCTATATCATTCTAAAATTGTAAAGACCTTTTTGACTGACCCTGTATAGCTGAAACGGGGCACGAACAAGGCTACCTGCAGAGGGATTAGGAGAGGATATCTGTTTTAATACATTAATAGCAATTGCTAAAAAGAGTACACAAATAAAGAAATTAAGGTTGGAACATGAAGCTGTGGCTCCAGGACACTACGTCGAGGGACCGGGCTCACAGGGACAGATGGAAACACCCCCCACTAGAATAGCAGCGCCAGTCCGTCGCTGATTGCAGTACACCAGTAAGACTAAAGAGGACACGTCAGTCGTGTTGAAGTTAGCTGTTGGGGGATGGAAGGGTGAAGGCGGGAAGTGAAAATGACAGAGAGGGCTATCTAGTCCTGGATGTGCGAGAGAGAGCGATAAGGAAAAGCGACTTAACTTAAGGTGCATTCCCACGATCCCTTGTAAACGGAAGCGAGACGGGACGGGATGCCATGGGAACAGGGCCGCCTCTGCTAGCGGAGACGAGACGCAGCTACCCACTCTGAGTCGGTAAACATCACAGGCGTGTGTAGCGGTGCGCTGTTGCCATCGGTTTGCAGCAGCGGTGCGCATCCCTTCTGTTGCTGTAAAAAGCTCTGTGCCAAACGACACTAGGCAACGTGGTGCGGAGGTGGCGGCGAGGTAAGCTAGGACTAACCTGCGGCCCGCGGTCGTCCCTACACTTCGGCTAATGAGGTCCCGTCGCCTCTCGCCTCTCCTACAAGGGATCGTGGGAATGCGCCTTAAGACGGCTATGAAACCTTGGTCCTGCGCTTGGTTGATTTTGATATGGAACCCACATTATGCGTTTCAAATGCGGGAGTTCAAGGTCGTGAAGAGTGGACAGCTGGGAATTACCGCAGAACAGAGTGAGTAACTGATACGACAGAGCAGCTGGATTAGGAGGGTGAAGAGAGTGCTGGGAGCGATCAAGGCACGCAACATGCTACAGACGAGACGACCGGACCATCACGTGGTACCTGATTTGAGACGAGAAGGAGAGACAGATGACTAATGGGAGGAGGAATTGAAATAAATCACAGGCGAATGTGTCGAAAAAGATACGTCACAAATTGAAAGCGAAAATTAATTTGATGCCAAAATTGGTTTAGCTGCAGGGTTTCAGGCTCTATCGCCATATTACATGATTAGGCTACGATAACTGCTATTATAATTACCGTTGACTGCTATTCGGTTTAAGTTCTGCTGACAGTCTTCCTGCTCAACATTAAGCGTTATGAGTTTTACTAAAAATTCTCCCATTGCTTGCCGTATGTTCTTCGAATTATATTCAGAAATTTAGAAGTTTAATGAAAAAACTAATAGAATTTCCAAACGTAATAGAGATACACGAACCACAAGTAATTATAGCGGAAGAGTCTTGGTTAAAAGAACTACTAGACAATGAGGTTTTTCTCGATGGTTACAGAGTGTACCACAGAAATAAAGGAGCAATTGATGGATCGGTTTTCATACTGATTAACAAAGACTACTACAGTTCACTGGTGTTTATAGATCATGACCATGAGTTACTTGGAGTAAATTTCTTGGGTAATAAAAAATAGAAAAGATTAGGATATTGGCAGCTTAACGAAATGGAAGAATGAACGCTGAAGATGAGGCTCTTGGAGAGCAACTAAATTCATATCCAGAGTTCAGAAGTGGGAGTATAATGGTCATTATTGATAGGGATTTCAAATATACTACATGGGAAATTGTTAGGAAATATGATTAATAACACAAGGGAACGGAAATTTGCAAATATCTTAATAAGGGAATGAGACTTTACACAAGTGGTAGAGCAGGACACAAGGACGAAAATTTGGATATCTTTCTAATAAAGCCCGACGATAACCTTGTGGGGTATCAAGAAACAAGGAATAAGTGATCATGAAGCAGTTACGATATCGGAAAATTCAGTAAACGAGTGGCCAAAATTGATGGCGGAAACAGTTACACTTATAAAAAAAAGCACAGATATCGAAATTGAAGAAATATTACAGGGAAAGTTTCAGAAAATGGAAGAAGGATGGCACAAGTACAGTGGAGTAGATATGAGAAGAGATAAATCAGATATTAAAAAAGGGTCAACAAATATTTATTCCAAAACAGAAAGTAAGCAGAAGTACAGAACCAACTTACTATAATAGGGAAGTGAGTTGGTTAAAGAAGTTGCTAAGAATAGAACGTAACACAGTTAAAAGACAGGAAAGCAGTAGCGAATACTTCAAACAGTTCAAAGAGGAATTAGCGTTTAGGAAGTGTATTATTGGAGAAGGGGCATCATCCGACGGATGCATCTAGAAACATCTATAGCTATGTCAGAAAACTGAGGGGAAGGTGCTAAGACAGATGGAGAAGACGTTACTGAGGATTTGAAAACGGCGGAAGATTTTAAGCGACTCTAGTGAGAACATCAGGGATAATGATTCAGGAATGCGTGGGTATAAATCGGAGAACGAGCTTATCCGCACAATTAGAAGTGAGGAGACTAAAAAAATTGAAATTGATCCTGAGGATATCATGAAAGAACTAAGAAAGCTGAAATATCTTAAAGGGTCTAGTGTAGATAATGTTACTACAGATGTCTTAAAGATATCTCGATGTGATATTGTACCTTATCTTGAATACGTCATTTAAATTGAGTGCTGGATACCTGTTGCTTACCGAGAGGAATGGTAAAGTGCGATAGTAGTGCCGGCGTATAAAGGAGTGGTGAGAAATAGAGTAGAAAATTATGGGTCATTCAGTTTGACATCACTTGCAGGTAAATTGATGGAGAGATTGACCACATGCGAAATATGTATGAGTAACTAAACTGTTTTTCAAGTCGACTACATGACTTTTAGGAAGGATATTCATGCGAATCTCAATAAGTATTCTATATACATATCGGATAAAATGCACAAGGGAGGCCTCATCGATAGTGTTGCACTAGATCTTTCAAAGGCTTTTAACAGACAGAGCCATGAAATAGTGGTAAATAAGGTAAAAACTATTGGGGGGGGGAAGGGGGGGATGAAAAAGTTATTTTCTGGGTAGAAGAATTTTTAAAAGGCGGAAAGCAAAAGTCAGGGTAGGAAAGGCAATATCTAAAGAAGTGGAAGAGAAAATGAGAGTGCCATAGGGTAGCGTATTGGGACCATTGCTGTTCATTATTCTAATGAGTGATGGTTTACTTTCGGAAGTTAACTTATTTGCAGATGACATAATCTTTATATATATACATATGTATATATTTCTTCTGCCCGTGTGTGTATGTCACGAAACTTTTCCTAAGCCGCTGGACTGATTTTTATGAAATTTTGTGTGTGTGGTTAAGTTGATTCGAGAATGGTTTAGATTCACAATTTGATTTGCAAAAACCCACCCCTCTCACCTTTCACCCCCTCCCCTCCTAATTTCCAATCATCATTATAGAAACCCACAGTATTTATGAGATTTCGATAAAAATTTGCATACGCATAGTTTAAAACAAGGAGAAAAATAATGTCTACAATTGGTTTACAAAAACGAACCCCTCTCCCCCTTTCCATCCCCTATATTTTTGTCATTGTTCTTTACAGTTGTAGCTGGAAGTTGGCACATATATCTATTTTTTCATGGAAAATGTTTCTGACCAAACAAAAATCAAAAAATCCAAAAACCACCCCTTTTCCCCCTTTACACCGTTTAATTGTTATGCACACCCATAGTTTTTATACGATTTCGATGGAACTTTGCAAATATATGCTTTAAAACAAAGAGAAAAGTACTATCAACATTATGTGTGAGTGTAGACTTTCCCGGCGTATCGATGAAACAAAATCTTTTTGCGTGTCCAGCCGGGTGGTGGTGTAAAAACACGACGTTTCGACAGCTGACTCTGCTGTCTTCATCAGGTATCTTGTAGCTGTCGCAAGCTGACTGGACCCCCGAGAGGATTTTGTTTCACTGTCCACATTAGTTTTACAAAAACCCAATTTCTCTCCCCCTTTACATCCCTTAATTATTGTCAATGATCCTTACACAAAGCTAAGGAATTTTGCACACATATACTTCAGAAGAAACAGAACCTACATTAGGTTTACAAAAGCACAATCAGGTTCCCTCTCCCCCACCTATTTTGAATTCCAGTGTTCTTTATAGAAACCCACAGTTCAAATCCCGTCAAAATAAATCCAGCTACGCCAGAATATTCATAAAATAAAAATGTCCTACTGTTTTAACATGTTAGCTTGAACGTTGTGAAACCCATCAAAAATCCTTATTTTTCCGCATGATGCAGGAACAAACTGATATATTCCAAATACAGATTTATGTATGTGGTATGTATTAATGCGCGGATGGTAGATGTTTTGCTTATCAAGCAGCAACTTTAATCGAAGATATGATTGGGTTCCAATCCAGCCTAGACCAAAATGTAAACTGATATTCTTTATTACAGCATCCAATTCACACCGTTCTGGGATTGTTTGGGTATATCAATGTTTAGTTTACTTCTGGAAATGGCTGATGCCAAATTAAAGAACCTTGGTACGCATGATTTACATCGTAAATATAAAAGTAGTTTACAGGTAAATCAATCCCGATTAGACCTGACAACGCCGGGTGCGCTGCTAGTAATATAAAACTATCAAAGCTGTAGAGGACTGTAAACAGCTGCAGGGTGATCTGGACAGGATATCTAGCTGGGTTGGTAAACATGGGATGAAGATAAATGCAAAGATGAGTCAGCTTATTAGATACACAAATAAAAAACTAAAGGTTGATTATGATTTTAAGCTAGGGAAGCAATTACTTGTTGAAGACTTAAAATGTAAATATCTTGGCATTACATTTGATAATGAACTTAACTTTTTTTTTTTTTTTTTTTTTTTTTTTTTAAACAGTTTAACGTCCCTTTTTAACAACGTGGTCTTTAGAGACGGGAAAGGATGGGGGCAAGGAATGGGAAGGAATTCGGCCATGGCCTTTTTGAAGGAAGCATCCCGGCATTGACCTGGAGTGATTTGGGGAAACCATGGAAAACCCAAATCTGGATGCCCGGACGGGGATTCGAACCGCCGTCCTCCCGAATGCGAGGCCAGAACGCTATCCGTTACACCACCACGCTCGGTGAACTTAACTAGGCAGGATACATTCGAGAGGAAGTAGGAAAAGGTTTCAGATTCCTGCACTTGTTGGAGAGAGTGCTGAGGGGATATACGAGAGAGGTAAAGGAATTGGGTTACAAAACTTTGGTCAGACCATTGCTTGAATATGGTGGTGTAGTATGGGAGCCACATTTTGAGTATCAAATACAGGAGTTGGAGAAGGTGCAAAGAAGGGCTGCTAGATTTGTTTCTGGAAATTATCGCAGAGCGCAACCAGTCACAGATATGACAAAAGAGCTGGAATGGGATTTATTACAAGACAGAAGGAGGGTGAAGAGGGTCATGGGAGTGTAAAAGGCGTATAATGGTGATGAGGAGTGGAAAGATACTGGTGTAAGAATTAAAAGTAATTCAAGGTAAGGAAAAGAAAAGATGAGCATGACCACAAGCTGACACTCGATTTCAGGCACAAGGGTGTAGGAAGATTCATTTTTTAGGTAAGGATGTCAGGGATTGGAATGAGTTACCTAGAGAAATGATGAGAAATTAAAAAAAAAAAGTTGAAAGATTTTAATGTTGAAATTTGTAGAGGGCAAATGTAAGAGGGTTTCAAGAAAAGGGGGAAATGGGTATGTAGGGTTATTGCCCGTAGCGGGTTGTGCCCGTGCAGGAAGGAAAAGACAGGTCGCGAAAGCTCCTAAGCCTGCGCATGCGCGGCCGCTATAATAGATTTCCCATATCATTGCGCTGTTTTCACTGTTTTGCTGATGAGAAAATTTCATTTTCTAATATTTCAAAGTTTTATAACGCCAGCTAGTGTTGCGTTGGGATGCACAAACAGACCAGATAGGAAACAACCTGGAATATGGTTTCATAAGTTGGTTACATTGTAATTATTGTTCTAGAAGTGTTTAAGAGGTATCTGAAAGAGTAGGTTCTATCATTATAGATTTATTCATTGCTCTCATTAGTATGAATTTGTTCTGAAATATTTGTTTTTGTAGTTTATACAGTCAGCATATCAATTTACTTTGCACATAATAGGCTAGCCTTATTGTAAACGATTGTTGAAAGTCTGTAGATCCCAATGAATGTCGTGCGTTGAGGTGGGCAGTACTAACATAACAGTGGCTATGTAACTTGATGATTGATTCTCATGTAAATCGACGAGACTAATCGAAAATCAAGGGTAAATGTTTTTGATTAATTAGTCTTCTCGGGAGACTACCCGAGTGAGCAGGGTGTTTGCACACGACCTGAACGTCTGTCGCCACAACACCCTGCTCACTCGACAAGGCTCAACACCGAGAGATATCTCCCTTAATTCTCGAGATATCTACTATCAAAAATTAGTTACAGGTATAGTTCCTTGTGCCTTTGGTGACGTTTCTATTCTGGTCTAGATAGCGTTTCAACCTAACCACAAGGTTTATTAAAAAATAAAACACCCACTCTGCATAACCAACGTGTAGCTCGTAATGGTTTTTTTTTTTCAAAATAATTTTTTTGGTCCATGCCGCATCCCAACCTAACCACCTCAATTCGGAATCAGTATGTCTTGAGAACTAAACGAGATATGGAAATATATTATTCTTCAGTTTTGATTTGTCTCGTGGAGTTCCATAATAATACATCATCAGTTTGGAGTGCCACGGTTATCGTATGATCCCCTTGAGGCCCGTGTTTCTAGGGGTGTCCAATATGGCGACCCCCCACCCCACTTGACTGCAGTGCGTGGCGCAGGTCCCTTGCGCCGCCTCCTGGTTAGCCTCTCGTCGCAGTACATAGGGAGTCCGTCTCGTGTCGGCGCGCGGAAGATAACGAGGCCGGAGGTCGCAGATAACTAAACAGCCCTCACTTTCTGTGCGTGTGTGTCAGCAGTTCTGTGACACTGCACGTGATTGGCTGCCTGCAACAGACCTCACGAACCATAGTTCAGTTATTTTTGTAACTGCTTATCAAGCAAGTGTAAATCAGGAACTGATGGAGTGGCCACGTTACAGCAGACAAGATGGAACGGCAAGAGCTTAGAACTGTGCAAGTAACGAGAAATACGTTTGTATTCGTTACGAAACCAATCAGCACTCGTTACTTCTGGTACAATCGAGCACTAATACGATCTATCGCATCGAGTCGTGTCACGTACGGGTTACGGGATGTCTTCGTTCGTACTTTGTAAAGTTCAAATAAATTGTTCATTTGTAAAAGTAAATTGAGGTAACTTTGCAGTGTAAATTGTCGTATTTTAGAATAAACGCATTTCATTAATCTTCGAAATCAATAATATCACACTAAGGTATGATCGGTAAAGAAACAATAACCATCTCAAATTAACTATCCAAATTTTCTATTTGTAAATTATAATCTGTAAATTTTAATGTTAAACAAAAGCAAAACTACAAAATAACTCCTTATGTTATCAAAATTACTAATCTTGTTAAAAATACAACACATATCAGTAAATAATATTAATTATATTAAAATGAAATACTAGTAGATTAAATATAAAAATAGGATCGAATGCAATAGGAGAAGTAAGTGGATTCTGTTACTTGGGAAACAAAATTACAACCGATGGCTGAAGCAGGAATGATGTTAAAAGCAGAATAGCACTAGCAAAAAGAGGCTTCATGAAAAAGAGAAATCTTTTAGTTTTTAGCATTGATCTGGGAATTAGAAAGAACTTTTTAAAACTCTTTGTGTGGAGCACAGCACTTTACGGTAGCGAAACATGGACTTTAGGAATACCGGAAAGAAAGAAAATTGAAGCATTTGAAATGTGGTGCTACAGAAGAATGCTGAAAATTAGGTGCACAGACAAAGTAAGAAATGAACGAGTTTTAGAAATGATGGGCGAGAAAAGAAGTTTGTGGAAGAAGCTTACAGAAAGAAGAGACAGGCTGGCAGGTCATATTTTGAGACATGCTGCATTGGTTAATTTGTTAGTGGAGGGAACAGTCGAAGGTAAAACTGTAGAGGAAGACAGAGGTTAAAATAATGTACGCGCAACATTTCTGTACTTACACATTTTCCTTTGTAACGAAACGAATTCAAATCAAAATTCCCAGAAATACGCGACGCGCGATGTTGAAATGTTCACTCTGTCGTTCAGACTCATTTAGTCGCTGGGCGAACCGTTCCAGTTCCCGCGTGATGCGTCGTATTCGTTCGTTTATCGAATCAAACTGACAGCCATACGACACACGCGAGTAACGAGATGAATATGTGAGCAACGTTTCGGTACTTGGAGTGAGGCGATGCTACAGCTCTGCAGGAGGTCAAGCGGACCGTAGGGCGACATGATGTGACACGCGTGGTGGGTGAGCGTAGAGCTCTGGCCTCGCTTGCGGCAGGACGCGGTTCGAATCTCCGTCAGGCCATATAGATTTCGATTTTCCACGGTCTCCCCAGGCGAATGACGTCATGCTCCCTGCTAAAGGCCGTGGCCGAATTGCTTCCAGTCACTTCCCCAGCCCATTCTTGCCTCTAACTATCTCGACGTCGACAAGCCCTAAAGAGTGCTATGAAATGGGTGCTGTCGTTCCACTTGCGCGTAGGAGAGAAGCGGTGTGTTGTCTGGCGACACAGTGACGCTCATTGTGTCTGTTGTTTGGCTGCAGGGAAGCAGTGGACGTATCGCAGAGACCGCAGTCCTCCTCGTGGAGCTGAGACCTGCGAGGCACCATGACGTGCCACCAGCGCGTGGCACAGCGACTTGTAGGCAGGACTGCAGCTAGCGCTCACGTGCTGCGCCGTGTAGGACACTACAGAGAAGAGCCGCTGCATCGTGACTGCTTGCATCGTCCTCAGTATTGATTCATGGACTGCGACAGACCACTATGCATCGTTTGATCTGGTACACACGCAAAGACAGCTTTCGTAGTACTGCGTCTGCCAAGCTGTCAGGGTCGCAATGACGGGAGAGAGAAGTTAAGGAAATTAGGTGTCTTACGGATGGCCACACAAATTCTTTCTTGTCTCGTGCTATTCGCACTGGAATGCAGAGTGTGTGTTTGGTGCAAGGTACCCTCTGCCACCGATGACTTTGTGAACTGTAGAGTATGAGACAGTGTGATCAACGACGGAACACAACGTTCCACTCAGCGCGAGTGATCAGTGTACCGTCTCTTTCGAGCACGGCTCAGCAGGCTAGTCTTGACTGCGGTTGCCGTAAGTATTACCTTGGTTCTACGGGTGGAGCCGCGTCGATTTGTTGAAACCTAACGTTTCGGCCATCGTGTTGTGGTCTTCATCAGAGTGTTGTGTTGTCGCGGTTATGCTGGTGGTTCCGCTACAATACTTACTGTGAACCTTTAAAGCTTACACGCACTCACTAGATTCTAGTTCTTTCTCTGACGGTCGCCAACCAATGCTAAGTTGGTAAATGAAAATGAAAATGCACCTTCTTATTTGAAACACATGCGTTTAATAGTTAAAAAGATAATCTCGCTCCAACTCCCAACGTTTATGAAACTTCGCTATCGGTACTTCGATCCTTTAAGATTACCGGTAATGCCTCTGATAAATTTAGACTGAATAACACACACTCTTTTCATTCATACAACACCCTTACTAGTTCTCAGAACATGCCTATGGCTCACCACGAAACAATTCATAATAATATTCTGCAAATACTTTCTTCATTACTAAAGTTCCTTCATATCACCAAAGAAATCACCTTCTACAAAATTGATTCTGTATCATAATGACTGAGCGCGAACACGCGTTCTCGTCGACTCGACTGACTGTTCGCATCTCGGACGTAACCAACCAAAAGAGCGCTAAGGACCTAAACCGAGCGCTCCCAGTCGCGCACTACGCCAGTCGACGCGCCTCGCTCTCCAATGCCCCGCAATCCTCGTCTCACACTTCAAGGTATTTTATCGATATCTTCAATTATTTCATTGTAAATTCCCCATCCATCTACTCCCTTCCTTCAAGAATTTTAATTTTTTTATTTTTCCAGTGCTTTTGACAGACCTGTCAACATTTCTCTTGATAATTTATTTCACTGCCTTACATACACTAGACAATCTTCCCACTCCCATGCGTTCTCTATCGAGTGCTAACTTCCGGTTATGGTCGTCTCTTCCCTCCCCTTCACTGCTCCTGACGTTCACGATTTGTACACTCCCAGCACTCTCTTCACCCTCCAATCAATCCCATTCCAGCTCCTCCATCACATCGGCTACTGACTGTGTGTTCTGCTAATCCCCAGAGACATAGCTCGCCGTCCTCGTTCTCACCTTCTACAACTTGAAATGGTCTACTCTCGTCTCTTAATGAGCTCTTTGTAATGAGAATATTTTGATTTTTTAACTTATTTAATTAATTACTACGAAAATAATTTCAAGGGCGCCATTGCAAAAGAGCAATATTAAAGGAACAGAGTTCTGCCTTACAGTTGAATGTTAGAATGAAGAATTTATTTAAAACCATCCAATTTTTATTCTAGCACAAACTATTCAAACATATCTATATATATAAAGATGAATGTATGTATGTTTTTTTGTTTGTTTCTTTGTTCTTCATACAAATCCACATCTCCATGAAACTTTGCACACTTATCCTTTGAAACAAGGAGAAAAATACTGTCTACATTTGGTTGAAAAATTATCTGTATAAATAACACATGTTGTCTCATAATTTCAAAATACTACTGGACGGCAATTGACAGACGCGTTCGATATGGACGTCTCTGTACTGTTTTTCCGTGTAGCGGTCAGGCAACTCAGTGGTTAAAGCACTTACTTACAAATGTCGTGGTCTCCGGTTCAAATCTCTGTAGAGGCTATCATTTTAAAAAATTGTTTTTGATCGTAAGAGTGAGGCCTGGGCCGTAGGTTATTCGGATTGAATGTTAAACTGTAGATATTAGAAAGTTAGGGGTGCAATGCGAGGCAAATCGTAGGTAGTCTTGCAATGCTGTAGGTGTACACTTTATTACGTTATGATGATCCCTCAGGTGTTGTTCGCAGTCAGTGTGTGTGTATGTGAACCGCAGAAATAGTATTATAAATACGGAAGTAAATCTCTGTCTTTTTGTTACGTTTTGACGACTAAATGGCTATATCGATATTGATGGAATTTGATAAGAAAATCTGTATGAAGGGCACAGGATATTTTTTCCAGTATGATTAACAGTTGTAGTCACGAAATTTTGAGACCTTATCGAATGGTGACAGAAATATGTTGGAAATTGATTCTCTTCAAGAGACAGATTCGACGGTAGAATGATATTGTGATAGCTTTCCTGTCTTATTATTCCTACTCGATATTCGTTACCTACAACTTTCTATATTTAATTCTGGCAAAAAGATTCTTAATCCACGCGTACGAAGTCGCGGGTACGAGCTAGTTTCAATATGAAGTTTTACAAAATTGACATAAATGATATTTAAGGATGGATTCGAGAGTTCTGTACCAGATGGACTAACATTCGTTTATCGATAATTCAGCAAGTTCCTCGGCTAGCTCACTGAAGTCAAATATATGTTGGAGACGCAATTAACAATTTTCACTGCTCTCAGGGTCGTACTAGGCTTTTAAATCACTATGGCAGCGAAATGTCAACACTTTTCAGTCAGAAGGGATGGTACATTACCATGTGAAGTCCTCACTGGTGCTGCAGCATCCACACAAACAAATAAATACTGTATTCGCAGCAAACAGCACAGCGCGGCACCTGCCACGTTCTGCCTTCTCTTCGAACCCCCGAGCATGCAGGGAGGTAGACTCCCCTGCCCCCTCTCTTCCCTGAACGGACATTCTTCACGTCTTGCTATTGTGTGTCTCCCGCCAGTCGACAAGCCGGCACCAACCTGAAGGAGTCCTTTGTCGCCGAATTCGATGGCTATAGGCACATTCACTAAACGCAAATCTTTGCATTTTTAATCGTCCCTTCTAATAAAACATGTGGTGACTTTTTGAGATCACCACATCTCTTCCATTGATACTCAAAATACCGGCTCAACACTACACCACCGCAATCAAGCGCTCGGCTGTCCAGAGTTCCCTCACCTCTGATAGATCACCTAATCTCACATTTCAAACGTTGACCAAAGTCCTGCGATTTATGTAGCTGAGTGAGGTTTTACCGTACTTTCTGGCTTTAATTGATTAATTATTTTTGGTAATTAAATTGATTTTAATTGTAATGAACTTAATATTTGATGAGTTGGGTTAGTATTTATTTTAGAATCATTTTCATAATCTAAGAATTGCATAACCCGGCCATTCGTTCAGGAACTGACATTTAATTGACCACGGACTTCCTGTATTCGCCTTTAGTCAAAATACTAAACAAGCAAAAATATATTCTGTACACAAATACCAAAGGCCTATATTACTTGGTCGAGCCATTAAAGCATTAAAGCACATAAATATTCTAGTAAATTAATGATAAAATTCGTCAGCAAGTTGCTAATCTAACAATTAAAGTTCACCAAGTTACTTTGAACAAAAGAATTAAACAATTACTCATACAAATGAAGCTCCAAAATATTTTTGATCTTACTTTTTTATTTGAATCACGGGGTGCTAGTTATTTCGGTGTTACTCACCAAAAGGATTATTAAACTGCTCTCGACTTGAGCTCAGGCTTCGACAGAACGCAAGTCTGTCTCTTATCAGGTCGTACAGGAGAACACACTGTTAAGGTCCTCGGTGGTTTAAATTAATATACTGATTAATTAAAATATAATCCACCAGAAGGTTATGTTGAAGATGTTTGTTTATTTTCCAAAAACAACAAGTCAGCGATATTTGTCACAAGCAAAGATACAATCCAGAGATACTGGCGCAGTCTTTGTCAGATGCAAAGTGACTGTAAACTCAAATGTGAACTAACTGAAAAACTAACTATAAACTGTATACCGTATACTAACTCTGTCCTTCTGCCGAGCTGTTTATATAGTCTCTATCGAAATTTCTGGAATTCTTCAAAGGTATCCGCCCGATATTTCTCTAACATTAACAATTACTTCAAACAATTGAACATATTAAAAACAATCGGAATTAATACAAAATCACTTAACATCATTACAAAATGATCAGAAATGGTAATTAGAGATACTTAAATACAAAATTATCTACAGAAATCATTTTAAACTGTACAAACATGACCTGTAGACATCATAACTTGCATTAATACATGGAATTACAAACATTTAAGAAATTCTCTTGCACAATTCGGTTCTTAAACATATTAAATGTAAATAATTTTCTTTCATAAAACAAAGTCTATATACACTGATTTACAAGAAATAACAAAATAAACATACCAGATCACATTCAAGCAAACTTCAGCTCACTACAAATACTTCATACAGTACAATACTATTCAAAATTCAGGTATGAGGGCTGTTACAATACGATGGAAAGTGGTCACACGTTAATTGTGTTTACCGTGATGTGCAGTCAAACAGACAACACTAGTCATTGGAAGATATAATCTACATCTACACGCTGCAATTCACAAATATTGTGGGTGGCAGAGGGTGCTAAGAACCAATCCTAATTCTGTTCCAATGCCGAATAGAACGAGGAAAGCATGAATACATAAAAGCATCAGTACGGCATCTAATTTCTCCAATCTTATCGCTCTTGTTATTGCGACCTAAATAGGTTGGTGGAAGAAGTATTTCATTGCACTCGTAAATCAAAGAATTTCGCATATTCTCCAATAAATTCGAACGAAAACGACGCCGTCTGTCTGCCAAACAATCCCAGCCCAACCTGTGTACCAGTTCTGTGACATAACTAGCAGTCATGAATTGAGCGGCTCTCTTCTGTACTTTCTCTAACGTGTCAATCAATCCCTTGTGATACAAGATCCCAAACTCCAAACAGTAATCCAAATACGGACGCACGAGTGTTTTGTACGCTATTTCCTTTGTATGAGCATTAAAACTTCTCAAAATGCGACCTATGAATCTTAATGTAGAATAAGCTTTGGCTACGTCGGAATAAATGACTCTGATAACCACAAAAATATACCAAGTTCACGAAAAACCCAGAGGCTGGACAGTGGCGACCTCTGCAGGCAACGCCCTCAGGTATCTCCCCTGTGTTGCCCACACATGCGGCAGGTTATCTACAAAAAATAGCACCAGTTTACTATCAACTTCGTCAATTGGAGGGAACTTGCAACACCCATTTATACGTCCCTGGCCTTTTATTCGACAGCCCGTGTGTGACGTCATCTGATGCCTCTGTCTGCCCGTGTCCTTTGCACACTCCATATAATCATTCCCGAGGGAGACATTGTACACCCACCGACGCGCCTCTAGTGAGCTTACTGTTTTCCGTTGTGGCTGCAACGTCTGGATCGCTTGACGCTCCTTGTCAAACAAACACAAATACCAACACTCCGCCACGTCGCGTCACCCTGCAGGAGGACCAAACACAGACAAAGGCTTCCGCTCCACGCTCGTCTGTTTCTCGTTCTTCCGCTCGAAGCCTTCATCCTCCATTTTTAAACTAAACACTGCATGAATCGCGTAACATCTTTGTTGTCTCCATAACGAGTAGAGGCAATCACCATGTTTTGTCTCTTAAGAAAAAATAGCGAGATTTTGTCTTCCAGTGTGGATAACGCCTAAGGACATCGTGAAATTGGTGAAGACAATATGGCGTTGTAGTTCGGTTACACAGGCAAATGGGGGAGTATTAAAATGACCGTAGAAACGTGTCGCGCTACTTCAGCAGCTGAATGCGTCGAGTTGTCGGGTTGTCGCGCTTAGACGGCTAGTTCCCCGTCGTGAGTGGACTCCGATCGCTTCGGTTTACGGCCGCGGGAGTATTTTACACCGCGCAAGGAAATGAGTTAGGGATCAATACGCCAGAAGCCGCAGGCGTGCGCCCGATCCAATTAGGACTGGAAACACGGCGACACTGCTCAACTCAGACAGAGAGAAACCCGCGACACCGCTGAAATCTCGCCAGAAGACGCCACTGTGCTGTGCTGATTAATAAGAGTCAGCCGACGGCGCGTGCTAAGGATACCAGCCACAAGAAGTACGTCACAAAACACAAGCGATACAGCGACACTTAAAAGAGTTCATTTTCGTTTTTCTTGCCCGATGCAGTCAATACTCATAGTTTTGCAAATTCCTGGTTCATTGAAACATTCCTAGAATCTTTTAAAAATAATCTTATAAGTTTAATTTTTATACAACTTTTTTTTAAGTTCACCTAAATAGGCGTCTTCCCTGCAAAACGCGATTTTACAAAAAAAATTAACAATTCTTGTATTTGGTACCTCGGAAACGGTGCTAACTCCGTCTCGTGGATATTTCATGTACCAGTAAGCTGCGCTGATGTTGGTTCTCTTAGGTTACAACAAGGAACTCTTATAACTTTAAACGAATAATTTTTGTACATTAGCTGACTCGTGCGAGTAGTATCGTGGTCAGTTACCTAATACGAGCAGAATATTAAACTAAATGATGGTTTACCTCAAGGATCTGTTTTAGCACCCTTCCTATTCAATTTGTATACTCATGATTTACCGGAAACATCTTCAAGAAAATTTACTTACGCTGATGACATTTGTTTGGTGAACCTGAACCCCAACTTTTCTGATGCAGAAACAACTTTATCAGCTGATCTGGAAAAGTTAGATGACTACTTCAAGAAATTGTGCCTCCATCTAAATCCTCAGAAAACATTTATTTCAACATTTCATTTACGCAACAGACAAGCACACTATAAACCAGAAGTTAAATTCAGAGGCCAACTCTTACCTTTTTGCGGCACACCAAAATATCTGGGTGTAACACTGGACAGAACTCTAACTTTCAAACAGCATCTCTCAAACGTGGCTGCCAAAGTCAAAACGAGAAACAATATTCTTCAAAAACTTGCAGGTACTTCATGGGGAGCCAGTGCTCACATTCTAAGATCCACAGCCTTAGCTCTGTCATACTCTACTGCTGCACATCCTGGATCAATAGTGCCCATACAAAGAAGATAGATGTGCAACTCAATCAGGCAATGAGGATAATTACGGGATGTATTCATAGTACGAACACCATATGGCTTCCAGTGCTATGCAACATCTCACCCCCAGCACTAAGAAGATCAGAAGCTCTCTTAAAAATCTGGAAAAATATCCTGAAGAACCCTCAGCTGCCTATACAGCAAGACATGATTCAAGCGAAACACCAACGCTTGAAATCAAGAAAACCACCATGGCGCACAGCAATCAACCTCACAGAGTCCTCTTTCAACACCAATAAGCTGTGGACAACTCAATGGAAGCAGTCATCAGTATCCAATGAAAATCTAGTTGCGGACCCCTCAGTAAGGTTACAAGGTTTCGATCTCCCCAGGCGGCAGTGGAGAATCATCAATCGGATTCGAACAGGACAAGGCAGATGCGCCTACTTATTACACAAATGGGGCTGGGTAGACTCTACAAATTGTGACTGTGGAGCCACCTTACAGACAATCAATCACATCGTTTCTGACTGTCCTCTTCGGGCATACAAGGGAACAATGGAGGAAATTCATGATGCGTCGATCAGTGCAGTTGACTGGATTGAAACATTAGATCTCGAGATATGAAATTGTACAAGCTTGTGATATGTACATTTCCTATTGTGTACGTCGTAAATAATCATACGATAAAAAAAACCTAATCCGAGAGGTTTTACAAACTGTGTCGCACATTGTGCAGGACTGCCCACTGCGTGACTTTCCTGGTAGTCTGGAAGACTTGTATTAGGCTGCGCCGGAGGCAGGTGGCCTGGTTGGAGCGCCTCGACGTCACGTTGTAGTGGTTGTGACTGGAGATCCTGTCTCAGTGGCCAGCTGCGGGCATTGTACACTGCGTGTCTTCCTGGTAGTCTGGAAGACTTGTATTAGGCTGCGCCGGAGGGCAGTGGCCTGGATTGGAGCGCCTCGACAGTCACGGTGTAGTGGTTGTGACTGGAGATCCTGTCTCAGTGGCCAGCTGCGGGCATTGTACACTGCGTGTCCTTTCCTGGTAGTCTGGAAGACTTGTATTAGGCTGCGCCGGAGGCAGGTGGCCTGGTTGGAGCGCCTCGACAGTCACGTTGTAGTGGTTGTGACTGGAGATCCTGTCTCAGTGGCCAGCTGAGGGCATTGTCCACTGCGTGCCTTTCCTGGTAGTCTGTAGACTTGTATTAGGCTGCGCCGGAGGCGGTGGCCTGGTTGGAGCGCCTCGACGTCACGTTGTAGTGGTTGTGACTGGAGAT
This sequence comes from Vandiemenella viatica, assembly GCA_031002005.1. Classification (NCBI taxonomy): domain Eukaryota; kingdom Metazoa; phylum Arthropoda; class Insecta; order Orthoptera; family Morabidae; genus Vandiemenella; species Vandiemenella viatica. The sequence continues at coordinate 4,605,351 of CM061920.1, read as the reverse complement.
CCTGTCTCAGTGGCCAGCTGAGGGCATTGTACACTGCGTGCCTTTCCTGGTAGTCTGGAAGACTTGTATTAGCCTGCGCCGGAGGCAGTGGCCTGGTTGGAGTGCCTCGACGTCACGTTGTAGTGGTTGTGACTGGAGATCCTGTCTCAGTGTCCAGCTGCGGGCATTGTACACTGCGTGTCTTTTCTGGTAGTCTGGAAGACTTGTATTAGGCTGCGCCGGAGGCAGGTGGCCTGGTTGGAGTGCCTCGACGTCACGTTGTAGTGGTTGTGACTGGAGATCCTGTCTCAGTGTCCAGCTGCGGGCATTGCACACTGCGTGTCCTTTCCTGGTAGTCTGGAAGACTTGTATTAGGCTGCGCCGGAGGCGGTGGCCTGGTTGGAGCGCCTCGACGTCACGTTGTAGTGGTTGTGACTGGAGATCCTGTCTCAGTGGCTAGCTGCGGGCATTGTACACTGCGTGTCCTTTCTGGTAGTCTGGAAGACTTGTATTAGGCCTGCGCCGGAGGCAGGTGGCCTGGTTGGAGTGCCTCGACGTCACGTTGTAGTGGTTGTGACTGGAGATCCTGTCTCAGTGTCCAGCTGCGGGCATTGTACACTGCGTGTCTTTCCTGGTAGTCTGGAAGACTTGTATTAGGCTGCGCCGGAGGCAGTGGCCTGGTTGGAGTGCCTCGACGTCACGTTGTAGTGGTTGTGACTGGAGATCCTGTCTCAGTGTCCAGCTGCGGGCATTGTACACTGCGTGTCCTTTTCCTGGTAGTCTGGAAGACTTGTATTAGGCTGCGCCGGAGGCAGTGGCCTGGTTGGAGTGCCTCGACGTCACGTTGTAGTGGTTGTGACTGGAGATCCTGTCTCAGTGATCCAGCTGCGGGCATTGTACACTGCGTGTCTTTTCCTGGTAGTCTGGAAGACTTGTATTAGGCTGCGCCGGAGGCAGTGGCCTGGTTGGAGCGCCTCGACGTCACGTTGTAGTGGTTGTGACTGGAGATCCTGTCTCAGTGACCAGCTGCGGGCATTGTACACTGCGTGTCCTTTCTGGTAGTCTGGAAGACTTGTATTAGGCCTGCGCCGGAGGCAGGTGGCCTGGTTGGAGCGCCTCGACGTCACGTTGTAGTGGTTGTGACTGGAGATCCTGTCTCAGTGACCAGCTGCGGGCATTGTCCACTGCGTGCCTTTCCTGGTAGTCTGGAAGACTTGTATTAGGCTGCGCCGGAGGCGGTGGCCTGGTTGGAGCGCCTCGACGTCACGTTGTAGTGGTTGTGACTGGAGATCCTGTCTCAGTGACCAGCTGAGGGCATTGTCCACTGCGTGCCTTTCCTGGTAGTCTGGAAGACTTGTATTAGGCTGCGCCGGAGGCGGTGGCCTGGTTGGAGCGCCTCGACGTCACGTTGTAGTGGTTGTGACTGGAGATCCTGTCTCAGTGACCAGCTGCGGGCATTGTCCACTGCGTGCCTTTCCTGGTAGTCTGGAAGACTTGTATTAGGCTGCGCCGGAGGCGGTGGCCTGGTTGGAGCGCCTCGACGTCACGTTGTAGTGGTTGTGACTGGAGATCCTGTCTCAGTGACCAGCTGAGGGCATTGTCCACTGCGTGCCTTTCCTGGTAGTCTGGAAGACTTGTATTAGGCTGCGCCGGAGGCGGTGGCCTGGTTGGAGCGCCTCGACGTCACGTTGTAGTGGTTGTGACTGGAGATCCTGTCTCAGTGACCAGCTGAGGGCATTGTCCACTGCGTGCCTTTCCTGGTAGTCTGGAAGACTTGTATTAGGCTGCGCCGGAGGCGGTGGCCTGGTTGGAGCGCCTCGACGTCACGTTGTAGTGGTTGTGACTGGAGATCCTGTCTCAGTGACCAGCTGAGGGCATTGTCCACTGCGTGCCTTTCCTGGTAGTCTGGAAGACTTGTATTAGGCTGCGCCGGAGGCGGTGGCCTGGTTGGAGCGCCTCGACGTCACGTTGTAGTGGTTGTGACTGGAGATCCTGTCTCAGTGACCAGCTGAGGGCATTGTCCACTGCGTGCCTTTCCTGGTAGTCTGGAAGACTTGTATTAGGCTGCGCCGGAGGCGGTGGCCTGGTTGGAGCGCCTCGACGTCACGTTGTAGTGGTTGTGACTGGAGATCCTGTCTCAGTGACCAGCTGAGGGCATTGTCCACTGCGTGCCTTTCCTGGTAGTCTGGAAGACTTGTATTAGGCTGCGCCGGAGGCGGTGGCCTGGTTGGAGCGCCTCGACGTCACGTTGTAGTGGTTGTGACTGGAGATCCTGTCTCAGTGACCAGCTGAGGGCATTGTCCACTGCGTGCCTTTCCTGGTAGTCTGGAAGACTTGTATTAGGCTGCGCCGGAGGCGGTGGCCTGGTTGGAGCGCCTCGACGTCACGTTGTAGTGGTTGTGACTGGAGATCCTGTCTCAGTGACCAGCTGAGGGCATTGTCCACTGCGTGCCTTTCCTGGTAGTGTGGAAGACTTGTATTAGGCTGCGCCGGAGGCGGTGGCCTGGTTGGAGCGCCTCGACGTCACGTTATAGTGATTGTGACTGGAGATCCTGTCTCAGTGGTCGGCTGCGGGCATTGTCCACTGCGTGCCTTTCCTGGTAGTCTGGAAGACTTGTATTAGGCTGTGCCGGAGGCGGTGGCCTGGTTGGAGCGCCTCGACGTCACGTTGTAGTGGTTGTGACTGGAGATCCTGTCTCAGTGACCGGCTGCGGGCATTGCCCACTGCGCTATGGGATTATATGTGTGTTAGTTTGTTTATTAATAGTGTATAATTGTTGTTGAATGTTGTAAATGTCTACAGCATCATACGCAAAATAAAATAAATAAATCTAATCGTAATATAAAAATATTCAAATACGCAAATGCAAGTATTTATTAATGAATATATTTTATTTTAAAGCTGTCCAGAATCGCATTCTTGTTGTAACAACATATTTCAGGAATGGTATAATAAAATGAGCCCTATAGGAATATTTTGTGACCTGGCAAAAGCATTTGACTGTGTAAATCATGAATTACTTGTGAAGAAAATCGAATACTATGTTATTTATGGAACCGCAGGTAAATTGTTTAAACCATACATGGAAAATCGAATGCAAAAATTTTACATTTTTGATTCTAAAATAAGTAAAGATGCTTCATCAGACAGGGAGAAAATAAAACATGGAATTCCACAAGGTTCTGTCCTAGGACTCCTCCTCTTTTTGTTGTACATCAATGACCTTCCTGGAAACTTATCTTTGTCATAGCACCTTTACTGCCTTTCCTTAACAGGCAGGGGGATGGCGGAGTATGTTGTCGGCGGACATTGCCTCCAGAAGTATTTGGGCGATGCAAAGCTTTTCTGTTGGTGTGGCTTCTCGGTGGTGTTTGTTTCGGTTAGATGATTAGACTTAATGGTCTCTTATGGCGGTCAGTGGTGGTGCCATAGCGACCGATGTTGTTTACTTCCGGGTTATTGCTTCTATTTGAACTTGTGTAGAATACTTCAGCCAGTTGTCTAAATCTATCATGAAGATATGGAACTCCAGTGGCTTCATGGAGTGCGTAGGTGGGAAACCTGACTGGAAGGTGCAGGGCCCTGTTTTGTATAGTTTGTAGTCTGAGTGTATGGCTGTCAGCAGCGTATGCCCACACTGGACAGGCGTACTCTATAATCGGTCTTACTAGGGTCGTGTAGATCTTGATGCCAGTGCTTGGGGCTAAATTGTTGTCTCTGTTGAGAAGCGAGTAGAGGCTGTGAAGCCTCGCGCTTGCTATCCTGTGGCCGTCATTAATATGAGCTTGCCAGGTTAGTCTCCTGTCTAGCAGCACTCCCAGGTAGCGGGCAGTAGCTGACCAGGGTATGTTACTACCGTGCAGGTGAAGAACGGGGTCCGGTTGACGTGGTCGACGGGGCCCAAGTCTTTTGCTGATCATTATTGCCTGAGTCTTGGCTGGGTTAATGTCAATCCTCCATCTCCGAACCCAGGTCTCCGATACCTGGAGGACTTCCTGAAGGCGGCGAGTGGCTAAAATTCTGCTGCGGCTGGCTGCGAGGAACGCTGTGTCGTCAGCGTAGGTTTCGACCAAAATTCCATTGGATGTGGGAACATCAGCAGTATATAATGAATATAAAGTCGGACCCAGAACTGAGCCTTGGGGAACTACCGCTTTCACTTTTCTGACACTAGAGAAATCTCTGTCGACTCGAACACTGGATGTGCGGTCGATCGGATATGATTTTGTTACCTTCACGTATGGACCCGTGATACCCTGCTCGTAAAGCTTAGGTAGGAGGCCCGAGTGCCATACTGTAATGGTCGGTTTGATGAGGGGGGGGATGCCATTACGTTGAAAATTACAGGTAAACAAAAGTATTGAATTTATTTTGTCTTCTGGCTTATACAATGCCGGGTACATTTAATGTTACGTTAAGCACAAGATATTCAAAAACAAACAAGCAATAGCCGGCGTTTACAATTTGTCGGATAAATGCAAAAATTAATAGATTTTAAACATTTCAGAGAGTTTGCAAAGTTAATATACAATAACTTGGCATCGCAGGCCAACAGATTAGAGTTAAACATTTACAAAAAGTTCCCAGGGGCGCCAATTAAAGTGGAAACATCATTTGAATTATGTTATGATGAGCAAGAAGCTTAAAAGTTCAAAGTTGACGAATATGGAAAGTTAGCTAGCTCATTAAATATTCTCATGATCAGAGCAGAGAGTCTATTCACAGAGATCGCTTACGGGTTTGTAAGCCACGTCGAAAACCCATGGAATCAGTGACCGTTGCGTTGGTACATTATCGTTGTTGCAACTGCTTGAAGAATTGCCACACGCTGTGTCCACGGATAGCCCATCCGCGATAGTGCATCTGTTGATGGCCTCTAGCAGGTAAGACACTTTGCTTCCGGCAACATCTGAGCCAGAAAGCGTCTATCTCCGACCATGGACCAACAGCTAGTCGAGTGTGTCGGACCACACCCGGGCAGTACGTCTACACTCCAGCTCGTCTGAACAGCAAGTCCCTCGTCATGGCGTCCTTTTCTGCCGGCACGAAGAAGTCAGCTTCCCTCTCCCAGTACATGGAAAAGCAGCCTTCATTAACAAATGTAGACCCTGTGGCTATACACGATTGGTGAAACGACGTAGTCCACAATCACGCGTGTCGTGGCGTTGCTATCATTCGCCGTTCGTTTCGCGCACAATTTCAGTGACCTTGCGCCCTCAGCGGAGAGCCGGGGGACATTGGCCTCGCCAGGTAACTGTGTCTGCCCTCCCCTCACTGGCCGCTTCCATTGTGTGCCGGGGCGTCAGGCTGCCGCCGGCATTCAGCATTGTCCGTTTATTTGAAAGTGCAAAATTGCCACTGAGTTCTAACATTTCCACCGTTAATATTTCCCTAACAGCAATCTTGCAACGAATTAAAATTATACAATAATAAATTTGGCCGCCCGGGCTTAATACATAATTATCTACGCATTAATTAGCCCTACAATTTACATTATTGAATAAATAAATATAATTAATCTGAATATTAATTATGAATATATTGATATTCATTGGGGTATGACGCTGTCATATCACAATACGGAATCAAATGCTCGGGAGATGTCGAGCGTCACCATGGCACAGTATTGTTTGTGGTTGCACGCTCTTGTGACAGCTTCTGTTACCCTCATCAGCTGCTGAGTAGTTGAGTGGCCGCGAGGAAATCCCAGCTGGTGATTTGGTAAGGCATTTGTGTCCTCGATATGGGTGGACAGTCGTTTCAGGAATAGCCTTTCAAATACCTTGCTGATGGCTGGAAGAAGGCTTATTGTAGTTTTGAGGTTGGTGTGGGTCGTTCCCACTCTAGTGGATTCCCACCACCACTGCATGTTTCCATCGGCTAGGGACCTGTTGTCGGCGCAGAATGGTGTTGAAGTTTTCTGCGAGGTAAGCCGACGCCTCCGGTGGCTGGTGCCTTAGAGAACTGTTACAAACCTCCTCACGGCCAGGAGCTTTGCGAGGGTGAAGATTTAGCAAGCTGCTAGTAACCTCTTCAGGAAACTTATCTGACAAAGTTAAGAATGTTTTATTTGCAGATGATTCTAACCTGATTGTGATAAAAACACCAAACAGCAATCTAGAATTTAATGTAAATGAAGTACTTAGTGAAGTAGCAAAATGGTTTAAGGAAAATTCATTAAAATTAAATTTTGAAAAAACACATTATATTAGGTTTAAAACAAAAAATTATGCACAGTCAGATTTACAAGGAAGGTATAAAAATAACACAGTATTTGAAACAAAGAGTTTAAAATTCCTTGGTATTAAAATAGATGAGAAACTCTGTTGGCATGAACATATCACTTCACTACTGAACAAGTTAAGTAGTGCCACCTTTGCAATACGAACACTTTCTCTAACAGCAGATCTAGAATTCACGAAACAGGTGTACTCATCATATTTTCATTCAGTGATGTCATAAGGCATAATTTTTTGGGGCTCTTCAGAAAGTAAAAAAGTTTTCATAGCACAGATAAGAGCTATTAGGATGTTGTGTAGGGTACAACCAAGAACTTTTTGCAGACAACTATTTAAAAAACACAATATTCTTACAATTACTTCTTAGTATATATATTTTCTCATGTGCTATGTCATAGATCATTTTAACCTGTTTACTTCTAATTCACAGGCACAAAATTTCAATAAGAGAAACAGAAATAACTTGCACAAAACACAAACATCTCTGTCATTACTACAAAGAGGAGTTAATTATTCTGGAATACATCTGTTTAATAAACTTCCCAAGAGTATAAAACATTCTGCATATGATAAAGATATATTTTTTAAAAAACTGAGAAATTATCTTATTTGAAACTCGTTCTACTCCATTCAAGAATTTGAACAAATTAATTAATTGTATTCAATATGACTTTTGCAAAATTTAGTTGTAAAAATTAATTTTGATTGTTATTCTCTTTAATTGTCTTTGGAACGTGTAATTGTTTTTACTATGATTATGACTCATATTGTATGTATGTGTCTTAACAATGACACGTTTCACATCCCAGAGGTCCTTCCTCAGTAGGGTTCCATGAAACAAGATTGATAAATAAATAAATATTCAAAAAAATTTAATATCAATCAAAGAACATACGAACGTAGAAATCAAGCAGCCTATCAGCACAGGTTGTAGAGCGCTCTGGTGGCTCAGTGGTTAAGGTTCCCGGTTCGAATCCCTGTCTCGGCGGGGATTTTCATAGGCTAGTCCCCCAGCTCTGGCACCAGAACGCTTCCGTGGTTCGGAATCCAAGTTAAACTGCAGGTCTCGTGTACCCGGTAGGGCTACCGGGTTAGTTTAAGATGGGTGAGACTGGGGTGGAATGCGCAGCCAACAGAAACCCTGTCACCAGGTATTGCGATCACACTGAGTTATTACTATAGTAATGCTTGTGACAGAGTGGCGGAAGTGCACAGCGCATTCACCGGCTGTCAGGCTTGATGGATTACGAGATGGGAGCTGGTGAAGCCCTGGCCTGCGAGGAGGAGTGGTAGTGTTTGTGGCGTCAGCTGGACTGACCTCCCCGAGTCCAGGGTCGGCGGCCGAGGCCGCTAACCACTCCGTCGTCGACGCGTCCTCAACATTCTGCGCAGCCTGTGCGTATCTTCTGGCTGGAGGCGGATGGAGAATGTCATTCGTCGTGCACACTCTTTTCAGGGCTCGTCGTATAGAGGCCGATCGTCCGCTCGCACCGAATTCGTCCGACCGACTGTTCACCCGAATGTGACCGACTGATCCCGAGACGGGTTAGGCCGGGCGCACATTGACGCGCAGTCGACGTAGGCGGCGCAGCACAGTTTCTGTGTCTCTATGTTTTGTGGCGGAACAGCGCGTATTGAGACGCAGAGCAGGGCAGCGCAGTACTGCGCCACGTTGTGATCACGACACAGAAACTGTGCCACGCAGCTCACTCGTGCCGGTTTACAACGTAACACTTCACGCGTTATTTATAATCTTGCTTTACATACAATCATTTTTAACTATTGAATAAGAAAAATTGATTAAGCTGGTGCGTAAGCAACCTGCGATTCACAATATCAGTAATTAATGCATAAAAATTAAATTTGAACAAGAAATTTGGACAATGAGCCCAACAAGTGGCGAGTAAATTCAGCATTTATTTATCATATAATTGTCCACTTACAATTTTCATTTTTTTTCTCCGTTTCCATTCATTTTAAATAAAACTTTAAAAGATTGATATAAGGGCTATTATTACATCATTTGTTTTCTTATTATTTGTACTACGTCATTGAATAGTGTCCTCGAAAACACTTTTTTTGGGAGGATTCTTGTGAAGACAATTTCCCGAATAATTTGTTGAACACTGCTTTTTTAGTTTCAAGTATTTCTTACGTTCTGCTATGTAGTTTTCTTAAAAATATAATATCAAATAAAAGAGAAATACATTCTTATAAATGTTATGTACCGTCAAACGCTAAATAATTAAATAAATAACCATTAAAATACTGCGAGATTTTCTTCAGTTCTAATAGATATTTGAGCGTTGTCAAGAAAATAACGGGGTTAGTTTATGCCGTGAATCTCCGCTCGAATCATCCGGAAATAATCTTTAGAGAATTCTCTTGCCACTGCAAAAGCCAGATGAGAGTTTCTTCTTTTCATATACTCACTTTTGCGTAGTTTTTATCTAACTCAGCTTCTGTTAAAGTAATAACAATTTTCCAATCTCGGCATCTCAATCTGATTCAAAAGTCAAAATCGAGTTTTTGCATCCACACGTTTTTGGTTACGCTTTTTGTCGGTTTCTCGCACAACGCAACAATGCTTTGTAAACTGCGGTCTAATATGCGCGGGCAACTGCCCGACACAGTTTCATTGTCTGTGCTGCCCTGCCCTGCTCTGCGCTGCCCCTACTGCGCCACGCAGCTCAATGCCACGCGGCCACTCAACACGACCTGCTCCGCCGAATACAACCGAATAAGGCCGAGTGACTGACCGATCCCATTGAAATGGGATTAGTCGGCCGTGTTCGGCCGAAAGGCAAACGCATGTTGCCCTCCTAACAAACAAGTATTGGTTTTTTATCTTTTATTTAATCTTGATTTGTATTTTTTCAAACTCAATCATACACTGTGGTCGTACGCAGTCACTATAAATATTATTTTAATAAAAATATCTACAGAAAGGACTATTATTGTAAATGCGACTACAGAGTTTAATTATTTCATTAAAAATTTTTAAAGACAATTATTTGAACTTCACACCCGAATATTGTCAAACGATTATGTGATATCACTCTTGTCGGGACAGCTTTTAGGCATAGGTTATATACTCACCATTTCTCATTCTTTTTCTTCTGTAATTGTTCAGAGCGATTTTACTAAATTGTATTGGATATCTTAATGATTTTCAGTTGTTTTCATTTTATCTCAACAATTCTATATTGTTCTAGATGGAAAATTTCAGCATCACTTGGAATAACTGCATCTGAAATTACATTCATTTAATGATATATTACTCTACATTTCAACCATTCTCAACCCATCGTACAGCATCTGAAATACATGCATACACAAAAGTACATCAAAGAATAAAGCCAACAGTTTTCACCATGAATCCAGTTGCAATCTAAATTATTTGCGTTAAATAACACCCCACGTTCCGGTCGCCATTTTTTATAATTCCCTTCGTTTTGAGCTATATTTTTTATTATTATTTATTTTGTTAGCCTCATCATATGATTGCCAAGCTGATGTAAGTTGATATAGGTCATACTTTGGGCGCCAGTGAGTTCAATCAACTACCTTAATTTGACAAAATAATGGATCATAAGGAAAGGTGATAAATGGACCATATAATTAATTGAAAAAAAAAAACACAAATTAAGAAATAACATTCGTCTTCTTTATTTTGAAGTAAATCACCTACACTCTTAGCAATTCATAAATTAATGCTCAGTGGATTGCATGAATTATCCCACAAGCGTTACTGGGTTTTGCTAAACTGAATTCCGGTGACAGCTGAGGCGTGAACTGGGTTCCTTCACCGTGCATTGGACTTTGTTGTTGGAAGAGGCGAGATGCAAAAGTTGTTGACCATTGTGGAGAGATGCCGTCGTGGACTGCAACAGCTGTCGAGTCGAGCGCCGTAAACTGCTCGGTGTGGCGTCAGGTAGTCAGCACCGGCGAGACTCGACTAGAGGTGGGCGCCGCCGTATCTCAGTACCAAAACGACAACGCGTAGTTTTTTTTTTTTTTTTAAATTTCGTTAAATTGAGCGAATAAGTAGGTGTTAAAAAGACTGAATTAGCAAACACTAATGTTAAAAAAAAACTCTCTGTAATAGTGTTATATGACTTTCTAAGTCAAACTATTTTTGTTGGAAATATTTCGGAAGTTTAGTGATAGAAAAAGCCAATAAGAAGAAAATCGTAAATTCCGATCAAGTCCATTTCTTAGCTAGCCTAAATGCGGTAAAA
>CM061920.1:4506019-4593891 GCA_031002005.1 Vandiemenella viatica | reverse complement strand
CTGCTACTTAACATGTATAAAACGTGGGAAGAAAGGAGCGTTAACATAACAAGTTTTCCACACACCCGATATTCCAAGCTCCCTACCAGCTCCGATGTCTAGACACACAAGTAATGTATTTGGAACACAAGCCGGGAACCAACGTCAACTACGCCCTGAACGCCCTGCTCGCCAGCCAAGACCCAAATTCAATCCATATATACACAGATGGATCAAAAAATAATTCAGGAGAACGAGTCGGCAGCGCACTATATTGCCCCAAAACGCAGTACAAAGCTCTATACTCCTTACCACCGCAAACTACAATATATTTGGCAGAAGCGGACGCGATACTAGAAGCTGTAAGATACGGCCGGACCAGAAGACCTAAGAAGGTGGTCATAATAGCCGACTCCTTGAGCGTCATCAGGAGCATAGCAGAACCAAAGTGGAATTATAGGATGGCACCACTACTAATAGAAATACTAAATGAAATACACATAAGCAACAACATAGGCATCACAACAAGCTTAGTATGGGTTCCCTCGCATAACGGGATTAAGTTCAATGAAACCGCGGACAGACTAGCCAAGGAAGCTATCGCATACGGACAAAGAAAAGAACTACTACTACCCCCATCAGCATATGTACAAGATATTAAACAGCGAGCAAGAAATAGATGGCAAACAGATTGGAACAATACGATGCACCATAAAGGATCCTTTTACGGACACATCCAACCACATATTCCGTCCAAACCCTGGTTCTACAGATGGAAAATCAACAGACGCCACATAATTAATATAATCAGAAGCAGATTCCACCACGGAAACTTTCCCAGCCACTTGAACCGGATAGGACTAAGAGATACCCCAGATGTGACTGTGCCGACCGAGCAATAGGGGACATCAACCACCTGCTATTCTCCTGCAAAAAATACACCAACATCCAAAACAAAATGTGAAGGAACTCACAAGGTGCAAGATCCCCTTCCCAACTAATTTAGCCATCCTGCTCTCTTCCAACAACCACTCAATATACAGAACCATAATGTCCTTTTTTAAAGAAGGAAATATTCAAATATAAGACAAAGCTGATAAGCCAATCCTAGACCAACAGCCATAAACTAAGTAGATACACTAACCCTTCACAAATACTACACATTATCTAGAACATACACACTAAAGCAACACCCAATGACAATAGATTCAATAAGTACGCAACATTATCTCACCAAAGGATCCAAATAGATCAGGCAACCACAGGAACTATTTCACGAACTTTCAATTGTGGTGGAAATATACAAAAAGCTGCCCTGTGCTGTTGGCGACGACTCACACTGTGCAATTGTAAAGGTAACAATGTGATATATTTTATAAAGAAATTGTAACCCATCTCTCATGGGACTTATGAACCATTGTAAAATAAAATAAGAAATTGTAATTTAACTAAACATTAAACATAAACCATTGTAAAATTTAAATGTAAAGAACCTGGCAGTATGGCCGACCAGGCCAAAGCCAAAACAACAAAAAATAAAAAAAAAAAAAAAGAATTTCCAACTACGTCACAGATCAAAACACCACTAGCTGAGTATGTTGCTGCTCTAGCTAAATAAAATATCAACAACGGTTAAGTGTCGCAGTATTGAAAGCCATTCTGATTACCAAGACCAACATCATCAAATCATGCAATGAGCTCCGTTCCTACTTGAAAACTAGATCCGATATTTTGAACTGATTTGTTCCGCCGATAAATCGAAACAACTGCCTAGTTAGACGATAGACGTCAGACACTAAGGCTAAGTAACTCAGCTAACACGTAATACATTCTACTTAATACTATTATATGTAGCGTTTATCTAGTAGTGTCGCTTTCAAGTAGACAGCATAATTTGCTTCCGTCCAGTCACGGCACCATTGGAAAATTAAATTTAAATCATATTGTTGAAGCAACTTTAATTTCACATATTTTACGGAAAAGAACTCTTTCATCTGTACTAAAATACTACTCTGCAAATTCTCTTATGTATCTCTGTAACTTTGTACTTCCAGAAAATTTTTGTTTTCGGCATGTCGGTACACACTGATCCACTGCAGGTGTAACACCGACTGAGGATTATTTTCATTGAGACATTGGTTGACGCGGCTCGACACAGGCATGCTGCTGCTGCATTGTCGAGATTAAAAGGAGGGCGGAACATTACGTTTAGAGAGTGACAATAACGAATTACTTCAATTCTTGACTGGTGAATTCTGATCAATACATAGACAATACTCCAATGTATAAATAGGGGTACAGTTCTGCGAATAATTATCTTAATCTATTTTCGTCTATGTCTAGTGAATTCCCGGTACTATTAAAAATTATCAGAATTTTCCTAAAAATATGACTATAAATATTACTGTAATAGACCAAACGGGGAAAATGGCCTAAATATTCATTTATATGCTAAATAAAATTGATTAAAAAACAATCAGAAACGTTCAACCCGTGTTTAATTCAGCATTACAGCTCAAAACGAAGACAGGAAAGAAATATGACTTGTCCTAAAGATCCGCACGCTGATTGTACGTATTTTTCGTTTCCCTGAGTGACGTCACGTTGGGTGTTGTGGAGGGAGCCCTGGTTACGGTCGGACGGCTGTTTGCCGGAGTTGAGACATCTTGCTGCGTCGACAGTAGATAAGCGGCTTGAACTAAGGACTCGATACGGCGGGGGGGGGGGGGAGTGATTAGCCAGGTCAGCGGGTCAGGGGTCAAGGCGCAGCAGATAGGCCGCCCGGCTTACGCAACGCCGCCGCCATGTTGGAGATATTCTAATCGCCCCGTGGCAACTCCCTGCTCCGCGATTGTTTAGAATCTTTCGTTGGTCGCTACGCCTCGCCACGCGGCGCTTTTGATGTATTCGAGGGATCGCATCGGGATGACTCCTCCTTGCGTTTCGCCCTCTTTGGGGTACGACGAATCAGCCACTTCTTTGCGTGTTGTTCCTTCATTTGCGTCCAGTGTTTCTTCATTCTCTAGGTCTAGGACCTTACCGAGCATGATGGTGTAACGGCTAGCGTTCTGGCCTCGCATTCGGGAGGACGGCGGTTGGAATCCCCGTCCGGGCATCCAGATTTGGATTTTCCATGGTTTCCCCAAATCACTCCAGGCGAATGCCGGGATGCTTCCTTCAAAAGGCCATGGCCGAATTCCTTCCCATTCCTGGCCTCCATCCTTTCCGTCTCTAAAGATCTCGCTGTTAGAGAGACGTTAAGCAGATAAAAAAAATCTAGGACCTTCTTCCTCGCTCCTCTTCCGACATGAAGGGGTTCCACTTTATTTTTGATTTTCTTGGAACCTTATCCTTTCATCTTTAAATCTTATCTGCGCTGTTCTATCAAGTAATGACTTTTCCGTAATTTTTAATTCTCTTAGATCTTTTCCAGTTTCTGTGAACCAATTAGACTTAGTTATGCGGTATGGAAGAAATCAAACATTTGTTTGGTTAGCCTACCAGAGTTCATTCTCAGAAAAGGTTCGTTGAAATTTACTCTCCTTTTGCGCATGGTGTCTGAGAGTTTTCAGTTTTTTTCTAGCGAGTTTCGATCCTGATGTATACTATTTTACTATCTTGTCCCTATGATTTTTCTTAAAATTTGTCTTTCTTTTAGTTGCAGTTGTTGTATCTGCCCTATGCGATTCACGGTCAGACTTTCTGCTGAGGACAATGCTTCCGGCTCTACCACTGTCTGGACCCCCACGAAAAGGATCTCTTATTGTTGCGTATCTCTCTTCGCAATTGGAAGGCCGATTCAAGTTTATTTTTCTCGATTCCATTGCCTTGTGCTCTGTCGCATTCCAACTAATCCATTTCCCCAGATATTAAAATTCTTTTACTATTTCTACTTTTTGTTCTTGAACTTTTAAATATTTATTTTAGTGTTTGTTGTTTGCCATGATATTCGTTTTATCAAAGGTAATTGTAAGACCAATTTAGGTGCTTCTTTTTCTAATTCAAGGATTTGTTCTTTTGCTTCCTCCATTGCATGACTACGATAGCAGGAGTTTAAGTAAATCGTTCATTTAGTAAAGTAAGTTTAGATATATTTTTCGTTTGATTAAACTCAGTAATTACCATATAGATGTTACGGAAACATACGGAATGTACGCTTGATTAACTGCAGTGAATATTATATACTTAAGAACAATACCTAATATCACAATCGCAGCGACTTCGGAACAAACACCTGTTCATTCAATCGCTGGAGAACCGTTCCAGCTCCAGCACGATTAAAGTGACCATCCCGCTGACCCCGGCGAGATTACAAATGTCCCACTTCCGCAAACAAAACCACAAATTAATATCCAGTATGCGTGTATTAAGGTCTAAAACAGACGATGCGGCGGTCGAGTCGACGCATTGACCATTGCTGATCACGCGAGGATTTATCAGCAGCAGCAACGTTCGACGAGGATTCGCTCACTTCCAACTACGTCACAGATCAAAAAACCACTGAGAGCTGAGTATGTTGCTGCTGAAGACCGTTGGGCGAAATAATTTTTCAACACTTCCGCGCTAACACTCTCAACTGTACGAACTTCCGTGTGACTACTGAGTGCGTTAAGTGTCTGCCTGGAAGTAACGCACCTGTCGGAAGAGTTTTTTCTCAGATAAATAAAATACGAACAAGTGACAAAACACGGTTAAGTGTCGCAGTATTGTAAGCCATTTTGATTACCAAGACTAACATCAACAAATCCTGTAATGAGCTCCATTCCTACTTGGAAACTAGACCCAACATTTTTAAATAAATTTGTTCCGGCGATAAATACAAAAAATACTGGCTAGTTAGGCGTTAATATTGCTTACTAGCTCGTACCCGCGACTTAGCACGCGTGGATTAAGAATTTTTTTGCCAGAATCAAATATAGAAAGTTGTTGGTAACCAAGGATTGGTCCCAAACAATATCGAATCGGAATAATATGATAGGAAAGCTATCACTATATCACTGTACCGTCGAACCTGTCTCTTGAAGAGAATCAATTTAAAACACATTTCTGTCACCATTCGATAAGGTCTCAAAATTTCGTGACTACAACTGTTAATCATACTGGAAAAAATATCCTGTGCCCTTCATACAGATTTTCTTATCAAATTCCATCAATATCGATATAGCCATTTAGTCGTCAAAACGTAACAAAAAGACAGAGATTTACTTCCGTATTTATAATACTATTTCTGTGGTTCACGCTCACACACTGACTGCGAACAACCTGAGGGATCATCATAACGTAAAAAAGTGTACACCTACAGCATTGCAAGACTACCTACGATTTGCCTCGCATTGCACCCCTAACTTTCTAATATTTACAGTTTAACACTCAGTCCGAATAACCTACGGCCCAGGCCTGACTCTTACGATCAAAAACAATTTTTAAAAATGATAGCCTCTACGGAGATTTGAACCGGAGACCACGACATTTGTAAGTAAGTGCTTTAACCACTGAGTTGCCTGACCGCTACACGGAAAAACAGTACAGAGACGTCCATATCGAACGCGTCTGTCAATTGCCGTCCAGTAGTATTTTGAAATTATGAGACAACATGTGTTATTTATACAGATAATTTTTCAACCAAATGTAGACAGTATTTTTCTCGTTGTTTCAAAGGATAAGTGTGCAAAGTTTCATGGAGATCGGATGAAAACTGTGGATTTGTATGAAGAACAAACAAACTAACAAAACAAACATTCATCTTTATATATAAAGATTAACCATTTAAAGTAACTGCGTGATGGAGACGTTAAACAGTCCTCGCCCCCAGTCCCATCCCCCTCAAGTCACCGCGACTTCCATGAGGCGTAAAGCCAAAAGTTAAAAAAAAACCTCGATTATGAATACTCGGTGAACGTAACAATCTAGCATTGTCCAAACCTTGCATAGTAATGTATCGAAACTTAATATGAATTAAAATCCGTTTCAAGTAGATTTAACCGACACGTTGTGGCTTCTCGACGTGGAGAGCAACATACTCAGCTCTGGTAACGGGATGCAGCGGGCAGGACTCTCGCAGTCCTCGCTAACGCTCTGTTGGTCTGAAGGGGGACACACGGAGGAAATCTACCTCACAGGGGCACATGACGAGAGCGTGGCATCGGCGGAAGCGGAGGTAGAAAAATAAATTATAATTACTTATATTCTAATATTTTATCAAAAGTAAACTTAAAATCAAAATATATTTACATTTTTATCACAAATTCTACATTTTGCATAACCAAAGCCTATTTCCATCTAATACTGCCATCTTCATTAATTTTTTTGCCTCATCTTTCAAAAGCATAAAGTGGTATGATTTCACAAATGAATTAAAATATTTGCATAACAACGCACGTGTCATCAAAACAATCTTTGTCTTATAAAACTTTGCGCTGTTCGCGGCTCGACTAATTCAAGCACAAGGCCACGCCACCGCACATCTCCGTGCCCGCCACCCGCCTTTCCACCGCTCTAGCGGCACATTCACAGTACAACTCGCAGGACCTACCATGATCCGATTTTCCCATGTACGACTCTTTTTGGCTGTGAAAGGGGTTGAAATGCTACATGTAGCACGTGTTGGATGCTGTCGGACTCCCAGACAACCAACACGGGCCCCTGCCGTCCAACAAGCTGTGGCGTTGGATCGTGGTTGGAGGAGACGCTCTGCAGCTGCGATGAGGTCATTGGCGTGCCGCTGAGAGTAGGAGTGGAAAGGACTGCTGGGAACATCTTATTGCAACATTTCTAGTAGTGTAAATGGGTGAGCGCATCCTACGGTAGTTCTACACGGAGGTCCTGCAAGTTGGACCGTGAATAGGCCGTATTACTTTATATGCAAGTTCAAACTCGTAAATTCGTCGCTAGGGTTATAACACCGTTCAGTTCATCGTTATTTTTACTACACCACTGTCAGAAAAAAACAACCACGATGTTGTCAAGTAAGCGATGACGAGAAGAATCTCGTGTAGTGAGATAAGAGATTATATTGCAAAGTAAACAAAACCTCCGCTATACCTCCGCTATACCTCCGCATTAAAAGTTGCGGATGTGGAGGTAGGATATCATGCGAAAGTCCGCACTTGCGGATGCGGAGCTCCGTTACATCCCTAGCACACACCAGAAAGAGGCAACGCAAGTACGGCTCCGAGGCGAGGCGAGGCGTGCATAACAGTGTGCACGGGAAGCCGAGGCGCGGCAAACCTTGTGCGGCCTCTCGCCGAACGACCGAGGCGGTGCGTTGCAGCCGTGCGCCTGCCTCGCTAGTCAGCACACTGCTCGCTGGAATTAAATAAAACCAGTATAATTTAGTTACGGAGTTTCTCGTAATTGTTTCGTTTCGTTCTATTTTTAGTCACGACTTGCGATAGCGAAAAGGTGCTCTCTTTTATTAGAGAGTGTGAAAGACGCACCATATTGTGGAAGAAGGACGATAAACTTTATCATAATGCGACAAAACATAGAAGATGCTTGGAGTGAGATAAGTGCTCATATTGGAAAACAGACTGACGTTTGGAAAAAAAAAATTGCTACATTACGACAAAATACAACGTTCGCCATCAGTAATACCGAACTTAACAACGAATCACAAATCACAGTCTCTCAGAACATCTAACGCTATTCTGTAAACTACATCGCTTCCAATGTGAGTTGGCATTTTTACAATTGTTAAATATTTATACAACTCTGCATACTTCCGCTATAATTCTTGAAATCAGCTGCTTCGTTGTTGAAAACATACTGCAAGCTAATGAATGATTCACCAGTTGCCACGTATCTCAGTGTTAAGGTTAACCTTTCTTCAGCGGTTACTGCTTTTCGAAAATTTGTTTCATTCTTCGAAATTTTCTCCTCAATCGACTCTAACAAAAATATATAATCAGTGGATGACATTCTTGCAAAGTTTCGAAAATGGCCGCTCTCTCCTTCTTCCATCATACTGTTTAAAAACAATCCACCACTAGTGCGCACTCTATTCCGATATAGTCTAGCCGCCCACCGCCGTCTTTTATTTATCACTCTGAATGCAGCTGCAGCCACTGTGAAGTCGTCTCCGCGCTCTAACTTCACAGACCAGCCATTACTCGTCAGCAGAAACGAATCGACGGATACCTGCCTCGTGCGATGCCTCGGCGAACTGCGTTCGTGCAACCTACGTCACGCCTCGTGCCACCTCGCCTCGCCTCGGTCCCGTTCGTGCTTTGCCTCGTACTGATGTGTACCCACCTTTACGCTAACACATTTTTTTTTTTTTTGGCAATTTTCTAACTAAAACCGTAAAAAAAACATTTGAAATTTACTAATAAATTGTAGAAAAATGTTGTTATTTCGCATATGGAAGCATATACAAAAAAAATGTATACACACTTTGAAACTTCCATAGAAAATTATTTAACCGTTCTACAAAGTTAAATTTCAGGAAAATAGAAAGCTAAAAGTCCAATGTAAATCAAACATAAACAACAAATGTTAATACTGTTCAAAATTGGTGACCTGCAGCATCAATACAATTCTGAGTACGAGTCACCACAGATTCTGTACATCGTATCAAAACGTACAATGAGATTTCTCTACACACTGCTTGAATCTCATTCCAAAGAATGTCTAGGTTACGTGGTTTACGTTGTACACCTCATCTTTTACTGTGCCCCACAAGAAGAAATCCAGTGGTGTAAGGTCTGGAGAGCGTGCTGGAAACTCGATTGGCCCCCTGCGTCCCTATCCACCGGCCCGACAAATTTTGATCCAGGTAAGCTCGTACGTCCCTGTGATAGTGCGGCGGAGCACCATCTTGTTGAAAATAAAAAATCATCATTACCGTATAATGCACGAATATGGAATCAGCAAGCATTGTTAGGTAATTAATACCAGTTACAGTGCCTTCAAATCGAAAAGGTCCAATGAGTCCCCTTGAAGACAAACCGCACCACACATTTACACCTGGCAAATTTACAGCTTTTTTCAATTGTAATGTGAGGATTTTCTTCACCCCAGTAAACACAATTGTGCCTATTGGACAGTTCCATTAAGTTTGAATTGGGCTTCATCCGACCAAATGATGCTACCCATAAATCCCGGTTCACGTATCACCATCTCCTGAATCCATTCACAAAATTGCAACCTTCTATCTGGATCGTCTTCACTTAGCTGTTGCACCAGCCTTGGAATGTAAACACGATACTTGCCTCTCTTCAGAATGCGTAGCACGCTGCTAGCACTTACATCACTTTCACGTGCCCCTTGCCTTGAAGATTTGTTAGGAGAGCGTTGAAACAGTTCCAAGACTGCCATTGATGACTCATCACTTGTAGCTGTTCGAGGCCGACCTGAATGACCTTTATGCACATCACACACTGTTTCCATGAACTTCGAACTTGTCTCGTATGCGTGTAATTGTTAATCTTGAAGGTGGTTCTGTATCATACTCCCTTCTCCACTGGCTTTGAACTTCATTTACATTCTCAAACTTCCAGTACCACTTAATAACCTGCTTACGTTCTTCAAAACTCAAACGTACGTCCCCCATGTTGATATTACAAATTCCAACTGATATATAACATAGAGGGACGATTATGCTGGCACCTGGCGAAGAAATATAACACTAGCCTTGTAGAGCGGGAAAACAACAATAGTTTAAAGTGTGTATACATTTTTTGAAGCACCCGTATAAATGTTGAGATGAAAATGAAAACAATTGAAAATCATTAAAGTATTCAATACAAATATTCAACAAACAATTATAGAAGAAAAAGAATGCAAAGTTGAGACTCATGTCTAACTTGCCAAATATGCAAAAATCAATATTTCAGTTTTAAAAATTACGTATTGAAATTTTAAATGAACGTATATAGAAAAAAAAAAGCAAGAAACAAAAATAACGAATATTAACAAATAAGTGAATTTTAATCCTACTTAATTCAAATACAGTACCTTCCCACACAATACAAAACTTAAAATGAAAGCGAAATGTCAAATAACTTGATATAAAATGCACAGAAGTGCATTGATAAAAAATATAGCGCTGTAGGCTTATATATTATTTCAATCCTTTATTTCATTCTTTTAAAAATCGTGTGTGCAGTTTACTACTAAATTTTAGTTGTTACATGCAACATGGGAAAGCTTAGTGGCTGACTGGTTTGTGCATACACTTCATGCTAATAAATCTTCATAACTTAGTTTTCTTAAAACATCACTTTGAGCACTCAGCTAAGTCTAAGCGTTGCTCTGTCTTGCAACACTGCATCTGATCAACTTACCCACGTGTGTGCGTAACCTTGAGTTCATCGCTGTGCCCTGAAGGTAGTTTTCGGTACAGGTATATTGAAATTTTTACCTCTCGGCACACCCGTGCTTCAAAGCGTTGAATTTCGCTTGCGCGGACGTGGTGTTTGGTGTCAACCCACATTCCAGGTGCTAAGGCCGACTCGAAACAGGCTACTTTCTTAACATAAGTTACAATTATATGTTGTTTTTTTTTTTTGTGGTGCTGGCTCATAGGCTTCAGCCTGGATAGCCTATGAATAAATGCGGTCCTGATTAACGGGTTGTCTCATAACTGTTCGAGAATATTCCGGTACGAAATTCAAATAATTGTCTTTACTGTACTAATTTTTACTAAAATAATTGTTATAACTGCGCAGACACACCTGCAATAATTAAGCTTTGCTTAAATATTTTTGTTAAAATATTTGCAATAACTCTGTACCAAGCCACTGTATCGTACAGTTTGAAAAAAATACTAATATAGATCAAATAAAACATAAAGAAAATGTAGATTTGTTTATCAGTAGAGCGACAGGTGTTTGGCGAATACGTGCGACTAATCACTTGCCTCGGGACTGGTCGGCAACTCGGCCTGAAGGCTGCCACACGCGATAAGCCTCACTCCTCGCTTACAATGTCGGACCCGGTGTAGTTTTGAAATGATTGATTCGTCCAGCTTGTACCGAGCTAGATCAACATTTGTTAATTTAAATTTAAAAAATTGGATCCGCTACTGGATTAGTCCAAGAGAAAAGTGTGGGCTAGCTTTGAAGGATCCACTTGCCTACAGAAATATTCTACGTCTAACTGCGTGAATTACGTGGCAGCTGGTGACAGCCTGACGCCTTGGCAGTATTTGTTCAGACTTTAATTCATTTCTGTATACATCCTCGACGTTCTCAGGTATTCCTCCGATGGAATTTTGAATCCTGTTACATTCGATTCTACGAGATACCTCGCAACACTATTTCGCCGCGCGTGCCTCTCGGTGAAGCTATTGTTATTTGTGTCCCATAGTCGTTCGTATGTCCGATAAACATGAAACATCAACAGTTTCTCGCCTGGCCATACTGACGCACTGCCTTCCCGGAACGCGACTTGTGAGAGCAGGGGACAGTCGCTGCTGCTCAAGTAGCAGCCTCAGCCATCCCCTCACGAGCAAACAACTCTGACGACCTCCCGTGGCGACGAATAGAACACTGGCCACTCTCCAAGTCCGTCAAAGAACTATGTCAGTAATTTCAAAAACGATGTGTATAATTTTCTTTGTATTGAGACTATACCTACTGCTGGAGAGCTCTACTGCTGTGCAAGGCAGGCGCGGTGGCGGCGCGGGAGGCGAGAAGGACGGCGAAAATTTTGTGTTTTATTTTATTTCCCTCTAACCCTCGCTTTTTACATTTACCTGGCTTGCAGGTTGAAAAACACTGCTCCAGTACATGTTTTATCAACACTTAACCAGTACATGGTTTATCAACACTGCTCCAGTACATGTTTTATCAACACTTAACCAGTACATGGTTTATCAACACTGCTCCAGTACATGGTTTATCAATACTGCTCAGTACATGGTTTATCAACGTTTTTCGACCCGAAGACCAGCAAAAAGTAAAAAATAATTCTTTGGACCACGAAATGATATGGGCAAAATTTTTTACCTATTCGATATATGTATTTTTAACATGTTATAGTGTACCGCTATATCAAAAATAAATCTAAAAGTATGCTTTTAACTCATATTAAAACACAATCAAACAATTGAACAATTAAAAATAAATTGTGTATTGAACAGTGTGTTGACATTGATCAAACAGGTGAATAGTGGCGCTATAAACCTAGAAAGCGTGAGAGAGTAAACTAAAGACTGGCGGTGCAGTACCACGACTCGCTTTTAATTTGTTTTTGTGGCGAGTTGTTGGCAGTGTTTGTGGACGGCGAGTGGCTGTGTGGAGTTAGTTATACTGCCGGCACACATGCGTTCAGGTTGAATGTGCAGCTTGTGTGTATTTCTCCTTGTGAAATGTATCGCAGATTGTGCGGTTGCGTCATCATCTAGTATGAGTCACCGCGTAAAAGCAAACTTTAATTGCGTTAGGCAGAGCGCTGTCATTCAGAGGAAATCCCGCATCTCCAGCCAGCAGTCAACTCTACTGCGCTGCTCCATATCTCTAGCCATGATGGCGAACTTAAGAATAAAACTATCTTCAGCAGCAGAGAATGACACAAGCAGAAATTAATTCAACGTCTGAACCAACAATCGGTGCAGGGTGCACCGCTGGAATTCTCCTCTTTTTTTTTTTTTTTTGCTTATGGCTTGTTGTGGTCATGACAGACGGGGTAGGACTGGGGAAGGAATTCGGCAATGACCCTTTTAAGGAAGCATCCCAGCATTCGCCTGGAGTGATTTAGGTAAGCCATGTAAAATCCAAATCTGGATGCCTGGACGGGGATTCGAACCCGCGTCCTCCCGAATGCGAGACCAGAGCGTTAACCGCTCACTCACCACGCAAACACACATCGGTGGGCGCAGTAACAGAAACTAAACGCGCTCTCTCGAGTGAACCTCTGTGGCAGTGTCTGACGAGTGCCGCGAGGGCAGGTGCAGAGTGCGTGCGAATCGACACGCAGGAGCGTCGGCAGCGGGAGTCGAACCCAGACCCAGCGCACTGCCTGCTCAGCGACGAGTGTTGAGATGATGCGTCATTTTTAGTGTTGCAAACTGAAAAAAAGGTTTTTTTTTCAGCTTTGTGAAAAAAACATGGAAAAAACCTTAGCACCCTGGTTTTTTTCTAAATTTGTTTTCTTTTCAGAAAACAATAAATTTGATAAATTATAGTTTTATTTACGGAATTTAGATTTTACATGTGTGTTTTAAATCTTACTGGATTATATAATGTCTTACATAATGATTCATAAATGTATCTATATAGGTAACATTATTTTATTCATCCTCTATGTCAGTACCACATTCACTAGTATCAGCACCACCAACATTAGTTCGGTCGATGTCGGAATTTTCTGTTTCTTCTTCTGGCTCCTCTAGATCCATAACATCAGAAATAGTTACGTTTTCATTTACTGGTTGTTCTTGTATTATACGCAAAAGATTTTGAGATTGCAATTTTAAATTGTGAGCAAAGTACACACTGTGCATAAAGACTACGCCGATAATTCTGTATTACGGTCTTTTAACGTTTGAATTTATTTATTATCATACAAAATAGGAGCTTTATTTCTTTTTCAATCGTTGGTCTACGCCAACGGTTACATGGAAACGATTCATAATTACTGACAATTTAATGACTCAGTATCCCTATACGCTGAGAGTCTAACAAGTATACGAATACAAGGAAAGCACAATGAGTAGTAAAAAGAGGCAAAAAACCGGAGATAAATTTAAAATTCCTAATTTTTTGAAAAGATTCTTAGGTCTATAGATAAATTCGTAGGGTTGGCAGCACTAGTTCAAATAGCGAGTATCAATCCAATCAACGGGAAACGGGGATTCCTTCTTGCGCAACCAAGCCTCTTCAGGAAGTCACCGTTCGTAAAAGAAAACTTCAATTTTGCCAATATTTTCGTAATTTTCTTTTCTACTGAAGCAGAAAAGTATAGT
Source organism: Vandiemenella viatica (assembly GCA_031002005.1). NCBI lineage: Eukaryota > Metazoa > Arthropoda > Insecta > Orthoptera > Morabidae > Vandiemenella > Vandiemenella viatica. The sequence continues at coordinate 4,580,006 of CM061920.1, read as the reverse complement.
AGATTTAAAAATTAAGATAAGTGCTTAGTATAAACTCTAAAACAATCATATTAAATGATAAATGCCTTACAAGTTTGAGATTTAGTAGTTATAAAAAAAAAACATGTCCCAGAAAAAAAACCGTGTTTTTTCATGTTTTTTTTTCAAGTCAGAAAAAAAACGTTTTTTTTTTTACAACACTATTCATTTTCGTAGGTCAACCGCAGCAACCAGGACGGCGCATCGTACCTCCGCAGTGGAGTGCGGTGGCCGTGAGGATATCGCCGGCTTGTCGTCGAAACGACCCGTGGAGGGTTCGAGGACAGCAGCGAGCCGCTCGCGTCTGCTTGCGTCACCGCTTGCTTTTTGTCGACGTGCGTTGTCTGTTGGCAGCACTGGTCTCGGCAAGTAGAGGTTTGCTACCCTCAGCTATTATCCTGGCGGTGTGAGCTGGTAGATCCTGTCGAGGGCAGCAGCAGTTGGCTGATAAGATACGCCCTGGCCGCTTCCGCCGCGTCTCCTGCCTCCCGCCGCTAACCTGGCGACAGGCGCGCTACCAAAGTCACACTCGAGGGCGCAAGTAGCAAAATCATACAGCCGTTACAAACTCAATTCTATTTTGTAATTTAATCATTAATATCAGTTTTATGTATAAGGGGCATCATAGACAAACTTTCATTTCAACAAAAACAGGTTTCTTTACTTAACTGAAGAAAAAATATAAGAAATAGTAAATAATTAAACAAAAAAATAATAAAATCTTAATCTGTTCGCCTTATACCAAAGGTGTTTACAAATAGATACATGAAGAAAATTTCATATACTCTAGAATATGTTATTTACCTATAAAACAGTAAAAGCCTGGGTCGAAAAGAAGTTGTAATCATGAACTAGCGAAAAATCCCACTAACTGGCGCAACTACTATCAATGTGATGCAAATAAGTTCTTCCAGAGAAAACAAAACACCGGCCGGAGCCGGGAGGGGAGCTCACGTGACACTCGCGCCCGGCGCTGAGCAGCTGTTCAGACACTGCCAGCTCGAGCGCGCTCCAGGAAAAGGAAGACTCTGAAGCCATTGCTCAGAAAACGCTCGGCTATTGACGGAGAAAGTTATCGTCAACGAAGAAATTATCTTAACTTAGTTCGCGAGCCTATTAAAACTATATGAGAATGTCAGTGATCGATTTCGAACATTTAATGTGTTTAGTTGAACCTCATATTAAAAAGCAGTGTACACCTATACGTGAGGCGATGCCACCAGGAAATAAATTAATGATAACTTTTAAGATTCCTGCATTCGGGAGATTCCTATACAAACCTGCAGCATGTGTCCAAAGTACCTAAAAGCATCAACCATTTTGTACCGGTAGTCTGTGACAATATATTTGTTCAGCCGCTCTAAAATTAAATTTAGGTTGGTACCTATTCATTATTTTTATATACTTTTACTACCAATATACCAAAGCTTGTTTTGTTTTTATTTAAAAAAAAATTCTATACGTCATCAATAACAGGGTTTAATACCTGTGGCGATTTACTGTAGATTACCCGCACATCCATGTTCGTGCGGGTGTTAATATAGAGAATGGCATGCACATGGGCTCGCGATAATGCATGTGGTTATGTGATTGTTAGGCTTGCAGGTAGGACTTGTTCCGGAAGTAATATCACGGCTCACTTTATTGTTCACTCTGAATGTATTCACACAACACATACATGTTATCCCCACCACCACTAATTATTAGAGTCTTTACTCTGACCGTGGGTGGGGGAGGGGGTTAAGGCTTATCGCTTTTCTCCTCCCACTTGAGATTCCAGTCCAGCTATTTACACACTGCGTTCCGACCTCGAAATACTACCGGCTCGTCGTTCTTCACGAAACACTTGTCAACGGACAGCATGCCACTGTTTTTTTGTGCACTGAGTACTTAAAGGAAGCGCGCCTGTCTCTACAACTACACACGCCGCGCTGCAACTTACCATCAGACTCCGCGGCGGTCAGCTTCACACGGTGTCGGGAAAACTGCGGCCAGTGAAATTTGCGGCCAGTGAAATCTGCGGCCAGAATTCTCAACAATGCTGTAGCGGCATGTTTATTATAGAATAGGATCAAACGTTGTATTGTTAAAAGCCGCCCCACCGGCGCTCTGAGCGGATTGCTGCGTTTGTAGCCAATGTTTCTAAACAGCAGGTTGACAGTACAGATGTTTTATAGTTTATAACTGTTATTAAAATACAAGTTTTATTATTGCTTAAAAGACATAGAAAAGAATTGTAATAACGAGGCAGATACTTACAGAATCGTAGTAGATTTCATGCAAAATCTCCCTTTGCCTCACATTACTAGTGCAGGAGGCTTCGCATTCGGGAGGACGGTGGTTCGAATCCCTGTCCGGCCATCCAGATTTGGGTTTTCCATGGTTTCCCAAATCACTGCAGGCAAATTCCGGGATGCTTCCTTCAAAAGGCCATGGCCGAATTCCTTTCCATTCCTTGCCCCCCCCCCCCCATCCTTTCCCGTCTCGCTGTTAGAGAGACGTTAAGCAGATAAGAAACTAGTGTAGGAAAAATTATTCTACCATCAGCAGTTGTGCAGTTAACGTCAGCCACATCAAATTTCTCCACAGACGACACGATAATGGAGTGACATCACTCCATTTGGACGGATGGAGCGATCGTGTATGGCCGCCTCTAGACGACCTCGGCCACTCCGATCTAGTTAGTACCGCACTGGATTTTCCGAACAGTGTTGCAGATCAGCAAAAAATTCAGCTTTCAGTAACGAGTGCGAAAAAGTCTAAGTCTAAGAAACCTGTGAAACATTTGCATGTCTATTAAAAAAAAAAATATAAATTAACTTGGCTGTTTCGGGCGTGTAATGTAAAATGATTTGTTCACGTAATAATTTCAGGCCACGATTTAGTGAGACCAGGTCGGGTCGTCTAGGAGCGTTTAGAGTGATTAGGACGGCGCGGCATGACACAAAGAGAAGAGGTATTGGCCGCAGATTTCGCAGATTTTAGGTTGGCCGCAAATTTCACTGGTCGCAGTTTTCACATATCCGCTTCACACTCCCTCAACAATTACTTTAATACAATGCGCGCCTCCGCGCTCAACAATGCTTCGTGGAAACGAGTTAGCCTTTACAAATACAACTTCTCTAATCATCTTATGCTTAACCAGATGTCTAATTAATCCTCAATATCATTAAAATCCACTAAATGTACGATCGCATGTCCACTCTTTCTGTGCTTAGTTTAGCTGATACTGTCTCGCCTCATACCTCGCTGATTTCACGCCGTGCATCCTTTCATTATAAATACTGTCCTATGGGCTTTCCCATAACATCTGCTTTGATGCGTACTGACTACCTGTTCTCTAGCTAGTGTTGCTGCCCCGCATGCTCGCGCTCATTACTAGCGTCCACACTGAGCGCCTTGGCTCGCTCCGAGCGTGCTCAGGCGTCCACACTTGATCCGCTCGCCTCACTGAGCGCGCTCACGCGCATAAGAGGCTGCGCTTGAGCGCCGCGCTTGAGCGCCGCGCCTCCGCCGTCGCAGGTTGTCGCTTGTTTCATGAACACTGTTCACCAGCTGAGCTGCTGCGGTAGCGCTGAAACGTGACGCGAGCCGTCAGAGTAAACTCGCGTGTGGCGGCGCGTGGAGTCGTCTCCTCCAGGAACACCGAGGCTGCGCCTATCATACCAGTCTCGAGCTCACCACACTACGAGTATACATCAAGCTCACTGTTAAAGCTCAATCGAAGGAAATATCCAACAGATTTTTCATTTTTCTAATGTTCTAAGTTCTAAAGTATTGTTTCTTTGAAACACGGTTCTTTATAAAGTAAATTTGATTCAATTTTCGTTTCGTCTTATTATTTTTTGTCATTGGAGTGCGTAAAACGTGAATTTGCAGCACCGAGCGTGGTGGGTGAGTGGCTAACGCTCTGGCCTCGCATTCGAGAGGACGCCGGTTCCAATCTGCGTCTGGCCATCCAGATTTGGGTTTTCCTCGGTTTCACTTCGGCTGAATACCGGGATGGCCCCTTTAAAAGACCATTGCTGAATTCCTTCCAGTTTTTTACCCCCGTCTTTTCGCCTCTAACGACCTCGACGTAGACGAAGCGTAAAGCCATAACCAAAAAAAGAATTTCCAGTAATTTATCGAATGAAATAATTTGTTTCATCACAATTCTCTTCAATGTGTACATCCTACACTACATAACAATTATAGTAAATAAAATCTTGCACCTCTTGCAGAGGTATTTAATGGCACTTTATGGCGGATATTTTCAGCTTTAATTTTGAATAAGCGACGTAGATATTCGTGGTAGTCTGCCAAGTTGGGAGCGTGGAAAAGAGTAAAAAGCGACTTCAGTTGGACGTAGCGTTCGACCGGTTTCGCTTCCCGTCCTCAATTCGTATCGCCGCGCCGGCTCACGGAAGGTTGGCACCACTGGCAAAACATATCTGTATCAAGTTCTCCCCGCCAGGGCAACAACCTCACGGAGTGAAATATCAACAGGAGCCCAGTGTTTCAGGCTGAGGCTCGTAATTGCCAGCTCGAAGTAACACTGCACACAGCATGTCAACTCAACAGCTTCATGGATCAGGCACCTGCAACAACGGTCGCAGGGAAACCAGAACAGGTTTGCACGTGTCACCCAGTGCAAGTGACCGTCATCTGCTAACTTCTGCGTACATTGGTCTACTACATATGCCGCCACTACTGAGTGTGCGATCAGGACGTCTGAAGCGAAAACAGTTCGCAGTACTGCCAACCAAACACGTCGCGTCTGGCACTTACAAGGGACTCGTTTGACCTCGAACGCTCGAAACAGCACGGAAACATGCTTAGAATAACAAGCGACCATAAACAAAACAGTGGTGTGTGTCATTTCCATGCACAACGCTGCATTCTACCTCAAGTGACAGATATCAATACCATATCAAGCAAATTATACGTAATTCAATGACGTCAGTGTATCATTACACTTTCAATCAACAGTGCAGAAAAACCTCTCTGCCGCCCTAGCGATGCGCCTCTCATCACTCAGTCTCCTTTAACGTCGGGCCACACTAGACCGAGCCGAGCCCGCGCCGTCACCGCACCAACTCTCGGCAAAGTGTCGGCTCGCCCCCCTCGCGTCCACACTGGTCCGTAGCTCGGCCGTGTGACGGACGGGTTCCTACTCGGTCCTCGGTCTCCTGTAACGTATACACTTGGCTGTTTCACGGAATTAATCTTAAAAAATTACCTTAAGAGTGATTTGGTGATCGTAGCTGCGGCTACCACCCGTACTTTAATATAGAGTACTGTACTTTATAATCTACGAAAGTAATAAAGTACGTTAAAATACTTTTTTTTTTGTCTGACTCCTGTTATCTCCTAATTGTTTGAACTTTTATGCACAAAAATAGTATTCCAAAGCTGTTTTAACAAATGATCGTCACACTGTATTGAAAGATTTTCGTGTGTCTCTATATAGTCACGATTAAATACCATTACATTTTTATTTTAATACAGACCGCAAAGATTCCGTAAAACAATAATAATTTCATGTGATCTAAAAATTCCAGTCACGGAGTTACTTATCGGCTGCGCAGTACACCTCTATCCTTGTCACCTAATTTGAAAAGGAAAACTACAGATTAACGTGAAATTCGAAACACGGACCGTCCTAGCATTTTAGCATTAACAAATCAAAGCTTTTCCAGAGGTGAATGTAAATTTTAAGACCCATAAAAATTGCAACTGAGACAGGGATTTGAACCAGGGACTTTCATTTCCCCAATCGTACACCATAACCTTCTGAGTCAAGAGACAAATCTGGTTACAATCAAAAATTATTATTCGAACATAATAAAATAAACGTACTTATAATTTATTTTTGCCATGCCAAAACACAAATATACTTTTATATTATTGAATAAATATTTTCCAGTACTTCTTGATTCAGATGCTTGCGGCGAGTGATTTGGGTACGGAAGTTCCCAGGTGCAAAATCCGGATCTCGAATGCAATTTTTACAGGCTTAAAATCGATTTTCACCACTGGCAAAGATTTGATTTGTTAATGCGAGCATGCAAGGACTTCAATCGAGTGAGCGACAACAATAAGAAAAGTGACGGTGCGGTGCGGGCCCGGTGCGGTGCGGTCTAGTGTGGCCCGACCTTTACCCATGGCTAGTGACGGGACTTTCAAGTTCTGGCGCGACGAGGCGAATGTCGCTTTGTAACAATAATACACTGCTAACAACTAACTACCTAATATTTGTATTGTATAATGACTATAAACACATTATTGAATTCTACAATGCGACGATGTGAACTAGTGTAAGGTGTATCAGTTTGATTGTAGGGTTAATATGTTTTATTTTAGGTTATTCATTAAGATATCATTAAAAAGAAAACATTGTTCTCTGTGGACACATTTCAATGAGACAACTGTTCAGCATTAATAAGTATTGCAGGAGACTCAAATGGATATTTAACCAGGAATATGGAAACAAAACACTCTGTGATCCTATTAACAATTAAAAGACAACTACCATAACAAAGAAAAGAGCGCGTGCAGTAGCGGTAGCAAAGCGAGCGAACAAACAATCTGTCTTCCTGGACTTCGAGATGGGAGCTAAACAACTAGAAGAGCGACCTAGTTCGCTAAGGAGCTGCGAACTAAACTGAGCGCTCCCAGTCACCAACTATTATGAGCAAGACCAATGAACTGCAAGCGCCAGCCAGTGAAACCAGCAGAATACGTGCGCCCATGTTTCGAATATACCTCGTCGGTTGATTTCTAAATAGCGCTACTCTGCGAGGAATCAGCTGCATGCGGTCTCCTGGCTCAGATCAAAGGTGCAGCAGAGCGAAGGGAAACACTACGCGAGGAATATCACTGACACGGCACACATGACACGGCTACAGGCAACACGTACCACGCGATGGGGCAGGGAGAGAGCTGTACAAGTAACGAAAAATTATGTACCCGCATGTATTAGTTACTAAAGCAATCGTTACTATAGACTCGCTACTTTCGACACCATCAAGCACTAATACGATATATAGCATCGAGCCACGTCACGTATGGGTTACTTCGTTCGTACTTTGTAAAGTTCAAGTAAATTGTTCATTTAGTAAAGTAAGCCTAGGTAAAATTTGCACTGTAAAATAAAATAGAAGTTATAATGCCACATTTCAGAATAAACGCATTTCATAAATGTTTAAAATTAATAAAATCTCACTAGGGTATGACCAATAAGAAAGCAATAACCATCTCAAAGTATCTATTGAAATTTCGTATTTATAAATTATACCCTGTAAATTTTAATGTTAAACAAAAGCAAAACTACAAAATAACTCTTTATGTAGTCAAATTTAATGTTACATACCTCGTCAATATTAAAATAATGTGAAATAATGAAGGAGTACTGGAAAGGAAGAAAGAAAAAAACAACAGGAGAGGAATTGAAATTGACACAAAGAAAAGAAGAAGAATGTACGCGCAACATGTTTCTACTTACACGTTTTCCATTGTAACGAAACGAATTCAAATCGAAATTCCCAGAAATACACGACGCACCGTGTTCACTGTCTCATTCGGATTCGTTTAGTTCCCGCATGATGCGTTGTATTTGTTCTGACATCCATGCGACAAAAGCGAGTAACGAAATGGATTTGCGAGCGACGTTTCGCTACTTCGAGTCAGGCTACGTACTCGTTACTCAGTAACGAATGCGTTACGGCTGTAGTGAGGATGATGTCGGACAGTAATGAGTGGTGCCTGGAGTAGCATGGGGCAGGGAATATCAATAGTGAGTTGGTTTGTGTGCAGCACATGTGGCGCTGGACAGCCCTGGCGTCCTGTTAGGAGGCCTGTAATTGACCAATCAGCGGCCAGTGCCACCTGCGTCTCCACACACGCAGAGGTCAACCACTCCCATCACCCACTCCGCACTTCCGCTCCACGACACGCCTCAATGTGGTAATAACATATCTCACCTTTATGTGATGTTGGTAACCTTTTAGTAGACGGACTGCTTCGTGTTTCCTGATTTTTTACCTTCGAAGGACGCTAAGCGTTGGCTCTCCCTTACACCATTAATCATTTCCCCTCGAAACAAATGTACTTATCCTTTGCTACTGCTAATTTTAGACTGCTCTTCCGCTTTCAGTTAATGGTATCTACTTCCACTTTCGGACACTTATTTGTTGTACGTCTTAGTTCACCTTTCTATATTACAATACAATTACTCCGGCTGTAGTTCTTCGTAGACCACGTCCTTCTCGTTCAGGTCGTCTTTTAGCTGTTCGACAACTCGACTCTGTACCGCTTTCGTCGCTGCCCCTCGTTTACTCCTTGTTAACCAGTCTCTCACGCCAATCTTTATTTTTTGCCTGATGCAGATTCCGCAGCGCAATATCACTAACAACTGCTTTTACAGTATTTTATGATTTAGAACAATACAATTATATTTATAATGAGCCTTTTCCTCAGTCGTTATATCCATTGTAACTTACATGTCCAGAGAAAACTTGTCCAACATTGCCCCCGAATCACTTTGACATGAACGCTAACATAATGCGATCGCTTCGTCAATTACTTTGCCTCGTTCTAATAATGTCGTTACGTTATCGGCTTTACGGGAAGCAAGGGAGAGATTATATTAGCCTTTTTCCAACCAAACGTCAACCTCTCCTTCGCGTGGTGCACCCTGTTTGCACGGACGAGGCTCTGGCGACTGAAAGATTCCCGGCATAAGGGGTCACCCACTGCTTGCCAACGGCCTCCGAAAGAAGGACGGAAGAGTGGGGAGCAGTCAAAGGCACCCTCTTGCCCCTGGGGTTGGAAACGGATCCTAAAGGCGGATGAATCAGAAATGATCAACGGCATGAGGATGCAGAAGGCAACGTGGAACCATTGCATTAAAGACCCAAAGAGTATCCGGAGGACATGTAATCCTCTCAAATTACATATATCATGATGACTTCTTCCTGGGTAAAATATTCCGGTGGTATAATAGTCCCCCAATCGGATCTCCGGGTGGGGACTGCTCAGGGAGGAGTCATCACAATGGATGGAAACATTCTACGAGTCGGAGCGTGGAATGTTAGAAGTCTGAATAGGGCAGGTAGGTTAGAAAACTTAAAAAGGGAGAAGGAACAACTTAAGTTAGATGTTGTTGGGATTGGTGAGATTAAATGGAAGGACGCATAGGATTTCTGTTCTGGGGAACACAGGATAATTAACACACAAGCTGTCAATGGAGTCACTGGTGTAGGATTTGTAATGAACAAGAAAGTAGGGAAACGGGTGAGTTATTATGAACAGTTTAGTGACAGGATTATTTTGATGAGGTTAGAAACTAAGTCCGTCCCAACCATATTAGTACAAGTGAATATGCCAACGTCACAGGAAGATCACGAAGAAATAGAAAGAATATATGCTGAAATTGAAGAATTAATCCAATAGGTGAAGGGGGAGGAAAATCTAATAATCATGGGTAATTGCAATGCAATAGTGGGAGAAGGAAAAGAGGGGAATAGTGTAGGAAGTTTTGGTCTAGGAGAAAGAAATAAGCGAGGAAGCAGGTTGCTAGAATTTTGTGAAAGATATAAGCTAGTAGTGACAAACACACTTTTTAAGAATCATTCAAGAATATACTCCTGGAAACGTCCAGGAGATACTGTCAGATATCAGCTAGATTATATCACGGCCAAACAGAGATTCAGGTGTCAAGTTCTAGACTGTAAAGCGTACCCAGGAGCAGACATAGACTCTGACCATAATCTGATAATTATGAAGTGCAGGCTGAAATTTAAGCGAATAAGGAAGCAGCACAAGCAGATTAGATTGGAAGTGAATAAATTCGAACAATCTATCAAGAGAGAAAAGTTTTGAGAAATGGTAAATTTGGATATAAGAAGTAACTCTGAAATGAGCACAACTGGAAGACGAATGGAATGCATTAAAGACAGCAATAATGATAGTTGGTAAAGAAACATTATGGTTTTGGGAACAAGCCGCTAGAAAACTGTGTATCACTGAAGAAATATTGGAGTAGTTGGATCAGAGAAGAAGGCACAAAAATGCTCAGGATAAAGCAGGAAAAGAGCAATACAGACAATATAGAAATCAAATACACAGGAAGTGCAATCTTACAAAATGACTCATTGCATTTTTTTTGGATTATGGCTTTACGCCTCGTCAAATTCGAGGTCAGAGGACTGGGGGACAAGACAAGGAACGGGAAGGAAATCGGCCATGACCTTTTGAAAGAAGCATTCTGGCATTCACCTGGAGTGATTTGGGGAAACCATGGAAAAACCCAAATCTGGATGCCCGGACGTGGATTGGAACCGGCGTCTTCCCGAATGCGAGGCCAGAGCGTTAAGCGTTCGCCCACCACACTCGGTGAATTTTAGGTTGTGCCAGATTGTTCTTAAAGTAAGTATCGATTGTTAGTAGCGACATGGTAGTCTGTATTCCCTTTAGAGATTACCAAACAAAGTTAATGGAAACTGCGAAGCGAACTGTCATCGTTCAAAAGTTAACCAGTGATTAACCCCCGTCCTCTGCTTTTTCCTGTTTGGACAGCACTATATAGCACCGGCAGCAGTAGTCGGTTAGGTGATTGTGTTCGGTTTGGTCGCGAGGCAAGATGTATCCAGATTAGAGTTGTAACGGAGCTCATCTTTGCGGTTACAGATGCAGATGTTCCGTGTTTGACTTCCGCGATTATGGGCTGTTTGCGGAAGGGTGTGTGGAGGTGGGAAAATAGATTATTTAGATTTTAAAATTGTATCAAATTTAATCTTAAAATCAAAATAAGTATTTTTTAATCCCATATTCTACTTATCTTTATAAGCAAAGTGTATTTTCATATAATACTGCCATATTGATTTATTTTTTACCTCATCTTTCAATAACCAAAAATCGTGGGATGATTTCACAAGTGAATTAAATTATTTACATAACTACATACGCGTCCTGAAAACAGTCGTTGTAATATGAACATTGCGCAGTTCGCGGCTAGACTAATTCAAGCGTCAAGCACAAGGCCACATCTCCGTGCCCGCCACCCGCCTTTCCACCGCTCTAGCGGCGCATTCACAGTACAACTTGTAGGACCCACGATGATCCGATAAAGGACTCTTGTTGGTCCATGAAAGGGGTTGCAGGACTACTCGTAGGACGTGTTGGATGTTGTTGGACTTCCAGACAACCAACACGGGTGCTTGCCGTCCAACAAGCTGTGGCGTTCGTTCATGATTGGAGGAGAGTGTGTAATAAGAAAGGACGAGTGAGCAGGACTGCTTGGACACTACCTAGCAGGGTGACTGGGTGAGCACATCCGACGGATGTCCTACAAGTTGGACCGTGAATAGACCGCTTTACCTTATATGCATGTTCAAACTTGTTTATTTGTCACTGTAATAATACCGTGCAGTTCATTGTTACTATTATTGCAAGATCGTGAGAAAAAAAACAATCAAATTGTTGTTTGCTATGTGACGATGGGCCGAGTCTCTAATAAAGAGTAAAGAGCGATATGTATTACAATGTAATCAAAATCTCCGTTACATATTGACATTAAAAATTGCGGAAGCGGATGTAGGATTTCACGCGAACGTTCCGCACATTCAGATACGGATAGGCCTACATGTCTGATGCAGATGCAAGCTGCTTTGTTGGCAACATTTCGTTTCCCCGCCTTGAAGCTGCTTTAACCCGGAGTCGGCCATCAACTCGCGACCGCAGACCTGTGAGGTAAGAGAATCCAACAATAGCCCTTAAGAGCGGAGATATGTTAGTTTGAAGTGCTGATTTGAAAGGATGAAAGCATTGGGATTCACTGCAGGACACGTGGAGGGTGAAGAGTGTACAAAGTGTATGTTGGTGAAGAAGCTTCGAAAGATATTGGAGGGACAGTAAGAAATGACACTGGATGTCAGGTGTAACGTAGGTAACGGGGTCAGGGATTGGGACAAATTACCAACGAAAGTGATGAATAATTTATCAAAAACGCTGAATGAATTGAAAATAAAAATTCGAATGATGAAAAGTAGACAGGTAGGACAGTTTACGAAGTATAAATATTTTTTAAAAAAGTGACAATGCAAGGAGTTAACAGGTGGATAGGGAAACTGCCGCCGGACCATACGCTCCATCGCAAGTAAGTTAAAATAAATTAAAATCATGTTAGCAAAATGAATGTTTATAGTAGAGACCCTTGCAACACCAGAAAGAAAGGAATTGAAGCATTTGAGATGTGGTGCTATATGAAGATGCTGAATATTAGGTGGATAGATAAAATAGGAAGCGAGCGTCTTCCATCTTATCAGAGGAGCCCACAGGCCTGTAGTTTGTAAACAGAATAAGTTGCACAGTAGAACTTTCGACCACCCAAAACCGAACGTCGTATTTAAATCACATTCCAGAGTGATTGCACACTAGTAAAGCACGTCCTGTTGAAGACTTCAGTAGCAGAGGGGGTAGTGGTCTATCACAATGTTAGTTATTATCTGGTAACGTAATATCGTGGGCAGTATTCACTATATCCTGTATTTAAATCAGCCTTTATTGCATCCTGACAGTCCTGTAATAAATGTGATTAGCATGAGCGGTGTCAGCCGCTATGCCCGCTGGCCCTGGGCAGCTCCTCCACACACTGTCGCGTTTGGTCGACCTTGGCCACTTTGGTCGACCCTGGCGCCTGGTCGACAAACACGTACGTCGACTGCCATCTCTCGCAGCCAAGGCCGACGCCTGCATCGCTACCGACACTGCAAGAGCGAGCTGCCAGTGTTTCCAGTCTGAGGATAAGTAAATACACAACGGTCATACTTTCCGAAAGGTCTGTCTCTAGAGAAAATTAGTAACAGTGAATGGAAGAGGACACTCCAGGCAAATGCCGGGATTCTTCCTTTAAAAAGACCATGGCCGAATTCCTTCCCGTTCCTTGTCCCCAGTCCCATCCCGCCTCTAATGACCTTAGCCGTCAACGAGGCGTAAAGCCCTAAGTAAAAAAACTTGAAGGGGAAAGGCGACCATCACCACAAGCAGGTACTCGATTTCATGCATAAGGTATTGGGAAGATTTTCTTTTGTTGGTAATGGTGTCATGGATTGGAACAAATTACCAAGTGTCGTGATAAACAAATTTCCAAAAACGCTTAAGGAATTTAAATTGAAAATTTGTAAATCGGAAAACTAAACGGGAGAGGAATTTAACACTCCAATTAGTAAGATTTTTTTTAAAGGTAATTAGATGACATGGGGAATTGCCACCAGAGCGTTAGCTCCATCGCAATTAAAATTATTAATAATAATAAGTTAAGCAGAAGGTTGGATAACCAATCTTAGCGGGAAATTGGGTCGATTAGCCGAACAGTGACGGGGGCTTCGAAGCTTACAACCTCTATAGTAAACAGGGTGTTTCCTTCGGGTAACCACTTTCAAACTTTAACTCTAAAGGAGATTAGTGTTCTATAGTCACATAGTTAGAGTGGACAATCATAGAATCACCTCCAAAATATTCAACACCGTCTCTATAGGGAAAGCGACTAACGCAAAATAGACCAAGCTAGTCAGAAAAATAGACCAAGCTAGTCAGAAAAAATGTCGTCCATCTGGAAATTGACCGCAATGACATTTCCAACAGGGATAAGTACAGAACGTTGACTGAAGCATCAGATTCTCTCCAGACACTAACAGCCAAAACCCTGCGCCCTGGACCTGGGGTGAAATAGACCCAACAGAGAAAAGATGGAAGGATTAAAGAAAATTCGGTCAAGAAGAAAGCTCACCAGAGTTAAGAACCACGTGGTCTATAAAGGCCAAAACGGAAAGGAAGAAGAAGATAAATTTGGAATTCCGCAAATAAAGAAAAGTAGGTACGAGAAGGCAATGGGAGTCCTTGCATGAGGAGTGCTGCGGCGCTCCGTCGAAACAACTCCAGCTGGCTGTCGCATCTCGCGAGAGTGATGTCTACACTGGATACTGTGTTTTACATGTTTCACAATTAAAAAAAAATATCAAAGCCACTGGTGGAACTTATTTTATATTGGGACGTGAAAATTCTCATGTCAAAGTATCAGGCTGAATATTTTGCGATAAGTTTCTCTCCATTTTTTCTAGAGGAGAGACTGTATGAAGTATGTAACGCCCCAAAATATCTGAGACTCTGGACAGAACACTCAGGTATAACAAGCGCTGCATGAATTGGAAAATGAAGCTCTCTACAAGAAACAACTTACTGCCCAAACTAGTTGGATCACAGTGCGGCAGTCAACCACAAACTAATTATACGTACATCAGCAATGGCCCTTTGTTACTCTGTTGTACATTATGTATGCCCAGTTTGGTACTCATCATCTCACACCAAACAGGTGGATGTAGCCCTCAATAACACCTGTAGACTAGTGACAGGCTGCCTAAAGCCTACGCCAGTTGACATGCTTTACCAGCTTTCGGGCATTGCACCACCCAGTATCCGCAGAGAAGTGGCTGCGAACAAGGAGAGGACCAAAGTAGAACGGGAAGGTGCTCAGCCACTGCACGGCCATATACCACCAGCCCAGAGACTCAAATCCAGGAAAAGCTTCCTGATAACATCGCGGCAACTAATTGGGTCACCTGAAAAGACTACAGTTGTGGAAAATCAAGGTCCCTAACATCTCGGGACCACTGACAGTTGCAGAGCGCTTGCCACCTGGTCATGCAGAGGACTGGAACGTCTGGCGGTCCTTAAATCGATTGCGAACAGGAGTGGGCAGGTCCAAGGAAAACCTAATGAGATGGGGTTATACTGATGCCACCAGTATTAAGTGGGAATGTGGTGAAGACCAAACCATGAACCATATGCTCGAGTGCCCTATGTGCCCATAATCCTACAACAAAGATGATCTTTTTCCAGCAACACCGAATGCACTTAAGGTTGCGAAGTACTAGACGAAATGTGTTTACATTTTTTAATTTGAACAATGTTTTAACTGTGTATTTGATGTTTGTGATTCGAGAGTTATTATGCTGCATGAAGTAATGTGAAAGCAGCGTGAACACTGTGGCACTGGCGGCTCGAGGGAGGGGACGATGAGCTATCAGCGGCGCAATCACCACGGGCATCAGAGGCTTTAACAGCGTCCGACACAACTGCTGAGGCGACAACTCGCTGCTAATAGAAACAAATATTTGACCTGTCCAGTGGGATAAATGCAGAATATTTCGGATGACACGGACAGGGCAGGCTAAATAGATAGTGTAGCACTAGATCTGTCAAAGGATTTTCACAGAGTTAACCATAAAATGGTAGTAAATGAGGTAAAAACTATTGGAGTGGATGAGAAAGTGATTTACTGAGTAGAAGAATTTCTAAAATGTAAAAACAAAAACTTAGCGTAGAAAATGCTGTATCAAAAGAAGTGGAACTAAAATTGGGAGTGCCACAGAGTAGCGTATTAGGACCATTGGTATTCATTATTCTAATGAATGATTGTGCTCATGGTTTACTATCTGAAATAAGATTGTTTGCAGATCTCATAAGGCTATATAAAAGGATCAAAACGGTATAGGATTATAAACAGCTGTAGAGTGATCTAGACAGGATATCCAGTTGGGTTGGTAAACATGGGATGAAGATAAATGCAAAGAAGAGTCAGCTTATTAGATACACAGATAAAAAAACTAAAGGTTGATTACGATTATAAGGTGGGGAAGATCCGCTTGTTGAAGACCTGAAATGTAAATATCTTAGCATTACATTTTGTAAATTGTTTAATTGGGCAGGACACATTGGACAGGTAGTAGGAAAAGATTGGAAAATTCTGCACTTGTTGGAGAGAGTGATGAGGGGATGTACGGGAGAAGTAAAAGAATTGGGTTACAAAACTTTGGTCAGACCATTGCTTGGATATGGTAATGTAGTATGAGACCCACATGGTGAGCATCAAATACAGTTGGAGAGAGTGCAAAAAAGGGTTGCTAGATTTTTTTCTGGAAATTACCACGAAACGCAATCGGTAGTGGATATGTTAAAAGAGCTGGAATGGGATTCAATTGAAGACAGGAGGAGGGTGAAGAGGGTCATGGGAGTGTAAAGGGGGTATATTGGTGATGATACATGGAAAGATATTCATGTAGGAATTAAAAGTAATGCATGGAAGGGAAAAGACGGCCATGACCACAAGCTGGCGCTCGATTACAGGCACAAGGGTGTGGGAAGATTCTCCTTTTCAGGTATGGGGGTAGGGGATTGGAATAAGTTACGAAGAGAAATTATAAATAATTTACCAAAAACGTTGAAAGAATTTAAAGTTGAAACTTGTAGAGAGCAAAATGTAGGTTGGTGCAGGAAAGGGAGATGATGGGTGTGTAGGGAAATTGTCACCGGAGCGTTCGCTCCATCGCAATTTTAATTAAATATTATTAATGAGTCCGAGTACGAGCCACGAAGACTCTGGTTTGAGGTGAGGTGATTAGAGCAAGGCAGAGGGGAAGTACCGGCAACAAGGTCGACCGAATCACCCCGACAGTCGCGTGGAGTGATCACGGGAAACGGAAATATACTTCTCTCCACTCCGCAATCCATTTTTTTCTTATCATTATTTAATATTCAGGCCGTTTTGCTTAGCTGATGTACTAATACTGGTCCTATTGCAGTGACAAAATAAGTTTCGTTGTGGTTCACGTCTTTCAGTTTATTGTACCATTATCGGTTACAAGTTATGATGTTAAGCATAATGTTTTTCTAACAAATAGTATAAATCTGTTACTTAGTGTTATTAATAAGCTGTTTTTATTTTAGTTACAGTTTTCGTATATTCCAATATCAGTTTTGTTCCTGCTTCTGGAGATTTTCCACTCACTTTTTCATTTTAGTATATATAAAACTTGTTTACACAAGTTACTATATTAAATGTATCTTCTAAAACAAGCGTTTTGTTACGTTTATGAACATGATAACACAGAAATAGGAACAGACATGCAAATGTTGACAATCAACAAGCACAGGAAAAAGATGCTGACCATTCAAGAAACTTTTCATATACAAAAAGTACTAAGTGTAGAGGAAAATGTGACCAATGAATACATCCGAAGCATACATTCTTCAGGGCACTAAAACTGAACTCACATTCAAACACACCGGTATAGCAAAAAATAAAACTAACTTTATGAAACAAAGCAAAATATGTTGGTAGGTAATACATTTGCCATAGACAGTTAGCATCTCTGAAAATCAAAAATAAACTTAACAAAACACTTGTTTTAGAAGCTACAATTAATATAGCAACGTGTGTAAACATGTTGTATACACTAAAATGAGAGAGTGGAAAATCTCAAGAAGCAGGAACAAAACTGATATTGGAACTATAATGCAATATACGAAAACTGTAACTAAAATAAAAACAGCTTATTAATAACATTAAGTTAGAAATCATTATTTCATTATTGTATATCATTTGTGTCTGCAAGGACCACTATTGTGAAAGAAGTCAAGGGTACTCCTAGTAATTAATATACAGAGGAGATGGGAAAAGATACATAAAAAGTAATAGACTGAACAATAAAGAACGGATACCTATCATAATAATAAAAATATAAAAATGAAATTATTATATTAACAGTGGGTAACAAATTTTTTTTTGCTGGAGATATGTATTAGTACATACTTAATGTACACAGTTTTACTAAGAATTTTAAGATCAACAAATCGACATTAATAAACCTTTTTAAGAAGCAACACCGAGCGTGGTGGTGTAACGGTTAGCGTTCTGGCCTCACATTTGGGAGGACGGCTCTTCGAATCCCCGACCGGGCATCCAGATTTGGGTTTTCCATGGTTTCCCAAATCAATCCAGGCAAATGTCGGGATGCTTCCTTCAAAAGGCCATGACCGAATTCCTTCCCATTCCTTGCCCCCATCCTTTCCCGTCTCTAAAGACCTTGTTGTTAAGAGACGTTAAGCAGTTAACAAAAAAAAAAGCTCTAAACTATAATGTAATATACAAAAACTGAAAGTAAAATAAAAATAACCTAGAAATAACAGATTTAGCAAAACATTATGCTTAACATCTTAACTTGTAACCGATGAAGGTATATTAAACCGAAAGGCGTGAGCCCTAACGAAGTTTCATTTTGTAGCTGCAACAGACGGACAAGGAAACACAGTATTTTTTACTTATGCCTTTACTGCTCATCGACGTCGAGGTCATTAGAGGCGGGATGGGACTGGGGACAAGGAACGGGAAGGAATTCGTCCATGGCCTTTATGAAGGAAACATTCGACTGGAGTGATTTGGGTAAACCATGGAAAACCTAAGTCTGGATGCTGAGACGGGGATTCGAACAGGCGTCATCCCGGATGCGAGAGCAGAGCGTTAACCATTCACCCCCACGCTCGGTTCCGCAATCCATAAACACTGTGGGGTAGAGGGTGCTGTCCACCAAAACTAATTCTGTGCATTCGAATCACGAATAGCGTGATCAGAGAAACGATAACGCAAGCGTAAGTACTATGTAGCTAATCTTATCTCGCCCGTTATTGGTCCACGTTGTATTAGATAGCACTCGCAAATGGAAGAAGGTATTCGCATATTCATCAATAAATTCAAACGAGACATGCGTCCTGTATCTAGCAGACGATCCCAGACTGATCCGTGACGCTTTCGTATGGGAGCGTCCATAAACCACGTGGAACTATTTTAGCTTCCTGCCCCCACGCAGCTCGGCGTGGCTTTCGCCTCTACACCCCTCCCTCCCCCCCCCCCCCCCGCCCTTACGTAGCTCGTAGCTTTTTTCCCCACTGCTTCTAGATTTAACACCGGAATGTAGGAGGAGCGTAAAAGAATCTCAACAGTTAAAAGTTCTCGTAATTAACTGTAGAAGCGTATGTAACAAACAACCGGAACTTGATAGCATTATTTGTAGCACAGAAGCGGATATCGTTATCGGTACAGAAAGTTGGCTAAAACCGGAAATAAGTTCCGCCGAAATTTTTAAAGATAGCATGAACGCTTTTCGTAAAGACTGATTACATTCTCAGGGAGGTGGGGTATTTATAGCTGTGAATAAATCTCTCCCATGTAATGAAATAGAAGTCGATACGATCTGTGAAATCATATGGATTAAACTCAAAGTTGCTGGGTCAAAACTCATCATAGGCGCCTTCTACCGTCCACCCGATTCCGACATAGCTATCGCCGAGGAGTTAAGAAATAATGTAAACAGTATAGCTAGCCGTTTTAAGGATCATGCTATGATTCTAGGAGGCGACTTCAATCTGCCTTATATTGACTGGCGTAATTATGTTCACATCACAGGTAGCAGGGATAAGGCAGATTCTGAAGTAATTCTCGAATTGTTCTCAAATAATCATCTAGAGCAACTAGTTAATGAACCTACGCGGTGTCATAACGGTAGCGAAAATATTTTAGATCTGCTGGTTACCAATAGGCCAGAATTATTCACCGAAATTTCAACGACCACAGGAATAAGCGATCACAAAGCGGTAATTGCAACTATCAGACTAATGACCAAGCGAAAAAGGAGAAAACGGCGGATTGTATACAAATTCAGTAAGGCCTCTAAGGATTCTTTTAGAACCTACCTGAGGAATAATTACCATAATTTCAAGTAAAAAAAGGACACCGTTTAAGCATATTATATGCTCGAACATTATGAAATTTCTAGAGGATAATAATTTGCTTACAGCAAATCAACACGGATTTCGGAAGAAAAGATAATGTGAAACACAGCTTGCCCTATTTACACACGACGTAATGAAAGTTATTGAAGCAGGTTCACAAGTAGATGCAATTTTTTAGATTTTCAGAAAGCCTTTGACTCTGTGCCACACAACCGCCATTTAGCGAAGCTACTAGCGTACGGTATATCGGATCAGCTTTGTGAATGGATAAAGGATTTTCTAACTGGTCGGTCGCATTATGTCGTCGTTGAAGGAGAAAGTTCTTCTAATCTAGATGTTACATCTGGTGTACCTCAAGGGAGTGTAATAGGACCACTTCTTTTCTTAATTTTTATAAACGATCTCGGAGACAAAGTGAAAAGCCTTTTCAGATTATTTGCTGATGATGCGGTTATTTATAGGGAAGTAAGGAATTTGGCCGATTGCTTAGAAATTCAGCGTGATCTGGATATTATTTTGGTTTGGTGCGCTGAGTGGCAACTTACGCTAAATTGTAAAAAGTGCAAGACAATGAGCATAACTAACAAAAAGAATCCAATTGTTCAGAAATACGAGTTAAACAATTCAGTTATTGATATGGTCGATTCTATGAAATATTTGGGAGTAACAGTACAAAGGAACATGAAATGGAACTTACACATTAATTCGTTGGTAGGTAGAGCTAATTCTAGGCTGCGATTCATAGGTCGAATATTGAAAAATTGTATTGAACAAACAAAGGAGATAGCGTACAAATTTCTTGTGCGTCCACATTTGGACTATTGTTGTGCCATTTGGGATCCGTTTCGTAAGGGGTTGATCGAAAGTATAGAGAAAGTACAGAGAAGAGCCGCTCGATTCGTGACCGCTTGCTATAGTCCTTATGAAAGCGTCACAGAACTGATTAGTAGATTAGGTTGGGAGTCTCTGGTAGATAGACGACGCACGTTTCGTTTAAACTTATTGGAAAACATGCATTCTCCCACTTTCACTTTTGAGTGTAGTGAAATACTTCTTCCACCAACCTATTTAATATAAGATTAGAGAAATAAGGTGCCGCACTGATTCTTATATGAATTCTTTTTTCCCTCGTACCATTAGGGATTGGAATGCACAGCAAAGAGATTAGCTTTGGTGCTGAGCATCTTCTGCCACCCACAATTTTGTGAATTACAGAGTATGTATGTAGATGTAGAAGACGTTTAGTAACGTTTTCTTTTCTCAGACTATCGTAATTTACATATGGACAGAATGAAGTGACGGAAACAAATATTCTCACGCTCCTGTGTGTTCTGTGCCTGTGTGGCCACGGGGATTCGAAGCCGCGTCCTCTGGCGTGCTGTGGCGACACGCACAGGGCTGCAGCGGATGCGGATGGTCAGCGCTTCACCTCCGCGCACGCCAATGTTTTACTGAAACGGATGCGGCTGTCGAAAAATAAATTTATAATTATATAGAATTCAATAATTTTCCAAAATAAATTTAAAATCGAAATAAGTATATTTTTATAAAAAAAAAGCTACATTTTGCATAAATAAAGTCTATTTCTATCTAATGCTGTGATATAATTTCTTCCTCTTTTTTCAATAGCAAAAAACGTTTAATGATTTAAGAACTGAATTAAATTATTTACGTAACTACGGACGCGTCAGCAAAACAATCTTTGTCATATGAACATTGCGGAGTTCGAGGCTCAGCTAATAGGGTATGTGACTACTTCTTCAAAAATGTTTTAAAATTGTTTATTGGTACACCTTATTCACCGAGTGAAGAGATTTTTTGACGAAAGTTCATTATTTTGCGTAAAATTCAAAGTTAAAATTTAAAGAATAAAAGCCCGCCAAAACGCACCTTCGCTGCCTGGCGCGTGCAACGACAGTCGTGACGTCACACGTCTGTAAACGCTGCCGCTGCGAATAGAGCGTTTCCTATTACCCAAGTTTTCAACTATTTTTAATATTTCTTACTGGTTATTTCTTGTTATTAATGAAAGTTCTTTTTGAATATAAAATCTAAAACAATCTGTAAAAGTCTACAGCGGAAAAATATTGAAAGTAAACGCCTTATTTGTGGGGCTAGCTATAGAAACAACCACCGAGTTTTATTCTGTGGAGCTTAAAAATGTAACAAATTCAATTTGATATTGCAACAAAGTCACTTACGGTTTTCTGTGAAGCTCAATTATACCGGCAATTTCGTACAGTAAATGTAATACTTTGTTTAAGGCGAGAATAATTAGGGTTGGTCCTGAGGTTCGATCCTCGCTTCGGAATATTTTCAGTTGGTTTTCTTTTGTCATTTTCTTTGGATACTAGTTCCTGTTGGTTGCATTGCATAATAATTTTTTTCCCGAAAATCCACCAGAAAATCAATTTAATTTTTCTTTTCTTTTTTCTGAAGGCTTCACAAATTTTTGGATAACAAGCGAATTACAACCATTTGAAACAACCAAAGAAGATTTCAAAAAGGAAATTGGACCTAACTTGCACACCGAAAAAAAGGGATTTTTTTTTTTTTTTTTTTTTTTTAAATTCAAATTTTTTGCACATTAAAAGTGAATACCGCCTAATAGACGCATTTATGTCAGGAAGGTAACCTGCAGTTGTATCGTCACGAAAATATTCCAACAAAAAGGACCCAAAGCGTTCCTGAACTGTTGCAAGATTAGCGCGAAATTTCAACAACTGATCTCGCTTCTAAAATAAATTCCATTATTCACCGCCGTGCTCGTGTATTTTTTGCATGATATTCTAACTGTGGTAAGTTTAAAAATTAAGTTTTCATGTATGGTAGCAATTTGTTTTAAACGCTTGCATGACGCTTAGCAACTATTGTGAATTCTTCAAATAAAAACATGGTAGCGCAAAAAACAGCAAACAAAAACGGAAAAAATGCACGCAAAAAATATTATCCCATCCAAGGTTCGAACGTAGGATGTTCTGAATTCCATTACCACTCTTCAATCACGCAGCTATCCTGACACTACTTCTTAATTGCTTCTCTTTATGTTAATAGTCAACACTCCACAGTTTCTTCGTGTGAGATTAAGTGAAAGGAAGTAGGTAAATGGATAAACAAACAAATTCAGTTTTATTGACAAAAAAATGTCATTTATGTATAATCTTTAATCTGCAATTAAGAAAAATGGCCCACAACATCCAATTGTTGCTAGCGTGGTGAGTGAGCGGTTAACGCTCTGGCTTCCCATCCGGGAGGACGCCGGATATTTTCTAAATCTAGAGGGACAAAAATCAGTTTTGATAATAGTCTACGCAGACAAAATATTTATTTATATTCAAAGTAGATAAACCATATTACTCGGAACAAAGGTTTATTTTCCACGAATTCGGACCTAACAATAGAAAAAATAGTTTGAACAATGGGCTTCCTGTGATCCACCGATCAAGCGCTCCAGTGGGCCGCGCCATTCCACTGAGCTTGGTCGATGATTACGCTGTGTTTCTGCGTGTTAGTAGTGACTTTGTGTGTTGCTGTTGCTTTGGTGAGTCTCAAGGTAAGTTTACGCATAATTTTTCATTGATACATTAACATCATTAAAACAGAGCGAGATTATTTTAATTAAAAAAAACTACTGAGCCAATTTCATGTTGAGTTTTAGTTAATTATACCACATTATACCGATCTCTTACTATATTTATTTGAAAGAACTGCTTATTAGCTACAAGAAATACCTTCATTTGTTTGCGCATATTTGCAACATCCATACAACTTTTGATTATTTTCAGCATGACTGCACAAATTTCCTGTACAGAATTTTTCGACGAATGGTTTGCTAACGCAAAACAATCAATCTCTAACTTTCAATTTAAATATAAATGAGTCTCAAATTGAAACTGTTACATTTTAAAGCTCAGCATAATAAAAGTCAGGTTTTTTTTCTATAGACAGCCCCACAAATAAGACGTCTATTTTCGATATTTTTCTACTGTAGGCTTTTACAATTTGCTCTCGATTTTGTATTCAAAATGAAATTTCATTAATAACAACAAATGACCAGCAACAAACAATAAAAATAGTTGAAAACTTGGATAATAGGAAACGCTCCATTCCCAGCAGCAGCGTTGACAGACGTGTGACGTCACGAAAGCGACCACCAATCCTAGAGCGTTTTCTGTCACGTGACCAGAGGAATGAAAAATATAATTTTTATTTAGCTTTTTTTGTTAAAAATAATCCACTTTTCTTTTCAAAACTGAAAAAAAATAGCTTTCTGAAGCATTAATCTACGAGAATGAGTTCAATTTATAGTATTTTTTTAATACTGTCAAATAGCCTATTGAAGCGTCAAGCACAAGGACACATCTCCGTGCCCGCCACCCGCCTTTCCACGTCTAGCGGCCCACTCACAGTACAACTTGTAGGACCCGATTTTCCCATGTAGGACTCTTGTTGGACCATGAAGGACGTGATGTATGTGGTTGGACTCCCAAACAACGAGCACGGGCCCCTGGGCCAAGCTATGCCGTTGGATCTTGACTGGAGAAAGCACTCCGAGTGTGCGATAAGGACACTGGTGCGCCGCTAGAAACTACGAGTGGAAAGGACTGCCTGGACCCTTTCTCGTATATAGTAGCGTGAATGGATGAGCGCATCCTACAGTAGTTCTACACGGAGGTCCTGCAAGTTGGATTGTGAACAGACCGCATTACTTTATATGCAAGTTCAATGTTTTAAATTGGTTCTTACATAACAACATCGTTCAGTTTATTGTTACCGTTATTACACTATCGTAGAAAGGAAACAGCCATTTGTTATTGGCTAAGGGAGCGTCCATAAACCACGTAGCTCCATCCCGCTGTGAACCCCCTCTCCCCACAGGTAGCCCGACGTTGCTTTTGCCTCAACTCCCCCTCCCCTTCCGCGTAGCATGTAGCTGATTCTAGAAGACATTTACTACTGTTGGAAGATCTCTCGGGCGTGCAGCCGGGTCATTTGGTCGTAGATGTAGATCTACGACCAAATGACCCGGCTGCACGCCCGAGAGATCTTCAAACATCAGATCCGCCGGGAAAACTTACGATTACACAACATTTACTACTGTTGTCTCTTGTCAGACTATCGTAAACTATGTATAAGCAGATAATTAAATGACGGAAATAAATATTCACATTCTGTTGTGTATTCTGTACCTCGTTTTAACTGTTACAAATAATAGAAATGGAAAGCTACGTGGCCTGGCTCGGAAACCCTCCCCTGCCCCCTCCCTATCACGTAACCCAGCGTACACTCTTTGGCAAAAAAACTGACTATGGGCGCCTGAGACTAAGTCAATTATTTTGCACTATGTGGCATCACTGGAGAGTTTGTTCCAGGCATTGACTAAGGAAATGAATAACAGATGGCGCTGAGTTGATTACCCGCAATGATGCTACATTGTGCGAAATAAGGGACTTAGTCTCAGGCGCCCACAGTCAATTTTTTTTGCCAAAGAGTGTACTTTTCCAGACAACCCGTCCCATCTAGACCAAAACACGTAGTTTATGGACGCAACCTACTCGACGCTAGGGTGATTGTCGTACAAAGAGAACAGTTTAAGATATATAGTAGGAATATATATATATTGCAATAAAAAAAAACATCCCCTATACTTCCGCAATAAAAGTTGCGGATGCGAAAACGGAGGTAGAATCCCATGCGTACGTTTGGCACTTGCGAAGATCCGTTACATCCCTAGTTGGAAACAGCGCGGTGGGAGGTGACGTCACGTTGAAGGCCTCGACATAGACGGAACCCCCGCCAGCCGCGACCAGTGTTGCCAACACCTCCCCTCACCCAGACTCAGTCGGGAACTGAGTTACAGTGTTTACAGTAATAGCTCTAACGTTACAAGAGCCTCAATTTACTGGAGAGGGTGATGAGAGGATGTACCAGAGAAGTTAGGGAGTTGGGTTAAAAAACTTTGGTCAGACCATTGGTTCAATATGGTGGTGTTGTTTGGGAAACACATTATGGTTATCAAATACAGGAGTTGGAGGGTGTGAAAATAAGAGCAGGTAGATTTGTTTCAGAAAATTATCGCAGGACCCAGTCAGTAACTGATATGACAAAGGAGCTGGATTGGGACTCATTGCAGGAAAGGAGGAGGGTGAAGAGAGTGCTGGGAATGTACAGGGCATATGTTGGTGATGGGGCTTGGAGGGATATTGGTCAAAGAAATAGGAATAGTGCATGGAAGGGGAAAGTGACCATGACCACAAGCTGGCGCTCAATTTCATGCATAAGGGAGTGAGAATATTTTTTTGTTGGTAAGGGTGTTAGGTATTGAAAGAAATTACCAAGTAAAGTGAAGAATAATTTATCAAAAACGCCGAATGAATTTAAAACCAAAATTCCTAAATTGCAAAAGCAGATGGGGGAGGGGTTTAGCACTCAAATTACTTGAGATACTTAAAAAAATATAATAAAAGGGCAATTACATTACTAAGGGAATTACCAACGGTGCGTTTGCAGTTAAAAAAATAAAACTGAAAATACTGTGAAATACTGAGCTGCCATTATATGTGTGTGGTGGCCTGTCCTGAGGCTACATCAACAAGTTGACACCTGTTGCACTAAGTTGCGTTGTGTTGCGATGTGTTGGTGTTGCTGTGTGTTTCATAAACCAAGTCCAGGGGTGAGGAACTGAGGATAATACGCAACATATTTGTCAACATTCTCTCAATATTGACGTCTTGTTGGGAGTTGACAGTTGGATGTTGACAAAGCAAGCAATGCAATGCAATGGAAATCATGTTGAACTGAGCGAATAGTATAAATTTAATGGAATATTACAGAGAGTGAATGCAGGTAGGGTGATGGGAGCGTGCCATGGCTGGGTCTTGCAGTGCGGCACTTGAGTCGCTATGGCGCACCTGTCACTTATCAACAATTCCATACCTAAGCCTGGCATGCGTAACGAATTCGTAAACCGACCATCAGTTTGCGGTGATCACGGATTAATAATTACGCGAGTATAATTATATAGATTCCTTGGGGTTTTGTTTGGTTCGGCTTTTATTTTGTTTTTGTGGTTCCTAGGGGAGATATGGCTGTGTTTTAATATTGGGCTAGGCG
Organism: Vandiemenella viatica; assembly: GCA_031002005.1. Taxonomy (NCBI): domain Eukaryota; kingdom Metazoa; phylum Arthropoda; class Insecta; order Orthoptera; family Morabidae; genus Vandiemenella; species Vandiemenella viatica. The sequence continues at coordinate 4,553,267 of CM061920.1, read as the reverse complement.
CTAAACAATCGCAAAATCCATTACGCACCTTGTAACGACATTACTATTTTTACTATCATTGTTCCCCTTTTTTCCAATGATTGCTGTTGCTTACGACCTCCCAGATAATTCCTAGTATATGATTTTCTCTGTGCTTTTATTTTTCGAGATGTACTTGTATTAGAAATGAATTAGTTTTCCTTTTCTCCAACCTAAAGGACCTAAAGATATTTTATTATAAAGGCAGTACTATTGAAACTAGCCGTATGGATGCTTGTAATCTGACTAAGGCACAATGCAGTCGCCATGTTTTCGTGAAACTTCATATTTAGTTGTTTGTGATTTACTAACGTATTTGAGGATTCCGCCGCTGCGTTGGGGTTTGATTGTATTGTATAAAGACTGTTTGAGTGTGCTGGCAGTAAGTGGTGGCTGTTGTTATTCTGTGAGGCAGTTTAAACGCGATTAGGAGCGCCGTTATATCCAGAGTCCAGCCTCTGCAAGGTCGGGCTGATAGCAACCAGCGCGGTTGTTCCGTGTCCTGTGCGACGCAGCCGCGTTTGCTTAGTGACTCGAAAGCCACTCTCGGTCCCTTTGAAGTCGAGGTCATTAGAGGCGGGCAAGGATTAGGGACAAGGAACGGGAAGGAATTCGGCAATGGCCTTTTGAAGGAAGCATCCCGGCATTCACCTTGAGTGATTTGGAGAAACCATGGAAAACCCAAATCTAGATACTCGGACGGGAATTCAAACCGGCCCGGCGTCCTCCCGAATGCGTTAAGCGTCCACCCACCACGCTCGGTTCGATGCAAATGCATCGATTCGCTTAGATCGATTAGGTACGGGGTTAACGGGGGTATTATCACGTAATATTTAGTGTGTTGTGTGGCTGCTGACTGCAGTCGTCCTAACGTTGTCAGTCGTACGAAGTAGTAAAGTACCACACTCTTCTTTCGGTGCGTATAGTTTTCCCTTAGCATAAACTATGCGGAAATACTTTGTTTCTCGTATAATCATGGAAACGGAATGCTCTTGCAGGTAATAAGAGTTAGCGACAAGATCAAACGAAATGCACCCTCTAATTGACTGAGGAGGTGGAGGAAGGCAAGAAACACACACACACACACACACACTCTTAAAGTAGCACGTGGAAAATTTATCAAATGTAAAAATAACTGTTTCCTACTTGCTAGGATTCCCGCTATCTCAGCAACAGATTAACGAATGCAAGATGTCAGGAAGACAGAATCAGAGCTTCCTTAAATTTAATTAAAACTGAATACCGAGCGTGGTGGTGTAACGGTTAGCGTTCTCACCTCGCATTCGGGAGGGCGGCGGTTCGAATCCCCGTCCGGGCATCCAGATTTGGGTTTTCTGTGGTTTCCCAAATCACTCCAGGCAAATGCCGGGATGCTTCCTTCAAAAGACCATGGCTGAATTCCTTCCCATTCCTTGCCCCCCATCCTTTCCTGTCTCTAAAGACCTCGCTGTTGAGAGACGTAAAGCAGTTAAAAAAACTGAATTGTTCATTGTTTTACACATCTAGATTTAAACTGTGGTATTAGTTATCAGACTTTGAAGGGAAACGAAAATTCAGTAGCCACTTCCACAAGCAGAAAAATGTATATTCAAGGCAGTAAATACCTAAATCTTCAAATATTTGATCCCTTTCATTTACTTTCTAGTTTCCTCTTCCAAAGATAAAATAATTCATATTTTTTCGAAATGATTTGACAAATCTATGTTTTTCGTCCCTTGACCGCCCTTGCCTGATGACGTGGTCTGTGTGTTTAGAGAACAAAGAACGAAACAAACTGAACGTTCAGTTAGTGAATATCGCAGTCGAAAATGGAAACTCTGCAGGGAGCTCGACTGTGGTGTTCCCGCGTGATCATTGTCTCCGACGAGGCCAGCCGACCTCTGCCTCTGCTCAGTCTATCACTAGCAAGGCAGATATGTTTCCTGACGAGGTGGTGCCCACGACATGCACCCACCATGGTTCACGTTAGGAGACTCGAGGCTCCTACCACACACGAGTGATCTGCTGTGGTAGCAGCAAAGAGAGATACAGGCACCGAGCGTGGTGGGTGAGCGGTCAACGCTCTGGCCTCGCATTCGGGAGGACGCCGCGCTGGTTGGAATCCACGTCCGGGAATCATGTTTTGGGATTTCTATGGTTTCCCCAAATCACTCCACGCCAATGCCGGGATGCTTCCTTCAAAATGACATGGCCGAATTCCTTCCCGTTCCTTGTCTCCAATCCCATCCCGATCCCGCCACTAATCACCTCGACGTCGACGATGTGAAAAGCCACAAGTAAAACAAAAAATAATAATAATAAAAAATACTAAAATTTCCCTGATCGACCACTCTCAACCACCGTATCTCGCACATCCCCATAGCTACCGACATTCGGCCGACGTCGTGCACGATGGGAAACTCCATGCTACTACCACACACAAACACAGGTGGTCTGTGCTAGTTAAAGGAGGCTGCAGAGTGAAATATAGGGACACACACGTCTCAATAGATAACATATATATAGTCATGTGTTAGATTCAGAATATCGAGCAAAATACTATCGCAACCACCCTTAAGCTGTGTGTATCTGTTGCAGGAAATCTCAGTGCTACTGAGCAGGTTTCGTTACGGTTTTCACTGTGTCAAGGTTTAGGATGAAGTTTGAAGTATGTGGTGTGTCCCGTGTGTCTACAGTAGACCTGAGCAGTAAATGAAATTCCCAACGTATCGTGAGCAACTGCACATCATGCGTACTCCACGCTACAGCAAAACTACACGCTTCGAAAAAATATTACGGCGCCTTCCAGTTATATTCTTAAATTTGGGATATTCAGTCCTTAAATGCCATTAAAGACCGAATTGAATGCGAAATGCTTCGTGAATTAAAAACCAAATAATTACAGACATCTCTTTGTCAGGAACCTCAGCTACAATATCTCGGACCATTGCTTTTAATGTTCATAATAAAAACAGTTTACCATAGTAATTCTGAAACGTGACATTCAGTTACATAGGTGTGGCCAATATTATAAGTTCTGTGACATATGAAGGAAAATTTTAATTCATTATACACAAGTAGATTAGGAAAATAATTGAAGATACATTATATTTAAGTGTAATTTCTAGTATTAAGGCATAATGGGGCATCCCTAGTGATTTATGCTGTTTAAACTCATTCGAAATCGATTCATCAGTTTTCAGGTTATTGCAAATTATTTGTAAGATAAATGCGTCGCAACCTACGTCAGATTTCAACTCAGACGCCACGCTTTCAGATTGTGAAAACGCATTCAGAATCTTAATTTTTTGATGATGCCTGAAAAAAAAACACATTAAAGATACAGATCGATGTGTGTAATATGTATTAATGCACCTACGATACGTGTTTCTATTTTCGAGCGGAAACATTAGCATGGATCAAAATTGAAACTTACTTTCCGTATCAGAGTATCAAACCTATTGTCGGTAAATGGAAGTTTATTTTAATCCAGGAAATGCCTGGTGCCAGATTAATGAGACTTAGTACACACGATTCTCACAGGACGAATACAAATGTTGTAGGGGTCACCCATCGTGGGTAAGCTGTGGGCGGATCAATGTTTGCTTTAATTCCGGAAAAGCGAATTTCATGAAACTCTGTACACATTTTCTCATTGGGAGACCAGAATACTGTAGAGATAAAGCAACGGAAACCCACCGGTATCTTAAACGAGTAAACGTTTACTTTAATTACGGAAATGGTGGCGCAAATGTAATTAAATTTAGTAGATATGTTTCTCATTGAAAGTAGTGTGGGGATAAATCAAATCTTACTCGACAAGGCAGCGTCGGGTATTCTGATACTCACAGATATTTTAGCAACTTTTCTTTGAACTTAAGTTTTACTAGATCGCTGTCAGAATTTTCTTCATCAGATTGAAGCTTCATGCCTTCTGTTGATGACGGAAGATCGTCGTTGATAGCGACCGCTCTAGACGCAACGTGAACAGTTCACCATCACGTACAGGTAGTCTCCAGCCTCGACTTGATGAAAATTCAAATAGTGGTTCATTTGATTCGCAGGCAATTGATGGTAGTTTCCAACAGAAACTCAGTACGCTATCTCGAATTATGGGCACGTGGAGTAAGATTTCTGAACGCAACCTGTCGCAATGTATGATTCTGTAAGAAGTCTTCCGCTAGGATCACATTTGCATAAAAGTCTGGCGAAGAGATGTACTGCACAGGAAACGTGTATCGGGACAACTCGCATCGCCACAGCCGCGAGCAAGTTTTAGGCGGTGAGTTTGAAAAAGTACAAGTGTAACTTCTGCTGTATATCGAGTATATTTTAGTGTAAAGAAAGGCTCTCGGAGAGCCGTGATTTAAAAAAAAAAATGACAAGGAAAACTGGAAGCCAAAGTAACAGTAATTCATTTAGATCACCTGTGATTAATCGGTGATGATTGCCAAATACTTCGTTGCGGAATAGATAGCGCTATCTCGAGAGACTCTGAACGTTATATCAACACACAGCACTGCAGGTAGTGTCGTTCCAATAAATCAGTGCACACAGGAAAATCAAGATGCCAACAAGAATCTCGCTTCATTATTAACAAAAACTCACAAACTTTTTGACTGTGACAGACGTCTGACATGTGTGAGCTGCACGGTGCTCCCTCTCCACACGATACCATCCACACACTGCGTCGCGGGAGGGGGGGGGGGAGGGAATCACAAGTCTCGTTCTAAGTGAACGTTGGATAACGGCAACGCGTGAAATTGCCGACCGTTTGCCGCCATCTTGCAACGTAACTACCGGATGGCGAGCGATATCAAAAAAATTAGAGTTTCTCTATCCATCGGCGAAACAATCACAATCGATTTTTTAATACTCCTTTCGCAGTGAATTCATAAAACCCCGACAGTCATTTGTACTAACCCTGTATAAACAAATGAAAATAGAATTACTAAATTGTTAAAAACAAGGAGTAAACAAACTCACTGGAAGTACGTGTATAATTGTCATAGTGCTAGTCTTGTGTTTGATGTCGACAGCCAGTGAGATTGCGAGTTGAGACACACGTGCAATATATCTGATTTCACGTACCGCCAATCATATCAAGCAGTGTGGCAACGGAACAGACGGCTTGGAACGAAGCAGTTCCCTAGCCACGCAACAGCCACAAAACCATTCGTCTCCTACCGAACACCTGCAAACTCCTAGCGATTTTGATGTTGAGGCGACTACTGGAGCACTTTTTGGAAGAAGACATTACTCCCCGAGAGGATTCAGAGCTGGCCACTGTGGAGGGTCGTGGAAACAGCACCGGGGTGCTCTCTCGGACGTGGCGAAGGCGTTTGACGCGGTCTGGCATCGTGGGATTCTCTACAAGACGGCAACACGTCGGGTGCCGAGACCCTTCCTACAGCTGGAGCTTTGAGGTTAAATTGGGAAACCCATGCGGGAGTCCCATAGGGCAGTGCTCTATTCGCTATACACGGCTGACATACCAGTGCGACAGGAAGCCAGAGTGGCGCTCTATATAAACGCCGCGTCCCGCTGCCGCATTCCAGCACGGCGCTGCCTGTGAGCTGCGCCGCCAAACAGAGAATCAAAATCAGCGGTTACGGTGCCAACTACTACAACCGGTGCTCCGAGTCTTTAGGAGTATAATTCCACTGGAGTGACCCTCAAACTAACGTGGAGGCCCCACATCGAAGGTCTGAGCCGCAGAGTGCACTAGCGACCCAAGCAAGTGTGCACTCAGGCTCTGGTTCATAGCCAACACCTACACGAGACCGGGCTCGCAAGAGCCAATGAAATTCAAGAGAGCGGTGGTGAGTGGATATACATAAGAGTTATTTTTTTAAGCAATGCCAAGAAGGCAAAAAGGTCTCTGACGAGTTCCTTAGCCTAAGGGTAAATGAGGTAAGATGGAGCCTCGCAGTGGCCGCAGATCCACGCCCACGTGATCGGCTCTGTCTCGCCGGTGGAGAGGGAAAGCTGGACTGTACGGACATGAGGCAGAGTACAGCGCACACTGCCAGCAGTGCTGCACAGCGCAGAGCGACAGATTGTCCTCACTGTGTACAGGCATGATCTCGACTGCTGAGTACAACCACTGTCCAGACAACGCGCTCACTTCACCACTGACCAACGAGATATGAACGATTCTATGCGTGACTGCTGGAACCAAGGGAGCGTCCATAAACCACGTAGCTCCATTTTGGCCTTCCGTGAACCCCCCCTACCCCCACGTAGCCCAACGTGGCTTTTGCCGCTACCCCCCCCCCCCCTCCTCTTTTCCCACGTAGCACGGAGCTTATTCCCCTATTGATTCCAGAAGACATTTTGTACTGTTTTCTTTTGTCAGACTATTGTAAATTACATACGGAGATAATTACATGACGGAAATGAATATTCACATGCCGCTGTATGTTCTGTACGTCATTTTAACTGTGACAAATAATAGACATGGAAAGCTACGTGGCCTGGCTCAGAACACCCACCCCCCACGTAACCAAGCGTAGCTTTCTCCCCCCTCCTAGACCAAGTAACGTAGTTTATGAACACTCCCGAACGTGTCTCAAGATTAATGCGTTTAATTCTCTTGGAATGCTCAACTTCTGACTTATTTAAACGTTTTTAATTCAATGTCTGGTACCTTTTTTTACCTTTTGCTGGGAAATAATTAAAGGTAAATGCTCTATGTGGTCAGTTTCAATTAATAGTAAAATTGAGATTTTGAGACAAAAATTAAAATTCTATAAAAAATGGGAAGTTATTCCGTCCACTCATAAAATATTTCATTTTATCACATTGTAATACTTCACATAAATACTAACACTGGTTGAAGAAGGCGAGCACTGAGCTCTGTCCAGGCTCGGTCCACAGAACACGCGGCTCTGCTGGAGTGAGGTCTGCAGCTGCCTCAGTGCACACTACGAAACCAACACTCACCATATCGACATGTGAAGACAGAGCGTACAGCAGTGCGTGCGAGTGAAGAGGCGGCACAGGGGGTAAGGGGGAGGGAGCTGGAACAAGTTACCAACCCAAGTGCTCAACAACCCCTGAAGAGTTGAAAGAATTTAAAATTCGTGTAGGGCAAAGTAGACGGGTGATGAAATTGCAAAAAGGAATTTAAGTTTAAAAAAATAGTTTTCCTTTCAAAAATTTGTTGAAATACAAACGTGGGTGTGTAAGTAAATTGCAGTTGGGGAGAATGCTCCATCGCAATTGAAATGAAGTCTCATACTACCAGATGGTATGCCCCCCCTCTCGCTGGCTCTCGTGCAGAACGCTCATTTTCTCGTCTGTTTACCTAATAAACTGACTCTCCTTGCCATTTCTCTCCACCCCATGTTTACCCTCGAAACTTTCTGGATGTCTCCACGGCGGGTCAGTGTGATCATTGTTATGGCGTCTCAAAAACGCTGCGTCTGTGACTCAACGTCGAGATCATTGGAAGCGGGACAACAAACGGGAAGGAAATCGGCCATGACCTTCTGAAGGAACTATCCCTGGGGAAATAGTGGAAAACCCAAATCTGGATAGCCGGACGGGGATTCGAACCCGCGTCCTCCCGAATGCGAGGCCAGAGCGTCAGCGCTCTTCCAGTTCGCTCGGTTTGCTGAATGGTGGATCGTTATCCTAATGAGACGCTGTCTCCGTCAGTATCCTCAGCACCTGCTTCCAGTGGCTCCACTGATCATTCCTCTCCCTGACCCCCACGAGCAGCCATTAGGGCGCGTTCCCACCCCACACATGCTGTTCTTCACTAAACCTTGTCAGCTTCCCCCTTTCCTGCTGCTAATTTCCCAATCACTTTTCTTGTATTATCCTACCTTATGAACTAATCTGACCCTGTAATTGGACACTGCATTCGGATGAACATGGACGCTATGTCTCAGCTAAATGAAGGAATATGTGATCGTGATGCAGTCCTGATGGATATTAGAGGATTTAGTTAACTAGTTGAAGGGGAAAATAAGAACGGTTATAAAAAGGCACAAATTAAAAAACTGAAGAGACATCTCAGGGGAAGATTCGGCAAATGGAGTGAAGCCACAAAGAAACTAGATTGGAAGTAGGAACAGTTCAAGGATAAAATACAAAGTTGAAGAGATATTTATTCCAAAACAAAAAATAAAGACAAATACAGAATCTACATACTATAATAGGAAGGTGAAAAGATTAAAGAAGCTGGTGGGAGAGAAAAAAAGAGAGTTGAGAAACAGAAAAGCAGCAGGGAATATTTAAAACAACTAACAAGGAACTAATAGTTGCAAAGACGGAAGCTAATAATGGGTTTATGTAGAATATTATTGGTGCAGAGGGACCACTGAGCGACGCATCTGGAAATTTCTGAATGATGTTAGAAACTTGAGTGAAAGGGAATGTATTCAGAGAATTGTAGGTAAAGATGTAGGAGAAGTTACTGAGGATTTTAAAATAGCAGAGATTTTAAGTATCTGGTTCAGTGAGAGCACTGGGGACTATCGTTCTGGGATGGGAATTCACATCTGGCGGGTCAAACAGTGGACGATTGATTTGGATGTGATGTGGGAAAGCTGAAAGATTTAACAAATTATTTATCTGTGGTTACTTCAGTTATCTTCCTGAAACGGCCAGTCCAAGAGAATGAGAATGTGATAATGTGCTGATAATAAGCAGTACTGATTACTTCATAATTAATAAACGCTAAAATTGACTATTGAATCAGAAGAAACTAGAGATAAGAGTTCAGGACCATCTACATCTCGCTGTAAGGTTTACTGCGGCGTCTACACATTTCTTCCCCTTTCTTTCTGTTAGTTCGGACCTTTTTTTGTTTCTGGTTTTAGACTTCGTCGAAGTCGAGGTCATTAAAAGCGGAAAACGACTGGCGACAAGGAACGGGAAGGAATTAGACCGTGCCATTTAGAAGGAACCGTCCCGGCACTGGCGTGTGGTGATTTGTGGGGCCATGGTAAACCCAGGCCTGGGTGGCGTGACGGGGATTCGAACCCGCGCCGCTCAGCTTCCCTCCTGTTTCCCTGCTGATTGTGGAAACCTCTCGCGCTGACCATAGCGTGTGGTGAGGAGAATGTTGTGTGACGATGTGAAAGAAAGCTCAGTGACGGTAGGACAAAGAAGAGGGGAATTCTGGGAACCACGGGAGAATAAACGCTGGATGGAATCTCCATTTGGAAAAAACAACTTCGCCTAATGTTGTCTCGGACAAAATTTTAAAATTATAATCAAAACAAATTTAATACATTGCGAAACAATATAAGAAAGAGTAATGTAGACATTCAGGAGAGGCTAGCATCAGTTACGAGGGGGGAGTATGAGTGAACAGGACAGATTTAGGATACTGAGAAATTATTGGAATAATGTAAGAACTTTTAAAACAAAGGGAGGTAGATAACAAACATGAAATGAAACGGAAACGGTAATATTAAGAATAGACTAAATCGAATAAGTTAACAGGAAGATATGTAATGGAAGAAGTAAGAGAAATCTGTAAACTAGGAGACAAAATTACCGAAAAAGGAATTGTTGGTATTGAAAAACATCCATCTTTGGATTCAAATTTAATTCATGACATAAAAATAACCCCCAGGTTCGTGTATGGAACGAAGCGCCCGACAAAATCGAAGCTTGAACCGCAAAGCTAGAAAAATAATGAGGTGAAGCTGTCCGACTGCGGCGACGTGTAAAGAAGTTGGGAAGCAAATGCAGACATAAAGCACGACGCGAACATTTAGTGGTGAGGACGGGGGAACTGACGTATTGTGTGGGACCACGTGTGGAGGCTATTTTGGCCTCGCATTCGGGCGGACGAGGATTCGAATCCCCCGCCCGGCCGTCCAGATTCGGGTTTTCCATGGTTTCTCCAAATCACTCCAGGCGAATGCCGGGATGGTCCCTTCAAAAAGGCCATGGGTGAATTCCTTCCCGTTCCTTGGTCTCCCTCCTCTAATGACCTCGACGTCGACAAGGCGTAAAACCAAAAGCACAAGCGCGTTTGTGGAAAAACTAACATACGAAGGAACGAACTAACTGGAGAAGATGGACTGAGCAGATTGAGGACTACATCGAAGCTTTATTTTTCGATATTCCCTAGAATTTCAAATCATATAATGTTACGAAAAGGGGCACATAATTTATTCCACCCTTTGTGCCAGACACGAAGGTACTCCTTTAACTTACTCACCGTCGGTGGAGGTATTGTAATCAGCCTGGGATTTAGCGCCAATAAACAATGTTCTAAATGAAAATAGTTGAAAGTTTTTTTAAGACTTGATTTAAAAGCTCACTGCTTAATTACAGTGGTCACCATTGAACGAAACAGTTCCACAGGAGCACATGTCAGATCAATACGACGACCAGTCACTCAACATGTTGACAAAGTGTCTCCAAACAACAGGAATCATTAGAAATAATACCAACACCTCGTCTACATATTAAAACTAATATCAACACTTTCTGACTAATTAAAATCCAAAAGTGGAGGGTTTCAAGGACTTCACTGTTCTGGAATCTTGGTATTTCCTAAAAACTACAAATTTCATCGAAATCAGTTTAATAATTTTCTAGACCATGTAAGATAATTCTCCTTGATTTGCTAGAGTAACCGATGTCTCATCCACCGTTTACCTGCTTAACAACTTACGTTTAATCTTTCCCACCCAACACAGGGAACTATGGTATTCCAGTGGCCAATCAGCGCGTTTCTCGTTCAGCTTGTTTGCTGGCGCGTTTCTCACCGATACTCGTCCGGCCTTGGGGATTGCTCAGAACTCGTTTCAAAACATGCCATTAAACTCTTCAGTTCTTCTAATCATTTAACAGCCCCTTTTTATTTTATTTTATAAAATTGTCTTTTATTTTTGGATTGTTTAAATTTCTCTTCCAAATACTTTTCCGATTTAGAAATTTCAATTTTAAATACCTTTAGCGTTTTTGGTAAATTATTCATCACTTTGTAATTTCTTCCAATCCCTTACACCCTTACACACAGAAGAAAACATTCCTACTCCGTTATTCATGAAATCGAGCGCCAGCTTGTGGTCGTGGTCGCCTTTCCCCTTCCATGCACTATTCCTAATTCTTTGACCAATATCCCTCCAAGCCCCATCACCAACATATGCCCTGAACATTCCCAGCACTCTCTTCACCCTCCTCCTTTCCTCCAATGTCTCCAAATCCAGCTCCGTTATCATATCAGTTACTGACTGGGTCCTGCGATAATTTCCACAAACAAATCTAGCTGCTCTTCTTTGCACACCCTCCATCTCCTGTATTTGATAACAAAAATGTGTGCAGCAAACTACACGACCATATTTAACCAATGGTCTGACCAAAGTTTTACAACCCAGTTCCCTAACTTCTCCCTCATCACGCTCTGCAGTATATCAAGGATTTTGTAAGCTTTTCCTTCCACCTGCCCAGAGTGCTCTGCCCAGTTGAGTTTGTTATCAAAGGTTATGTCAAGCTTTTTATACTTCAGGCCTTCAACATGAATATCTGACCCCACCCTGTAATCACAATTAACCTTTAGTTTTTATCTGAGTACGTAGTAAGTTGACTCTTCTTGGCATTTATCTTCATTCCATGCTGACCTACCCATTCAGATATTATATCCAGGTCACCTTGCAGCTGTTCACGGTCTACACCTGTTTGATCCTGATGTATTCCATTGCAAGGTCTCAGTTTTCTAACATACCCAGAGCTATAAAACTCCCGAAATGTATTCCAAAAGTCTCAGAATTGGGGATATCGATTATGCCAACCCTCTACGTGTCGTCGCAGTTCTCACTGCTGCTGTTTGCTTTAGTTCTCTCTGGCGTTATCTCTGGCGCCCTTAGGGTCAGGGGTCCCGGCCAGAGATACTGCATTCCATTACTGGAACAACAGATAATGCAGCGCTCACATAAACCAAAGGTTCGTACCGCACAACCTGCAACTCAGAACTTCCTTTCGTTCCTACCAAACTTGATTCGATAATAGGACAAAATTCGTGGGACGTGAAAATGTTTATAGGTGGTTTAATGGCGGGCTGAAGTAAAAACTTTTTAGATAATTTTTTTAACGAAAAAACCCTAAAAAATACCCGTTCTTGCTTTATTTCCAAAAGCACTCATCCGAAAATTCTTTCAAAACTTAGAGACTTGTAGCCTGCAAAATTTTAGGAGGAAAACTTCATATAGAAACGAACTAAACCAAGTGTATGATGCTTCACATAGAAATATATCAATACACAAAAACTAAGATAATTGCGAATTATTAGAAAGCACAAATATACTTATTCAAGCAATCCCAGGGTTATCTATCAAGAATAATAAAAAAAATTAACCATAAATTTAAGTAAGTTTTTATTTGCAGACTCTGACATTTTCATTTAGATCGAATACTACTCTCTGAGGGAGACAGTTTGTTAAGTTGGTAACACCCCCTGCGGCTGTGCGCTTGGCTGTGTATTCGGCCGCTTTTAGCCTACTCGACCGTGTACTGAATTTCCAGGTAGTCCTACTATTCGGCCAAATACAGAATAATTAGGATTTTTTGTAGTTGGATAATTGCCTGAAAATAAACGATTGATTCATTATATGATGATGTGTTTTACTTATAATTACGAAAATAATCGTCCGTAATAAACTTGCACAGTGTATTTTTTTACTTACGGCCGCTTTACGCCTCATCGACGTCGAGGTGATTAGTGATGGGACTTGGGACGAGGAACGGGAAGGAATTCAGCCACGGTGTTTTGAAGGAAGCATCCCGGAAATCGCGTGGAGTAATTTGGGGAACCATGGAGAACACAAATCGGGATGCCCGAACGGGGATTCGAATCGGCATCCTGCCGCATGCGAGGCCAGAGCGTTGACCCGTCCATCGGCGTTGCGCTGACTACTAGTGCTTCCTCCCTTAAGGTTTTATGCTTCGTCGACGTCGATGTCATTATAGGCGGGAAAGGACTGCGGCAAGCAACCTGAGGACATCGGTTTGGAGGAAGCGTCCTGGCTTTCGGCTGGAGCGGTTTCGGTGAAGCATTGTGAAGCGTGACGGCAGACCGCGTGGTTTAGGCTGCCGACTACCAGCATCAAGCCGCTGTGACACTCGTCTCTTAAGCCTACAGACACACACGTCACACACGTAACATGTACAGACACGTGTCCGCACCGGACAGCATTGTCGGAAGGAATGTTTCGTCTGTGCCGGCAGGCGTGACTGTATACCACCTGATCCAATACAACAAGATGAAATCAATCGAATTACTTAAAGAATAAACATTCCTTTGTAACTTGATAATAGTAAGAGATTCGAGTCCGTACTATAACTATGTAACATCGGCAGCATGGTGTGAACCGCAAGGGTCGGAATGGTTTTCATAGCACTCCATCGCCAGTATCACTTGAATCCAGCGAGGGCGTAGCAACAATGAACAAGAACTACAAGGGATCGACAATACTCAAGAGCGAGGGGTCCGAGAATCAGGCAGTAAACATTTAGGCTGTATTCCCACGTACGGCTGAGAGAGAAACTACATAACAAGGTAAGAGAACGATAGCCAAATTTTGTACCAAAGTTAAACAATTGTAACTTTACGGTAAGTTTGAAACTTAATTAGAGAAAAAACTTAGCTCAAACAAACGGATTCTTTTTCTTCTGGTGGTAAGCATTCCTTCGTTTAGTTGTCACTGGTGTAATTCTGGCTACAATGGTTTTAAACTCATATTATCCTAAAATATATTTAAAAAATCTGTCCTCATCGTTTGAAAGCTCCTTGTATAATCTGCAGAATCTTCTTTCTTTAAATTATTCATGCGATGCACAGTATTTTTAGCATTTTTCACTGCTGGTATTATATACGATCCGATTGTTCTTCTAATAAAATTGGTATCACGGCTAGTGATTGTACTGAAGAGTTTGGAAGTATTGAGACGTACATACGTGGGTGCACTTACTAGTCTGTCTGTGATGTGTGTGAGTGTTCTACCTCGTTTAGCTGTGTAGTCAGTGAGTGGTTGTGTTGGACGGCACTGTACGGCACTGTACGTCGTCTCGACGGAGTCTCGCCTCGTGGGCTGCGCCTGCAGGGTCGGCCTCCCGGCGGACAAACTCACCAGCCCCGTCGCCGCGCCTCTAGTTGGTTGATTTTGCCTTTGCTCGCCGTCCCCCATGGCAGTTGTGATCAGCCTCTTTTACCTACCGGCCGCTTCTCTATACAGTACAGCGTCGAACTAACTGCGACCGAGGGTGCATCGGATTATCGATTTGTTCGGACTATCGACTTATTCGGATTTTCGATTTGTGTAGTTTCAGTGTCTATAGGTTTTTTTTTTATATTGGCTTTAAAAATACTTTAGAAACTTAATAATTTTACTCACCCACAGCAAAAGAATTCTCTTATTTTCGGCTGCTTCATTTTGGAGACATGAACACCCTGCCGTTGTAAACGTATAATGTTTGTACACGATACTAAATTCAACAGAACTCACCAACACAGAAAATCAATAACAAAGGCGCAGAATGAACATGGCTGGCTGGTTTCATTAACAAATTCAAAACTACCGCAATTGCCGCGTCGCGGTTACAACTAGTGTTGCCAGGTCCAGGTTGTTAAAAGTCTGAACGGAAGGTGAAAAAAATCGGGACTCGGGGTTACAAATCGGGACAATTAAAATAATAGGCTTTTATATAGTTCAGGATTATTTTTATAATGTATGGAGGACAGTGGTAATTTGAAGAGGTATTTGTCTATCATGTGATAGGAAGTTATGAACCTCACTAAATATTATAATTGTCAGACTTGTTGACTAAAGTATTTATTTTATTATTAAAATTGTATTTAGTGCTAGATTTCATCGCTTTTATCATAGTTTTTTATATAACGTAATTATAAAATACGCTATAAGACAAATTGAAACTGGTTTTAACTGCTTTGACCTGCTCCAGTGATTATTCGAGCTGTTAGACCTAGTTATATTAACCTGCGATAATTTCCTTTCAGCTGCCGCTTTTGAAACCGGTATTGATGCAATGAAACCAAATACTCAGACTCATACGTCTCATAAAAGTGTTTTAAAGCTTCAGCTCATTTGGAATAGTATGAGAAATGACTATAATGTTTCAGAATGAAATTCTCCAGTTAAAATTTACTCATACACTGAGCATATTTTACACCGTTATGCGAAATGTGTGCATGACACACCGCTGATATAATCTGATTATTACTGTGGTGCAGAAACTGGAGAAACTGAATTGTGGCACCTGATGTTCACATCTGCGTTGTCTGCATGGTTACTAGTAAGATGTTTACTGTCAATACTGGGCTTCTTCACGTGTCACTAAATTTTTATATCTGGCTGACGGAGCTTCATTCGCGTCTTCATAAAACTCAAATTTCTGAATTTCTGGTTGGGCTGTAAAATCCTACCATCAGGAAAAAGTTTATTTACTGCCGTGATTGGAGGCTTCAGTAGCAACAGCATAAAATCATTTTGAATAGTTTTGATAGCTTCTTGAGTAGACGCCGAACCTAAACCATTACGAGTATCTGCAATCCCAAGAACCTCTGTTCTTCCAACTGACAATTTCTCAGCAATTTTAGAATCATCATGCAAAGTACGTTAGAGTTTTGATTGACAAACGCATGGACCGAATGACAAGGTGTCCTTGATTGAATGATATGTCTTCATAACGTAGCAGCTATCACTTCTTGATTCTTGCGTGCTCATCTGATCGGCGTTAAAAATATTTTCAGCGATTTTGTTAAACTGACACTTGCTTCGTTTTTATCACTTTTCTTGTGTTTTGCTATGTCATTTTTACCAACACGAAATATGCTAAAGTGTTTTTGGCACAATGTGCAGGCTAGTTGGGTCATTTCTACTGTAAGCCGTGCATAGCAGTGCTGGTGGGATGCGATGCGTAGTGGATACGCGATTTTATTTTTTTGCGACGAGTGAAGTTTTTATGACGTAGCAAAAAAAAAAAAAAAAAATATTACATTTGCGTCCCAATCGAAGGTAAATCGGGACGTCCCCCGCAAATCGGGACACCTGGCAACGCCAGTTACAACAGACATTCAGCAGCAACCCCAGAGTCCGAACGAGGATATTGCATCGATGGTACAACACAAACAAAAGGTGTACGGATTAAACTAATTGTACCTAGTACTTTGTTAGTGGAATTCCAGAAAAAAACAAGTGCAAAAGTGTACTGTAAATACACACTTCTCTGAAATAGTGCACAATTTGTTAAAAAAAAATATTTAAAAGTTGTTCGGATAATTGATATTCGGATTATCGAGTCCCTACTGTATTTTAACCGCTCCCTGTTTTCCACAGTAATGGTGATTTTCAAGGTAAGGAAATAACTTTATACAACTTTTGAAGCAGAGTAACAGCAATTTGAAGCAAATATTAATAATAAACACTTACCAAATACTTTATGTGGGACTTTCACTACGTCTGACAAAATAAAACTTTATGAAACAAGCTTTTGTGAATGTATTAAAAGCAATAGAGTTCATGGAATATTAGAAGACCGTATTAAAAATGTTATGTGGGTCATAATGATTTGAATGTTTAGAAATGTTTAGTCTCGGAAATATGCTGTTGTGTGCTTGTACACATTTTCATTTAAAAAAGTTTCCTAACGATTTCAAGTAATTTGAGTAAGTTGTAACTGTTTTTGAACGATTAGTATCGTTTCCGTGATTGTTGGAGCTCAAAAAAGGTCTGCCGGTGCGTTTACATTGTCCAATATGCATCGCGTGAAGCACGCGTTCGCGCGACCAAATCCAAACAGTTTCGGATCTCGTGGCCTTTGCGATCGCGTTTGTTCGCGCGACTCGTGCGCTCACAACGGAGTGATGTGTTCGCGCGGATAGAGGCGTACTCGCGCGTCCTACCACAATCGCAGGTTGACACACGCGTGAGTCCCACAGTGCAACACGCTTTTCATTAGCAGCAGCTGCCAGCTCTTCCCGAGCGCTCGTCTCCGTGTATAATGCTGCTTGAGCCATAGTGTTGCCAACCGATAAACTAGCTGCCCACCAGATTCAACTCCCAAAACCACCAGAAAACCACTAACAAAAAGCGGCGCCACTCTCTTAACCACTAAATATTCCACTAAACAAATATTTGGCTATTACGAAAGAAAATAATGGGTATATTGTAAAAACAGTTACATTTATTATTAAATAATTTTAATTTAATTGCAATGGAGCTCATTAAATACACATTGAATTTCTGTGAAAATGATCAGTACAGCAACATGTAATTAGTAATTATACCAATCATCAACAAATTATTTAATCAATTGCAATTTTATATTAACTCATCTTGTTCTGATAAATCATTTTTGTCGCTGCCTTCATCATCAGTAGATTCATACGATTCTTTGGTACCAATGTGCTTTATAACACTAATAGGTATTTCAATGTCATTGATCGAGTAAGGGATAGTAGAAAATATTTATCTATTCAAACGTTTCTGTTAATAATTTTCATCAATTAATTTTATTGGTTGAAAATAAAAAATATTTTCTGCACAAACACCATGTTTAGTAGAACTTGGATGGTTTTAATCATTTGTAAAGTTGAATATCACAAAGTCAGTGTTCATATTTGACTAAAAACAATAAATCAGTGGTTATGACATTACGGAATAGCGACCATTTTTTATAATAAATGGACATTATTAATCAAAATAAACGAAGAAATCGATTAAATATTCTTAGAAACCTTAATCGATAATAATAAATTCAATTAGCTGTTATTGTACCCTTTAACGTGAAGATTCTCTTTTTTCGGTAAGGGTGTCAGGGATTGGAATAAATTACAAAGAGAAATGATGAATAATTTGCCAAAAACGTTGAAAGAATTTAAAGTTAAAATTTGTAAAGGGTAAATGTAGGTGGGTGCAGAAAAGGGGGAAGATGGGTGTTTAGGGAAATTGCCACTGGAGCATGCGCTCCATTGCAATTTAATTTAATGAAATAAAAGCCCAGTCAACTTCAATATTTCCTACGCAGTAAAAGTAAATACTACTGAAATAAGGTAGAAATATATTTCGAAAAGTGTAAGCGGCTTAGTGTTTGAGTTATCATCTTTTCACTAATTGAAACTGAATTCTACTGAACCACTAGAAAAAAACCACTGGAATAAACCACTAGCCACTAGAAGCAATATTTCTCCACTAAAAGGGGGATCGAAACCACCAGAGTTAGTGGAAAATCCACTAAGTTGGCACCACTACTCAGCCATATCGCACGCTCTTCATGCAACTCTCTCGACGCGCTCGCCTATTGGCTCCGCCCCCCACGGTCGCCAGCTGCAGACTCCCTGAGGGGCGTCCATTAATCACGTGAACTGTTTTTCCGTGGGCAGATCCAGTCGGACTCCCCCCACTCTGGTGACGTCAGATCTTTAGGGGATCCCCCGCCCCCTGATGACCTACTTAGCTCTACTTCAAGAACGCGAGATTCCGTCGACTCCCCCCCTCCCCTACTTCACCTCACGTAATTAGTAGACACCCCTTACAGCCATCACTCGACTGTTCCCATGCTCGACAATGCTTTGTCGAAAAACTCAGGCTTTACCGAACATTAACCTTACCTGAATCATTTCTTTGGCTCTTTTATATTTCGAAATGTTTTGATAATTCTAAATATCATCCTCAACACATTAGAGCGAGCCACAAAAAAGTAGTAAATAAGGTAAAAACTATTGGAGTGGATGAGAAAGTGTTTTGCTGGGTAGAAGAATCTCTGAAATGTAGCATCAAAAGAAGTGGAAGTAAAAATGGAAGTGTCACACAATAGTGTACTGGGATCACTGCATTTCATTATTCTAATGAATAATTTTGTTCATGGTTTACAATTAAAAATTAGGTTGTCTGCAGATGATATAATGCTATGTAAAAGGATCAACACGGTAGAGGACTGTAAACAGTTGCAGGGTGATCTGGACAGGATATCTAGTTGGGTTGGTAAACATGGGATGAAGATAAATGCAAAGAAGAGTCAGCTTATTAGATACACAAATAAAAAACAAAAGGTTGATTATGATTATAACGCGGGGAAAGAATTGCTTGTTGAAGACTCGAATTAGCATTAGATTTGATAACAAGCTTAAGTGGGCAGGACACATTGGACAGGTAGTAGGAAAAGATTTAAAAATTCTGCGCTTGTTGGAGAGAGTGATTTTTGGGGCAAGGTTCGAGAAAAGTAAAGGAATTGGGTTACAAAACTTTGGTCAGACCACTGCTTGAATATAGTAATGCAGTATGGGACCCACATTTTAAGTATCAAATACAGGAGTTGAGGAGGGTGCAAAAAAGGGCTGCTAGATTTGTTTCTGGAAATTACCATAGATCGGAATCAGTAACAGATATGATAAAAGAGCTGGAATTGGGTTCATTGGAAGACAAGAGGAGTGTGAAGAGGGTCATGGGAGTGTACGAGTTGTATCTTGGTGATGAGGCGTGGAAAGATATTGGTGTAGGTATGAAAATTAGTGCATGGAAGGGAAAAGATGACCATGACCACAAACTGGCACTCGATTTCAGGCACAAGGGTGTAGGAAAATTCTCTTGTTAGATAAGGGGTTGAAGGATTGGAGTAAGTTATCAAGATAAATGATGAATAATTTACGGAATAAAGTTGAAAGAATTTAGAGGTTGAAATTTGTAAAAGGGTGGAGGAAAATGAGTGTGTGGGGACATTGCCACAGGGGCGTGCGCTCCTTCACAGGTGATTCCCTGTAGACTTCCACTGTGCTCTGCGCGATCCACATGGCAGAGGTCGGCCTCGAGTATCGCTAGCCAGGGGTAGAGGACGGTGGTGATTTTAAATAATGCAAGGTAAGCGACTAATCTTCCCCCCAGCGACCCTCCCACTACACCCTCAGCGACGTGCTGCTCCACCACCAGCTCGTCAGGGTGGCGACCAGCGCCAGGACACCAACAGGAGGGAGCTACCGTGAATGTTAACGTAGAGAAGTTAAACTTATTTCGAAGGGGTAGTTGCTGTTGTTTCTTTCGTTACTTGCTGCTGGATTGTTCGGATGCCTTCACGCTGCAGCTCCTATCTTGACGGATTCGTATGGCATCGAGTCTCTCAATCCACGGCCTAACCCACACATTTACTTTTCTTCTTTTTCTTCAATACAATACATATTGTGACCGCTACACTTATTGCGGCTGCACAACAAATTTACTCCACTCATTTCAGGCGATTAGAATGGAAAATTCTGTGTAGTGCAATGAGCCTGATAAAATATTACACTGTATCTTTTATAAAATAGTTATCACAATATCTTTTATGAAAGACGATTGTGAATGGTCTTTTTTAGATCAATGTCTGTCTTAGAGTTGACATTTAGAAACCGAGCTCAGCTGTAAGGCAGTGGTGCGCGTACCTCATGGGGTACGCGTGGTAATGTCTTGGTTCAGGTACTCACTAAGATACTCTTGAAAAAATATACGCAAACATTACTAACACCAAAATATATCTAAGACAAACTGTGTGTCCGTGTGTGTGTCAGCTTGTTAGTGAACACGAGATCTTCTTGTTTTTACTGCACCAAAAGTTGATTCACTTGTAGGAAATTTTTAACAGATTGAATGAGCTGAATTTCAGAACCCAAGGCCAGGATACAACCATATTTACTATGCAAAATAATGTTGAATAAACTATGTCTCTGGGCATTTTTGAATGAAAACTGAAGAAATTAGGAATCAGAAACATTTTTTGGAATCGACTTTTTCAACTTTGAATGTAGATATAAAATCAGCAATTAAATGCGATGTGGAAAGTTTGCCGACAGAGCTACGCTGTTTTCCCGATAAACTGGATATGAAGCTCCGACCAAGAGCAACTCATTGACACTTCAAGCAGCAGCAGACTCAACAGTATTTCTGCAGAGCAATTACCGGTAAATTTTCTGGATCAACTGACAGAGGTTAACAAACAGCAATAACATTTTTATTGCCATTTTACAGGACGTACCTTTGCGAGTTCGGATTTTCGGCCAGGACAAACATGAAAACCAAACGTCGCCGCCTACTTCAAGTAGAATATGATTCAGGGCTGAAGCTCAGCAAATAGCAACCAAATTTCTCAGATTTCTGCAAAGAGAAACGAACAAATTTTTCCCATTAAATTTAAATAAACATTTGTGATTTTGATTATTATAAAACACTTTTGGACATTTGTTGATTTTTTTAGGTTTGTAACTCGATTAAAAGTTAATAAATCTCTTTAATTATTTTAGCTTTGAGGTTAACGCGAGGTTTGGCTCTGTCTTGAAGGGTGGAACCTCTGCTGTAAGGGATTGGAATCAATTACAGAATAAAATGATAAACCGTTGGGCTTAAACAATGAAGCAAATTAGATGAATTTTTGTGCAATGCTTAAGGGGGACATTGAGTCCTCCGTCACAGTTAAATAAGAAAAAATATTTCTACCACCGCACCGTCGCATTTTGTGCTGTCAGCACGCATTTTCTTGCCAGTCGTAATTTGTTTGGTGTGTTTGTTGGTATTAACAAAGTTCCGAGTGGTGTGTGTGACGGCCGCCATGATGCCTGGCTGCGCGCAGGCGCTGTCCTCAGGGGTCGATACTGGCGCCATCGCGGGTCACGCCACACTCACTCGGAACGCACACAATACATATGCTATGCTAGAAGTAATTTCACAATTTTTCTGAACGTAATGAGTAATGAGACAGTTCACGAGGGGCTTCATTCAGAGAAAAGATGGTCAAAACTGGTGTGCAGGAATATATTCGTTAAGGTTAACATGTTTAGCAAATCTTTATAGTCAGCATAAAGCACTTTTAGGGTTTAAAGGACTGCATAAGATTCATTGTTTAGGAAACCTCTGGCATTCGAGAAGCATTGTCGTGTGCGACAGGTCCACTGTGAAGTACCTAGCTTCTTCATTGTTGTCGTCGGACAGTTCCGATTTCGGAATGGCAGCTCAGCAGATAGCGCTACGTCCAGGATCCGAAATGGAGTAAAAATATCTAAAAGCTAGAGCTGGATGTATGAGGGGTCAAACCAGGGCGCTTGCCCGGGCGGCAACTTTAGGGGGGCGGAAACATCGTGTTTGAAGGGCGACCACGCATGTCGCGGTGACCTCCATTTGTTAGCTTCACTTCTGCCCCGGTCGGTGACAATGGTTTGGCGACAGTGGGCTGACATGACATCAATGACAACGGCAACAATGGAGTTCCAAGAACTCCATTGTTGCCATTGTGCAATAATATTCGAGGGGGTGGTAATCTCACAGTTTTCGCCCCGGTTGGGGCTGTTGGTCCTGTACAGCTAAAAGCCACTTAGAATTATTTCTGAGGTGTAGTGTAGGATATAAGCAACTCTTAGGCATAGCATTAAGTTGTTTCGGGCAAAGTTTTCTGGCAACTTTTGAAGATGTATAGTAATTCGTTTGGTTTTGGCTGGAGCGTTTGTTTGGTGTACTGTAGACTAAGCCGCTGTTTGGCAAGAACTCGTAACGTTAGGAATAGAAGGTCTGATGTTCTTATTTTGGCACGGTCAAATCCAGGCCACGGCATAAGCGGACGTGCAAGGTGTGCAACGCACGCGGGCGGCACATCCGGGGGGCGGCAAATCGAGTGATCGACAGTCGCCGCTCCACGATAGTTGCCACTCCATTGTCGCAGCGACGAATTTTTTTAAGCTCAACTGCTGCTTCAGGCGGCGGCGATAGTCGGGGTGGCAAATAATGTTCGAAGGGGCAGCAATCTCACAGTTTTATGACCCGGTTCGGAAAATTCGGAGATCCACCACTGGCTGTAGTTACACAGGGGGCGGCATAATCGGTATTTCACACGAGCGTTCAAACAGCTGGCGGCGGGCCTGTTCAAATTAATTGACCAAAGTGTTGGTGGTTTGTCAATAAATGCAGTCTGAACTTTCAAACAATGAAAACTTTATCAGAGTGCTTCCGTTAATTACGTGAGGTGAAATAGGGGGAGGGGGGTCCGGCGAAATCACTCCAAGGGGGGCGTGGAAGATTTCCATAGCAAACATCTCCCTAGTTAATGAACGTCCCGTCATTACGTAAAGTGATTCTATTATTCCATGACAGCCAGCCAACGAATTTTTTTTGGGACAAACAGTCGCTGATCACTTCCATGGCGACAGAACCCTATACGGAAATTTTAAACGAAATAGTTCCTTTCAGAATTATTGATTTTATTAGTAACGATTTCGAGTTATTTTCGAGATTTGCACAGTTCTAATAAGGTTATTAAATCATTTTCCTAACTTCATAGTATAACTGATTTTGTAACGCCGTTAAATATTTTTTTTCGCATTTAACAGTTGTAAAATGTTTAATTTCGCAGTTACATTTATTGGCTCTCGCTTAAGATCGTGGCTGCAACTGTGAATTAATTCGGGCATATGTAGTTGGATGTTGTGAGTAGCAGTACGGCCCTGACTCGTAGATCCCAGGCTCCGTGTTACAGCATAAGATCCGGCTGCATGATTCCCACGTCCACCTGTTATTTGATTGAAATACAATTTTTATGTTCAATTAATAGTAAAATAATACGATTCCACCGTGTTGCCTATCGAAATATGGCAGCAAACATTTTTAGTTAAAAGTAAAAAAAAATAAAAAAAAATAAATAAATTAAATAAATAAATAAATAAATTTCCTTTAGGCCCTACTTGATTTGTAAATAGATCATACTTCATTTCAAACAGAGACATTAAAGAAATTAAAAAAATTGGTATTGCCTGTGTAAAGACGGCAGCTGTTAGGCGGTGTGTTGCGCCAACTCCCTCGCGCTGTTGCGTGTCTTCAGCAGCTTGCAACCCCTGCTTGCAGCCACTTCTACACAGCCAACCTTGTTTACATGTCTCTCTTTGAAATAAATTATAATTTATTTAAAAAACAAATGAACAAACATTCAATTAAAGATGCTTGCGGCCATATTTTGACAGGCTGAATCCAACTCTGCTACTAATAATTATGCATAAAAATTGAATTTCTATCAAATAACAGGTGGACGTGGAAGTCATATTGAGAACGAAGGTATAGACGCAACATCTCATCGTCCACGTTGTCTGGTAGTATGGAGTCCCTCCACCTCATATTTGTACAACAGGTAGAAAGCCGTGAAATTTAAAAATTAATCAACAGTGTAACCAGATACAATTCATGTCAGTCAATACAACGGACTGCAAGAAGTCTGCACAGTTAAGACATTTTTGGAATGTGAGTATGCGCACACTGCTAATAATCCACGCATTAGCATGGCCTGCCGGTCATGTTTTGACAGCGGTTCGTTTTACTTGCAGCCCGGGCGGACGAGTCACTTGCGTACCATCCCAAAATGGCGTCCATACCTACATCTACATCTATACTCTGCAATTCACAAAATTGTGGGTTGCAGAGGGTGCTCAGCACCAAAGCTAATCTCTTTGTTGTGCATTCCAATCCCTAATGGTACGAGGGAAAAAAGAATTCATATAAGAATCAGTGCGGCACCTTATTTCTCTAATTTTATCTTTCCTGTCCTTCCGACTCAAACAGGTTGGTGGAAGAAGTATTTCACTACACTCAAAAGTGAAAGTGGGAGTACGCATGTTTACCAATACGTTTAAACGAAACGTGTGTCGTCTATCTACCAGAGACTCCCAACCTAGTCTACTAATCAGATCTGTGACGCTTTCATAAGGACTGTAGCAAGCGGTCACGAATCGAGCGGCTCTTCTCTATACTTTCGATCAACTCCTTACGAAACGGGTCCCAAATGACACAACAATCCAAATGTGGACGCACAAGAGATTTGTACGCTATCTCCTTTGTTTGTTCATTACAATTTTTCAAGATTCGACCTATGAATCGTAGCCTAGAATTTGCTCTACCTACTAACGAATTAATGTGTATGTCCCATTTCATGTTCCTTTGTACTGTTACTCCAAAATATTTCATAGAGTCGACCATATCAATAACTGTATTGTTTAACTCGTATTTCTGAACAATTGGATTCTTTTTGTTAGTTATGCTCATTGAATTGCTCTTTTTACAATATAGAGTAAGTTGCCACTCAGCGCACCAAGCCAAAATAACATCCAGATCACGCTGAATTTCTAAGCAATCGGCCAAATTTCTTACTTCCCTATAAATAACCGCATCATCAGCAAACAAACCAAAAAGGCTTTTCACTTTGTCTCCGAGATCGTTTATAAAAATTAAGAAAAGAAGTGGTCCTATTATACTTCCTTGAGGTACACCCGAGGTAAAATCTAGATTAGAAGAACTTTCTCCTTCAATGACAACATACTCCCTTGTTACGATAGTGCCGTACCATCTGGTTCAGGAGCCGTTGGTTCACAGTGAGAACGAGGAGGAACCACTGCGTCCCAAAGAACCTGCACGAGTGATCCGCCCGTCACATATCGGGGCGTGCATTAACTGCGTGAGGTGAAATAGAGAGGGAGGGGGGGGGGAGTGTTCGACTAAGTCTCACGAAACAAGGTCTACAAATCACGCGAAAGTCGACTTTAGGGGGGGGGAGTATTTTCTCGAAAAGCGAGGATATAGTCGTTCTTGGAAGCATGAGACCTAAAAATAAAGCTCCCATAGGTTACGAGGTCGATTAGTATGGGAGGGGGGGGGGGGGGTCAGTTGTCTCCGTCAAAATCTCACGTCACTTTAGAGGGGGGGTCCTGAATTCCGGAAAACACCCCACGTTATTAATAGGCCCCCCCCCCCCAAGGTACAACTGGTCGGGCCCACAGTGCGAATCACTGAGTGACAGAGCCAAGTAAAACTGCTCCTTTGAACAGAGTACGGTGGAGTTTGTTATCTTGTGACAATAACTCCAAGATCATTACAGTGGGGTTAGCATTGCTGTAGGTATGTCTTCTTATTTTCGCTGCTGATGTGTTCTTCAGTGGGTGGAGTGCCACATTCACAGCATCTTGTTGAACTTTAAGATATTTTCGAGCATGGAGGCATGCCTCCTTGCGATTATAGATGATTGACAAGTTGGGTGACATCCAGTCTATCCTCGCGTTGGCCATCGACGTGGCGAGCACAGGTGTGGTACAGTGTATGCTGCGACCACGTAAGCAATTCCCCACGGAGGTCGTCCGGCCATCTTGGTTGTTACGTGTCTCCGGTATCTTCCTGCTTCTTGGGCGTTGACACTCGAGGCGTCGCTGAGGCCACGATCTCTTGCCGACTTGTTGTGGGTTGCATATGTTGCCCATCGCGACGCTGCGGTCTCTTCTTGCTGCTTCCATGCGCTGCAGCCGCCATAAGAAGCAGAGTGCTTAGATCTGCGGTTGCAGCAGACAGGGTCGTCGAGGTGTTTTTTGCAGTCAGCAACTCCATGACAGCCGCCACAGCGAACGCACCTGGCAGACTCAGTGCAATCTCTGGCGTAGTGACAGAAATTCTGACACTTGAAGCACTGCACCACGTTGCGTGATGGCGGCTCTGATGCAGTGGTCTGCGTAGTGGCGTCGGTTTTCACTTCGCCGGGAAGCATGTTGTTGTGGCTCGCTGTGGTCTGCTGTGAAGGGGCGCTTTGTTCCCCTGCTGGCTGCTGCGTAGAGACATTGGTGTTCTCTCCTCCAGGTAGCATGATGTAGTGGTGGGTTTTCCATGGTTTCCCAAATATCCAGGCAAATGCCGGGATGCTTCCTTCAAAAAAGGCCATGGCTGAATTCCTTCCCATCCCATTGGTGTACTTGCCGCAATTTATTAGGAATTAAGGGTGTATGTTGTCAAACCCTGCTGCTTACAGATTTGGCAAAACACATTATCAATATCAGCGGTACTCAACATTTTTTCTTCCTCGGCTGTATAAACCCTACAGCTGTATCATGATGGGCTGCAATAACCTACAGTACAACAAAACTCCACATTTAAAAATAAGCATTTATTTTTACGTTAATAGAATTGTAGAAGTTGTTACAAATTTTCGACCAATCTGGCTTGTAATTGCTAGGCTTCGAGCCAAATGGAAAGGGGTGACAGGCCGTAGGTTGAGTATCTTCATCATTTTAGCAGCCATGCAATAACTGTCTGCTACTTACTTTGAAAATAGTGCTTTTTGTTCTGTTCAACTGAATTTGCAGAAATAATATCTTCTGGTTGGATCTGTTGAGATGCATTAAGCTGAGAAGAGCTACTAGTGGCGAGTTCTTTAAGTTGCGAATTCGAAGGGCGAATTTATCTATCGAAACTAATAATGTTCCCCAAATAAATTCGATAACATCAACCGCAGCATGCTCTCATAGCATGCGTTTTGTTTACTAGCTTCACTGGAAATGAGGGACACACCTCTATGACGAGGCGTGCGGGGTCGCAGTGCTCCATTTGCTTGGTGCAGCTCTTCACAAATCAAACCTACACTTACTTACCACACAGCAGATAGTATTAGGTATGACCTGACGTAGAATTTATAATATCCTTGCGCATGACGTACACAGTTGCATTTACCTCTAGTGGGTGCTAGAGCCCCTGATAAGGTGGGGTCAGATTGCTTGAAGTGTAAATTTCTTAGCATAACATTTGATAACAAACTCAATTGAGCAGAGCACGTTGGGAAGGTGGTACAAAAAGATTACGAAATCCTTCATTTACTGGAGAAGGTGATAAATGGATATACCAGAGAAGTTAAGGAATTAGCTTATAAAACTTTGGTGATGTACTTTGGGACCCACATTTTGGTTATCAATTACACCAGTTGGAGGGTGTGCAAAGAAGAGCAGCTAGATTTGTTTGTGGAAATCATTTCAGGACCCATTCAGTAACTGATATGATAAAGGATCTGGATTTGGAGTCATTGGAGGCAAGGAGGAGGGTGAAGAGACTGCTGGGAATGTACAGGGCATTTGTTGCTGATGGGGCTTGAAGGGATATTGGTAAAAAATTAGGAATAATGCTTAAGAGAGTGAGAAAATTTTCTTTTGCTGGTAAGTGTGTCAGGGATTGGAAAAAATTACCAAGTGAAATGATAAATAATTTACCAAAAATGCTTAAGGAATTTAAAAATAAAATTTCTAAATCAGAAAAGTAAATTGGGGATGAATTTAACAATCCAATTACAAAAGAAAATTATATAAATACTAGTGTAAGCCCGTGGCCGTGTTTTTTTTCTTTTTTTTGCATATCGTCAAAATGTCTAGAATACTTCCAGTTTTTAGAGTCAAAGATTATAAAAGGTTGACCTTATCTGACAAAATATGAACTTGACCTGTGTTTCACCCTCAGGGTGAATAAAATCTCTTGACCCTGAACAACTCAGAGAAGTATTGTTAAACGTAGGACAGTAAGACCGTGCAGTCGTATAATTGTTTCTAAGGTCGTAGACTCAAACTTGCTTGAATACAAACGTCACTTGAATTTGACCCTTGATGTTCACTCTGCAAAATTTCTTGTTTGCTTCAAAAGCAGCTCATTGTTTTTTACTGAGACGGGGAAACACTCGTAATGTAATCATTGGTCACAGTATCTGTAATGGCCAGAGAGCTTAGTACACATACCATATTAACAAACAGTTGAGCATCTCCGAAGAAATTAATTGCCAGAATAGTTGATTCGGTAACACATTTGGTTGAAGAAAGACCATTAACGAAAGTCGTCAGTAAAACACCTAAAAAGCAAATAAACCGTAATGCACAAACTTTGGTCAAGCAACAACATTAGTTAAAGTTTTAATTAAATTGAAATTTATCCAAAGGCATAATGATAACTGGCATTCGTGGCTACAGCAGAGACCGTAGTTATTTATTTTTTAAAAAAGTTTTTCAAGTTGCTTCCATTAGCAAAATGTTACTTAAAAGCAGATCCATGTTTTTTCATATGTAAAGTTTATCAATGTTTTTAAAACTATGGAATGCTACATAATTCAAACTTAATGTATGTATTATAGCAATTAATTTGGTAGCAGTTGCTATGAAATTGTGGACGTAACCACGAATTTCTTCTAATGGCATCTCTAGTTGCTGTTTTGTTAGGGAAGGCTGACATGTGACACCGTTCTCCAGCCAATAGCTATCGAGGTGAGTGAATATATATATATATATAATTAGGTGACTAGGGAACTGCCACCAGCGTGTTATCTGCATCACAATTAAAATTAATAATAATAATTAGATACATAGATTAAAATACTAAAGGTTGATTATAATTATTAGGTGAAGTTGGTACTCAATTTCAGGCACAAGGGTGTGTGAAGATTTTCTTTTGTTGGTAAGGGGGACACGGATTGGAATAAGTTACCAAGGGAAATTATGAATATTGAAATTTGTAGAGGGCAAAAGTAGGTGGGTGCAGGAATGGGAGACAAATGGGAGTGTATGAAATTACCACTGACGCGTGCTCTCCATAACAATGAAAATAAATTTAACTACACAAAGCACAGTGTTCGCACACATGCCAGCCACCATTGATTCATATATTGCTTGCAGAAAAGCCATGTCAGTAATACTGAAGTTGCCTGCACGTCGTCGTAAGAGTTTCCGAACTGAGCGGCAGTTACGACAGGTGTCGGCTGCAGGTGTGTTTGCTTACAACCTGAGTGTAGGAGGAGATCCAAGGACCAGTGCTGCACTCTGTGCTGCCCAGACAACTTTCCTTTGATAGCTCATTCTGCCAATTAGCAGTACAAATCTTAAACTCAGCGTGATGGAGCCGTGCACAGGTAGTAGTAATAGTAAGTGTAATTGAAATGTAGCTCTTCACCCAGTGGGGATTTTTCTACTTTTAGGTTCCACAAACTTTTCTCTGTTTGCAATGTCTTTGTAATTTATTTCATTCTCCAACTCCCTTACCCACAAAACTAAATTTTGCCACAACATTATGCCTGAAATTGACTAATATGCAGACACAGAGCAAAAGTGATGGAGACAGGATTTGTATTAAATCATAATATTGCGAGAATTGCTAATATAATAAAATTCAAAGTAATAATTGTAACAGGAAAATTATTTATTTTTTATTTGAAGTAAAGGTTTTGTTGTTGGTCTCTATTCTGATTATCATTACACTCTTCTTACTGTATGACAGCATCTTATATATAGCGAAGGTACACTAGATCTTATAGTTAGTGATAAAACATTTACTTTGTTACATTTTCATCACTCGGGTTGTGACCTATAGCAAATTCTAAATGCTTGTTTCTGTATTAGGTATTATTTCCACAACTGAAGACAAATATGCAGCCTTCAGACCTGAAGCCACGCAGACAGCTGCGTCCAGTTAGAGGCCGTGACAGTCATCACAGATTCAACAAGTTGTTTTAAGAAAAGCCAATTTAAAAAACAAAAGTTTTGTTTGTTTGTTTCACAGTGAACTTACTAATGGTCTGTTAACATCATTTAGAGAAGAGTCTAAACTGCAGGGTATGCATGCTCCAGCAGCAATTTCTCTATACTCCTATTTACCTCCTTTCTTCTTCGTATTCTTATTTTATCCTAAATTCTTTGGTTGTAATTTGACTACCCATCTACCATTGCCTTTGGGAATTTTAATTTTAAATTCTATCATTAGTTTCGGTAAACAATTCAGCACTTGTTTTAGTAACTTATTCCAATCCTTTGCCCCCATAGCTACTAAATAAAGTTTTCAAACACCTTTATTTGTTAAATCGACAGCTTGTGGTCACGGTCAGGTTTTACCCCCCACGCACCACTTTTAATTCTGCTATCAATATCCTCGTCACTGGGCTACTATTTGTCCCTCCACTTTGAGGCCACAGTGGAAGGTTGTCTTAAAAACCTCCGCACAGGCATCGAAGGGTGTCTCCTATTCATCATTCGGTCGGAGCAGAGAGAACGCAGACGTCGAGTCGCCGGGGCTGCAGAGTGGTGCCACACACGAGAAGACGGACAGCAGGTCGGCTCAGCTGTGGTGTCGGACGTGGACAGCCGTCGTTGAATCGTAGAGAGGGCTCTAGGGTCCTCCACACTGGCTATAGCTGGGGGCGACTGGGGTAGACAATCACCACAGTCAAGACACGCTCGCTGTTCTCAAAGTAAATATCACACGCACACAGTGATAATATACTCAGCCATCTCCCAGAACACAAGTAAGTAATAGCAGTATCGTCAGTAGTTAGCACAATAGCACCTTACATTGTACAATAGAATACATTCATATTCCATTGATCCCAGTATGAGAGACTGGCTCCGTGGGATGTGCAAAGGAGTCACTTTACAGTTAAACAATTGCATTACAAAATAATACATACACCAGAAGATGTACAGTCATAGCATACATGGTACATTAACCATGTCGACTACATTTAGACAAATTACTCGCAGTTATATTGTTGATACCTTAAAAATAAATTCTTCAACAATATAGAAAGAGTTGTCAATTAAAAATTCTTTAAATTTTTTCCTGAATTTATTCTTATCATCTGCTAGACATTTAATGTTTGTTGGGAGCTTATGGAAGATATGTACCCCTGAATATCGGACCCCTTTTTGAACAGATGATGACGACTTGTAATCCTTGCGAAGATCATTTTTACTTCTATTGACATAATAGTGTATTTTACTATTTTCTTTTCAAACAAAGTATAATTTGTGACTACAGAGGACATTAATGTGTTTATACATACTAAGCCACCAATGTTAAAATTCTTAACTTCTTGAACAGCTCTCTACATGAAGTTCTATTGATTTTGCACTTTGTCTCTATGAATAGAATTGCTCCAAAATATTATTTTGTATGACATTTAATAATGAAAGTAAGGAAAATAAACTAGCTGCCTCATACGGAGATTACCTACAGCTGAAATTGTACGAATTGCAAATGTGGCTGCACCCAATTGCTTTAATAAGTCAGAAACATGCACCTTCCAATTTAAATTATGATCAATATGCAAACCTAGAAATTTCACACACTCAACCTCCTGAATGGACTGTGTGATGCTATGACATGTTAAATCTGTTAGTAGACACTCAAAGTGACAGTGTTAAATAGAAAATTAGGAATAGAATTAAGAAATTTTACAACTGTTACAACTGGCCGGAAAATTTTATGTCTATGTCTGGTGTTAATCTGTAAATTACAAGGAAAGGGAAAGTGACTCATCACTCACCGAAGTTCACGTTATAAAAAACTGATCTGCCCCCATCTGCTGATTTGAATAAGTTAAGACCTTTGTTGGCTGTGACCATTCAGCTTTCTTCAGTTTATATTTTTCTGACTATTGTGTCAGACTTTGCTGAGGTAATGGGGCACACTATAGTGAAGCCAACCCAAGATGAACACTTCCTTTTTCCTTTAATTACTGGTGTTAATCTGTGTGATGTACTGAATTGCATATATTTGTTTTTATTGAAGTTTAAAGACAAGCCATTAGCTGTAAACCATTTATTAATCAGTTCAAAGACATAATTTGAAATATATTCTGTAGAAAAATCTGGAGTATTTTTAATTCCTACAATCACTTCAACTGCAAATTGGACAAATTTTGAGTTTTTAGATGTGATGCAGGACTGATAATTTATATATATTAAAAACAATAGTGGGGTCAATATAGAACCCTGAGGTACTACACATCTGATAAATTTACACTCAGAAAACAGTGGACCTCTTAAGGTAGCCTTAAAATTCCCCATTGACACTTTCTGTTTTCTATTCAGAAGGCAAGAACTAGGTCATTTAATAACAATGCCAACTATACCATAATAATTTAATTTCTGTACCAGAATTTTATGATCAACACAGTCAAATGCCTTAGACAAGTCACAAAAAATTCCCACAGGATTTAATTTATCATTTATTTCTTCTAAAATATTGTCAGTGATTGGAAATATAGCTTGTTTTGTCGAATGGCCCTTTTGAAAACCAAATTGTGATTTAGTTAGAATATTATTATTGGTTTCTCAGACACTATAGAGAAAACTGTTAGCAATGAAATAGGATGGTAATTGGATACAACTGACTTATCCCCCTTTTTATACAGTGGTAGACTACAGAACACTTAAAGGACCCACAAGTAGAGGTATATTAGACAGATAACTTAGTGTGGAGCTTAGTTTAATTAATCTGTTGGAAATCCCATCATATTCACTCGAGTATTTGCTCTTAAGAGACATGATAACTTTTCTTATTTATTCTGGAGTAGCTAAATTATTTAGCAATCTTCAGCAGTAATTATAATATGTATAACTTGTATACCTTGTACAGCACCATATTCACACTGTGTCGTGATAGTAAATAGTGTACATATGACGTGTTTACGAAGTAATTTCACTCCGACGGTCCTGCCACGAACGTCTCACTCCGATCCCAGATCGACTTCTAAGCTCGATCCCTGCCCACAAGTCTCTCCTCAGCCTGCGAGGGTCACTGCAGGTTTACTGGGGTCCAGGTGGCGAACTACACCTGTGATAAGGGGTGGGTTTTGTCTCTCTATCCTTCATTAGATTCACTGTCTTAAATATCATTATTATAATAATAATTTAGCTTTTTTCTCAAATTCTTTGAGTATAATTTCCCCATCCATCTAGTTTTTAACATTATGTATTTCAGTTTCAAATTCATTCACTGTTTTTGGTAATTTATTCATCATTGCCCTTGGTAATTTATTCAAATACCTGACTAACTTTGCTACAAAATTGAGTGCCATTTTCAGGTCATGGTCATCTCTTCCCTTCAATGCACTACTCTTAATTATTCCACCCTTTCCAAGTCTAGTAACTAATAGAAGCTTTATGCATTCCCAGCATTCACTTCAACATCCTGCTGTCTTCCATTGAATCCCAATTGAGCTCCTTTATTTTATCAGTTGCTGAGTTTTTCTGTGGTAATTTTCATAAACAAATCTAGCAGCTCGTCTTTGCACCCTCTCCAACTCCTGAATTAGATACACAAAATGTGGGTCCCATACTACATGTACTATCATATTAAGACTTTTGTAACCGATTTCCCTCAATTCTCTGGTACATTCACTTTCACCTTTCCTGATAAATGAATCCATTTTTTAAAATGTTTTAATACTTGAAAAATGTGTACTGTATATAATCTCTTAGAATACATTTCAAAATCACAAATTTACTGAGTAAATAAAACAATGACATGTATATGTTTCTTTAAATAAAAACTAATATTGAATAACTGAAAACCTCACTTAAAATGGTGCTTCATGTTACATAATTCCATGAATTAGCAATACATCACATTGAGAGACATGAACATTGTTTCAAAAAAATGTTAGTTTAAGTTATAATACTGGGCTACAATGCAACAGTTTTTGGTATTTACAACTGACACATGGTATTTAGTCAGACTTATACATTTTTAGGGCTTGACGGATTTTGTATATTTTCATTTTGAAACATAAATTTAATGTAACTAAAGAATTATCATCACCTCCTAAAACTATATTCATGAATCTTTAAAATCTAGAGAAATCTGAGTACCCACTAAAAAGGACTTACAAATTTAAATAGGGGCACTTTTTCATACTATAAAATCTGGTCATGATATTCTGTCTCAATGATATTCAAATCAAATTTTTCAAAGATAACGACATACATCACTACAAAGTTTTCTGATACCCTACTCCCATATCCTCCACGAGCATGTGTCATCATCATTAATGAGATTAAATCACAGCAAACAAGAACAACAATACGTTGGCTGATGTGTGAGTAGAGAATTTCTAAGCATGTTATTTATAGAAGTTTTCACAAATATGAGATTTGTATAAGTTTTGAATTCATTAGCCTATGGTTTACTAATTATTCCTGTCAAGATCATTCTACCTAGGAACAATCCACGAGTTAAACAATAGCGAGACTCGCCTCAGTGTTGCAGGGCGTGTAGTTTGTAATACATGCCCCGTGCTCGCCCCAGTGTTGCAGGGCGTGTAGTTTGTAATACATGCCCCGTGCTCGCCCCAGTGTTGGAGGGCGTGTAGTTTGTAATACATGCCCCGTGCTCGCCCCAGTGTTGCAGGGCGTGTAGTTTGTAATACATGCCCCGTGCTCGTCTCAGTGTTGCAAGGCGTGTAGTTTATAATACATGCCCCGTGCTCGCCTCAGTGTTGCAGGGCATGTAGTTTGTAATACATGCCATGCCTGGCCAGCAGCTCCGAATGTTTTCCAATCTCTGCAACTTTTCCATTGTCGATGACACATATTAAATCGGCATCTTGTATTGTCAACAATCTGTGTGCAATGGTTATACACGTATGTCCCTCCTTAGCTTTGTCTAGTGCCTCCTGCACGACCTGTGGAAAGAAGAAACGTCTTCACTTAGTATCTCTTTGAAACTATAGTTTAATCTAACTTATGTTGAAATTCAGTTTTGTCTAAAGCACTAAAACGTTGCTACTCCTTCCATCCAATACACATTCAATTGTCCTCCGTGTCTGAAAATATTTTTAAATTCAGTTTTCCCCACGCCTCTGACAATCAGTTTGTCCATAATAATTAACAGAAACTTAATTTTTTCTGTAGCTTTCTTCATTCATTACTGACAACTCTCTCATTCAATATTGATATTAATTGTTATTAAATTATTTACGGTTACATATATAGACAATAAAATAGTGAAAGAAGGTAAACAAACCTTTTTTCTGTATTGATCCTCTTAGCTCTTCTAGACTCTCCATCTCAGAAAATCAAAACTTAATCCTTAAATAATGCTTCCTATTCCCTAACCTTTGTCTTCCTTTGTAGATTTTCTGTTAAGCTATTTCATCTATGAATGAATTAAACAATCCTATGTGTCTTAAAGCATTACCTGCTATCCAATCTCTTCTTTTTATCAGACTATTCTACAAACTCATTTTTTCACCTTTAATTTTCTGATGATATCTACTTAACACTTTATCTATCGTCTTACATTTCATGATTTACTTTCTTTCTGGTGTTCCAAAAGTGTATGCTTTAGATTTACAGAGGGTTTGTAGCTATTTTAAAATGCTAACTGTCCGTATAATGTATCCTTAAATATTGACGAAGAAGTTAACTGATAGAATTACTTTCAAAGCTATGAATGGTATTCCTGTGATAAATGGTGTTAAGTCGCAGCCTTTTTAGGATAAATAAAATAGATTTATTAAGATGTCTAAAGGAAATTAATGTCTCTGATGATCATAATTTGTTGAAATTAAAAATTCCAACTGATATACCAGTATGTAATAATAAAATAAACAATTCAAAGTCATTGCGTCAAAGTGTTCAGACCAGTATTTTCCACCAAAATATAAGAGGAATATTTAGTAAAACTGATGACATTACCTTAAGCCTAGAAGAGATTCAAAATTCCAGAAATTTTAATGTAGACGTTTTGTGTATATCTGAGCATCATTTGTCTGATACAGGAATATCTCAGCTGTCCATCCCAAATTATAAATTAAGCTCTCATTTCTGCAGATGTAAAATGGAGAAAGGGGGAGTTGCCATTTTTGTTAAAAATAATATTGAATGCAGTAGTGTAGTTGTAAGTAAGTATTGTATAGAACAACACTTTGAATGTTGTGTTACTAAACTAGAATATGATAAGGAAGAGCTGATAGTGATAGCAATTTACAGGGCCCCCTCAGGTAATTTCAGACTTTTTATCTCATTTAGAGTCTTTGCTACTAAGTTTTACAAATAGCAAACAAATACTATTATGTGGAGATTTCAATGTTGACTTTCTGAATCACAGCAATGATAGATTAGATATGGAAGCCTTGATGTTGTCTTTTAACTTAACAGCAATTGTAAATTTTCCTACGAGAATACAAAATAATAGCAGGACTGCAATTGATATTTTTTTTATGGATATTCTCAGTGCAGAAATTACAGCATACTTCCAGTAATAAATGGTATCTCAGATCATGATGCCCAGCTATTATGTATCGAGTCCAGGAACACTGTTAAGCAGATAAAGAAAAGCTGGGTTTATAGAAGAAATATTAGTGAAAATAATATAAAACACTTCATAGATACCTTAAGCAATGAAAACTGGTTAGAAGTATATAATGCGCAGGGTGTTAATGCGAAATTTGATTCCTTTCTGAATATATTTCTAACACTTTTTGAAGGTAGTTTCAAAAAAAGGAAAATTCTCAACACTCCAAACAATGAACTGGGCATGGGATGGATAACAAAGGGTATTAGAATCTCTAGTAAAACAAAGAGGGACCTTTATTTAAAAATGAGAGAATCAGATAACTATGCGCTGAAAGTTCACTATAAACTTAATTCTAAAATACTAAGAAATGTAATAAGGAAGGCCAAGAACAGGTACATATCGGCGAAAATTGAAAATTCAGACAATAAAATGAGAACAATATGGAATATAATAAAGACTGAAACAGGAAAAACTGTAAATCACTCTAAAGACATAAAAATAGAACAAAATGGATATGTGTATAGCGAAGTAGGGGAAGTTTGTGAAATATTTAACAAACATTTTACGTCAGTAGTAGATAAATTAGGCATAGAAAAGCAATCCCCACATAGTGCTCTAAGGCTTCTTGAGACTGCTTTCCCAAATAGCTTTGTGGAGATGAAATTGCCACCAGTAACAGCCTCAGAAATAAATAAACTCATTAAACAATTAAAACCTAAAAATTCTTCCAGCTATGACAATATTTCAAGTAAATTACTGAAAAGATGTTCAGACTGTATCAGTCATGTACTTGCTCACATTTGTAATGAATCCTTAATACAAGGTGTTTTTTCCCGATAGACTAAAATATGCTGTTGTAAAACCATTATTTAAAAAAGGAGAAGTAACATGTGTAGACAACTATCGTCCCATTTCATTACTTTCAACATTCTCAAAGGTTTTTGAAAAAGTCATGTATAGTAGAGTAATAAAACATGTTACACACTATAATATCCTAACTAATTCACAATTTGGGTTCAAAAAAGGATCATCCATAGAAATGGCTATATATTCATTTTTAAATAACACATTTAAGGAACTGAATAATAAAAGCATTTGACTGTGTAAATCATGAATTACTTTTGAAAAAAATTGAATACTATGGTATTTTTGGGACCGCAGGTAAATGGTTTAAATCATACATTGAAAGCCGAATGCAAAAAGTTTCAATTTTTGATTATAAAATAAGTAAAGATGCTTCATCAGACTGGGAGAAAATAAAACATGGAATTCCACAAGGCTCTGTCTTAGGTCCCCTTCTCTTTCTGTTATACATCAATGACCTTCCTGGAAATTTATCCGACAAAGTTAAGAGTGTTTTATTTGCAGATGACACTAACCTGACTGTGCGTAAAACACCAAACAGTACTATAGAATTTAATGTAAATGAAGTACATAGAGTAGTAGCAAATTGGTTTAAGGCAAATTCATTAAAATTAAATTTTGAAAAAACACATTATGTTAGGTTTAAAACAAAAAACTATGCACAGCCAGATATATGTATAAACTATAAAAATAGCACAATCTTAGAAACAGAGAGTATAAAATTTCTTGGTATTAAAATAGATCAGAAACTCTTGTTGGCATGATCATATCACTACACTATTGACAAAGTTAAGTAGTGACACCTTCGCAATACGAACACTTTCTCTAACAGCAGATCTAGAATTAATGAAACAGGTGTACTCCTCATATTTTCATTCAGTAATGTCATATGGCATAATTTTTTGGGGAAACTCTTCACAAAGTAAAAAAGTTTTCATAGCACAGAAAAGAGCTATTAGGTTTCTGTGTAGGGTAAAACCAAGAACTTCTTGCAGACAACTCTTTAAGAAACTCAATATTCTTACAATGTATTCTCAGTATATATATTCTCTCACGAGCTTTGTCATAGAAAATTTTAACCTGTTTACACCTAATTCACAGGTAAACAGTTTCAATACAAGAAACAGAAATAACTTGCATAAAACACAAACATCTCTGTCATTAGTACAAAGAGGAGTTAATTATTCTGGGATAAATCTGTTTAATAAACTACCTAATCGTATAAAACAGCTTTCAGATAATAAAGATGTATTCAAACAAAAACTTAGAGATTATCTTATTGGCAACTCCTTCTACTCCATTCAAGAATTTGAAGAAAATAATTAATTGTACTCATTATGACGTTTGCAAAACTCAGTTGCAAATATGTATGTTTATTATTATTTCTTGTATTTGTAAAATATGTATATATATATATTTACTATGATATGACTCATATTATGTGTATATGTATCAACAATGACATGTTTCACATCCCAGAGGTACTTCCTCAGCAGGGATCCATGGAACAAGATTGATAAAAAATAATAAAAATATGGTCACCAAATATATATTAATGAGTGAAGTCGTTCGAAATATGGGCTGTTCCCCAGGAGTTATTAAGGAGAAATACGCATTGTTAACTGTTGGTATTTATTATAGGAAGAAGTTTTAAATGTACAGCATTCAGCGATTACAGCAGACATGTTGCATCATTGACAGGCTGTTAAACTGTCTAGCAGAGACAATATACGTCTGCTACATGAATAATCTAACGCATTTCGCATGATAGTCAACCTGTTACCATGGCCAATCAACGCTTATTACGTTTCATTTGCGTATTTCGTTTATTTTAAAGTAATGCAGTCCAGAAAACTGAATGACCAAAGTAAAAAAAATAAAACAGAGTCCGATCTTTTGTCAGTTTTTTGTTAAAGAAGTTCCAATCTGAAATACAGAGTGATCGGGTGGCCCAAATTTTCCGCCTAGAAAAGATTTTAATAACTTGCTCCGCCACACCGTTCATGTAAGTTATCAGATATTTATGCATATTTTAATCCGTATCATTAGCTCAAAAAATTCGAAAACACCATCAAAACAGATGCGTAGTTTTTGCGCGATAACGGTTTAAAGCCCGCAGACACACGAAGCTTACATATAGGTGTATTCACTTTAGTACATTGAATAATTTATGTTCTTTGTTTTTTGTATACAACTCACATACATTCCCATCGAATTTAGTTGGTGGGAACATAAATATCCATTACGAAGTGAAAATTCTTTGTCCTGTTTAGAGGGGGGGGGGTCGGGTGGGGGGGTGGTGGTAGGCAGAAATTTTCTTTACAATCGTTTCTTTTATTTCTGAGGGCGGACGGTGAATTTTGAGAAACTTTCATCTTTCTGCTCAACTGACAAATTGCACTGAATTCATTTCTGCAGTTGGAGGGATGCGTTATTAATTCAAGTAACAAGCTGCCATTAACAAAATCACTAACGGACAGTAGCAATGTGAACTCTGCTATTGTCTCCCACCATACCACCCTACCCAAAACACAGATACATACTCTGCTGTTAACCACCTCAAGAACGAGTAGTTTGGTACAGGACGTGATAGGGCAGGATACGTTTGGAAGGGGGTGGACAGAGATTTCCAAATAATCAATTTATTGGAGATGGTGATGAGGGGATGTGCAAGAGAAATGAGGGAATCTGGCTACAAAGCTTTAGTGTGTATGAGGCTGTAGGGAACCTGCTTCATTAGTATCAAAGTCAGGAGTGGGGGGGGGGGGTGCAAAGCAAAACAGCTTTGGAAATGATAAAGCAGCTGAACTGGAGGAGGGTGAAGAGGGTCATGCAAGTGCACAAGGCGTGTATCGATGATGAGGCATGCAAAGATATAATAGAAGAATGAGGAGAGGGGAATAGAAGGGAAGAGTTGTCCATGACTTCAAGCCGGCACGGCACTCGATTTCAGGCACAAGCGTGTAGGAAATGGTGTTAGTGAGTGCATCAAAATTACGGTGGAAGCATCTGAAGTAATGTGAAATAAAAGTTTGTGAAATACGAAGTCAGCGATAATAGAAAAAAATTGTAGAGTGTGCTTTATTGTAGTTTAACTAAATTAAAGTTAACTTTAATTCAGTCAATGTTAACTTCTTACTCTCTTTACTGTAATGACCCTTTCTGTTACTCCTTTCAAACACCTTACGACAGATCATGAATAGGCTTTAATTAATGGTCACACTGTGAGCCAATCAGAAACGACAAAGTTTTTTCTCTCTGAAGTTCCGGGGCAAAACCAATTTTCTGTTCTCACTAATCTCTTCTGTGAGTTGGCTGTTAAAGGCAAAACTACAAAAGCTACATCATTACTGAAGTGAAATTCCTTACAGTGTGCAGTTCTGTCGATCACACAAGCGGTTAAGTTATCAATTTAAAGATTAAATAATCTACATCTACATCTACATCCATACTCTGCGAATCACAACATTGTGGGTGGCAGAGGGTGCCAAGCACCAATCCTAACCGCCCATTCCAATCCCGAATAGTGCGAGGAAAGAAGGAATACATATAAGTATCAGTACGGCATCTTATTTCTCTAATCTTATCCCTCCGGTCATTGCGACCTAAATAGGTGGCGGAAGAAGTATTCATTGCACTCGAAATTTAAATTTTTTCGCATATTCTCAATAAATTAGAACGCAAGCTACGTCGTCTGTCTTCCAAAACTATCCCAGCCCAATCTATGCATCAATTCTGTGACGCTTTCATAAGGGCTGTAACAACAAGTCACGAATCTAGCGGCTCTCCTCTGCACCCTCTCAACTGAGTCAATCAGAACCTTGCGATACGGATCCAAACCCCACAACAGTAATCCAGATGCGGACGCACTAGTGTTTTATACGCTATCTCCTTTGTTTGAGCATTACAATTCTCAAAATACGACTATGAATCGTAATTTAGAATTAGCCTTGCCTACGACGGAAGTTATGTGCATGTCCCATTTCATTGCTTTGTATTATCACCCCAAGATACTTCACGGAATCAACCGTGTCAACAGGTGAATTGTTTATTTTGTACTCGTGAACAACTGATTCTTCCGTTACTTATCCGCATTGCCTTGCACTTTTTGCAATTAAGTGTAAGCTGCCATTTACGGCACAAATCGAAAATAGCATCCAAATCACGCTGAATTTCCAAGCAGTCGTCGGAGCACCTTATTTCCCTATAGATAACCGCATCGTCGGCAAACAATCGCAACCAGCATTTGACGTTGTCACCTAGATCGTTTATAAATATTAAGAAAAGAAGTGGACCTATTACACTTCCCTGAGGAACGCCCGAAGTAACATTATCTTAGAAGAGGCTTCCCCGTCAACAACGACATATTGTGATCGACCAGTTAGAAAATCACGTATCCACTCGCAAATCTGAGCCGAAATACCGTAAGCTCGAATCTTCGCTAAAAGTCGGTTGTGTGGCACAGAATCAAAAGCTTTCTGAAAATCCAAAAAAACCGCATCAACTGCGAACCTGCAACGATACTTTCATTATGTGTGGGAAAATAGGGCCAATGTGTTTCACACGATCGCTTCTTCCGAAATCCGTGTTGACATGGTGTAAGTAACTCGTTTCATCTAGAAACTTCATTATGTTCGAGAATATGACATGTTCCAGAATTCTGCTGCAGACCGATGTTAGAGATATGGGTCGATAATTCCTAGGATCACTCCGATCTCCTTTCTTAAAACGGGAATTACCTGGGCTATTTTCCAGCTAGAAGGTACTTTCTCTTTCTAGTGATTACGGAAATATGACAGAAATGGTTCAATATCCTCGCGTATTCAGAAAATACTTAATGGTATACCATCGGGACCCGGCGCTTACCCCACTTCAGGAGTTTTAATTGCTTTACAATTCTTACGCTATCAATTTCTATCGGATCCATCTCTAATTCCAACGATGTGGTAAAGTGGGGACGTTTTCCAAGTTTTCTTGCGTGAATGAATTTTGAATTCGGCGTTAAATAAGGTAGCCTTGTCGCGGCTGTCTTCAATTTCCGTCCATCTTTATTAGAACTGGCTGCTTTTTCCCATACAACTAACTTTTTTTACATACGACCAAAATTTCTTAGGGTTTTCAGTGAGGCTCTTAGAGAGAGAATTTTCACGAAAGTTATTAAATGCTCCGCATTGCATTCTTAACACGTCCCCTTATCTCCTCTAACTTATCTAAATCAGTCCGGGAATCGTCCTTTTTGATCGTGCATGTATCTTCCTTTGCTTTCTTGAGTAACCTTTTAACCTCCGTGTGTACCATGGGGATCGTTCTCTCCCTGATTGTCCGTTTCGGTATATGCAAGTTCATACCTTCCCCAATCGATGCCACCTCTCTTCAACGGTGCCTCCTGCTATAAGAAGGTTTGGTAATTATGCCTCAAATAGCTCTAAAAACACTCTTTTGAAGCCTTTTCGAATCTGTAAACGATCCTCTCTTTTCTCTTTCTGCGCGTGGTTGTTAGTTTTACTGTAGCAATTACAGCTTTGTGATCACTTATTCCTGCGGTGGTAGAATATCCGTGAATAGTTCGGGCCTATTGTAACAACTATATCTAAAATATTCTCGTTACCGTTGAGGCACCGCGTTGGTTCAGTTACGAGCTGTTCAAGATGTGATCTGAGAAGGTCTAGAATGATTTCGCAAGCTGCTTTATCCCTACCCCAGTAACGTGAACGTAATTAGTCCAGTCGATATCAGGCAAGTTAAAGTCACCTCCTAGTATTATTGTATGGTCCGGAAATTGCCGTGCTATATATACATTATTTCTCAAGGCCTCAGCAATACTTACGCTTGCATCGGGTGGACGATAGAACGAGCCTATCACAAGTTTTGTCCTAGCTACGTGAGCTTGATCCATATGATTTCGCAGACAGTATGGACATCTATTTCGCTACATGGGAGGGTACTTACTAACAGTATAAATACACCACCTCCTTGGGAGTGCAACCTATCCTTACGGAAAATGTTCAGTTACTATTAAAAATTTCCGGAACTTATATCAGGTTTTAACCAACTTTCTGTGCCTATTACGATATCAGCATCTGCACTATCAGTAGCAGGCCTTTGTCTCTGCGATTATGTTTAATTCTAGCCTACTGCCCGAATCAGCTGTTAATTGTAATATTAATCTGTTGTGCAGTAGGGCGTGTACACAATAACGACAACTTCTTCTGAGTATACTGACAGATTTGAGTTCTTTTTGGGATTGTAAATCATCGCGGAGAAAGATAAAGCTGGTACGCTTTTGATACAAAGGCAAACAATTCATATAAATTGAAATTGTGGAAGATGAGCGACATTAAGAGTGATGATCATATTTGATTGTGTATCACGCGTAATTATCCGGTGACGTGGAGATATATTTTCTCTGGAAGATACATTACAAGCTGCTTGATTTCCCGCGACGCGTTTAGCACTTACTCTATAATTTCCGATCACAGGCATTACAGGAACACTGATTTTGTTTGATCGTAATCTGTACAATGGGGGACATTCTGCGACACCTCTCTATGAAAGAGTCGGTTTTAGATCATTCGTTGTTGTGCGCCATACTGCTAGAAAGATCTTTTATCTTGATTATAATTTTAAAAGTGCCAAATGCACTTACATATCATTCAGCATAGTATAGCAAGAATACATATGGTTTTTCTAACATTTGTGATTAAAAAATAATTTTTTGTGTTAACGAATATTAAAAAATTATTACTTCACTAAAAATAGAACGTTACTTTTCTCAGCAATTAACGAGTTAGTAATAAGTGAGAAGTCCTGGGTTGCTAACGGGTGCGAAACCGTTAATAATCGTTAGCAAAGCGTCTGGGTAACCATACTGCGAAATCGTTT
Organism: Vandiemenella viatica; assembly: GCA_031002005.1. NCBI lineage: Eukaryota > Metazoa > Arthropoda > Insecta > Orthoptera > Morabidae > Vandiemenella > Vandiemenella viatica. The sequence continues at coordinate 4,508,685 of CM061920.1, read as the reverse complement.
ACTGATTTACTCTATAGCTCTGTGACTGATGAACACGTTTTGCGAAGGAGACTAGACACTAGATGTTAGGGATATTCACTAAAACATCGATGCATCGTATCCGTTCAATGTTACCGTACGATACATCGGAATTAATTCGATGTTTTGAAAAAGAATTTTTTTTATTCGATGCATCGATTTTTTTAAATAAAAAACATTGAATCATTAAAAAATTAACTCTGGCTAATAATGACAAAAATAATAGAAAATGCTAAGATTATTAAGTTTATTCAAGATTAAATTAAATTATTTCAATTTGAAGTAACTGTCATTAACAGGTGACTAGCGGGACATAACAATGGCGAAGATGAATTTCTCGTGCGGTTGGCTGCCCTGTCCCTATCAGGAATGAATAAATAGATTTCTTAGGTTCACTCCTATGGCTTTTTATTGCAATGGTCTGGTATCCTAATAAAATATTTCTGTTAATCTGTAGTGTATGTCTCACTCATACGACACTACTTAAGCAACACACAGTATCATAAAATTAATTTTTTAATGTTGGGTGAACGTTAACGCTCCGGCAACGCATTCTGGAATATGCCGGTTCGAATCCCCGTCCGGGCATAAAGATTTCCGTTTTTCCCTGGTTTTCCTAATCCATTCTAGCTGACTGCCGTGATCCATCCTTCAAAATTAATTGCCCGAATTCCTTCCCGTTCCTTGCCCCCAGTCTTTTACCGCTTCTAATGACTCAACGTCGACGAGGTTGTAAAGCCATCTTTAGAGCTACAGCACCACACTGCTGGCATAGTATCACTCCAGGTTCACAGAACCCAAACGAAAGACAATGAACTCTCTGCGTTCAACTGGAAATGGCGAATATCAAATTATTGACATATTTCTCTTGGCGATTTTAAAGGAACAGGAAAACATAAAAGAAATGATAATTGCTATGAATATTGTTGGTTTGTATTTGTTGAAGTAAGAAAAACATAAAAGTATTCGATGTTGAAAACACATCGATTTTTTTAAGCGATGTATGGAAAAACATCGATGTAGGTTCCGATGTGTTACATAGATGTGCTTTCTAATTGGAACCCGTACTAGCTATCCTAGAGTGTCGATGTAGCGTGTGTTGTTCGTCGTAGTGCAGTAGTTGGTAGTGTGGTGTCTCGAGGCGACTTTCCCTCCGCTCCGGTGAGGCTCATCTGCATGTCCCCCGCGCGCTCTGTAATTTGAAGCCGTAACTATTGTCTAGTGCGCGGGGGGACAATTAAGGCCGCCGCAGGGAAGGCGGACGCGAAAGCGATCCGCCGCCATTAGCGACCCACTCGCTGTCGCTTCCGCTTTCACCCGGCGTAGCACCTCCGAGCAAGAAATTTTTTCTAAGTAAATACAAATAGAAAATACCACCCAACAAGGATAAAAGAGGGTCACGGGAGTGTACAGGGCGTATTACTGGCGATGAGGCATGGAAAGATAATTGCAGTAGGTATGAAAAGTAGTTCATGGAAGGGAAAAGATGACCATGACCACAAGCTGGCACTCGATTTCAGGCACAACGGTGTGGAAGATTCTCTTTTTTAAGTAAGGGTGTCAGGGATTGGAATGAGTTACCAAGAGAAATGATGAATAATTTACCGAAAACTTTGAAAGAATTTAAAGATAAAATTTGTAGAGGGCAAATGTAGGTGGGTGCAGGATAGGGGGAAGATGGGGTGTAGGTAAATTGGTACCGGAGCCTGTGCTCCATTGCAATTAAATTAAAAAAAGAGCTTTGGCTGTCAAATGCAGTTCAAACTCTCCGAGCAGTGGTGCGTTGTGATCTTGTCCCAGTTATCACGAAGTCTAATGTCACTGTGTTGACGTCAGTTTCTTGAGGGTTTGGATACAAATTGTGTATTAAATACTATTCACTAAACAAATTGTAAACATATTTTTAAAAAAAATCAGTAAAAAGCTATTTTCAAATAGGCTTCATCATTCGTTTTGTGAAAGTGTCCGTCAAATGGTATATATAAATCAAATACTGAAATATTCCAAATGAAAAAATTTAACTGGGCCTCAAACAAAAATTAGTAATGCATTTTTAACAATATTTTTATTATGACCGCAGTATATGGTTTTTCGTCGACAAAAATATCTGCTGAAATCTGAAATTTGTTAAATTGTGCCAAATACTAACGACAGAAAGATCTCAATTGTTTTCCTGTGAAGATTAGCAGTTACACATCAGTTTAAAGTAAAACAATTTATGTTCTTGTGTTTAGCTGAAACATCGCCCAAGTCGCGGAGTATAAACAAAATCCGAGTCCTTTGGGAGCGACTGCACGCACTGAACCTCTTATATGTTCACTCAGCTCCTGATTGGCCCTAATTTTACGATGTTATAATCTTGCTGTTGTTACTAACAGTTTAGGATCTTCGAAGTGAAGAACATAAAAAAAACAGACAGACGACAGTATAAAATAAGTGTTCCGCGTTTAAACGAGCCCAAACAGACGCGCGGTCGTCGAATATAGTCAGTAATATAATCGGTACCTACATCTTAGAATGTAGTAAATGATATAAGTAATAAGTTCATACCGTCATTATAAGAACATGAGGAGCTATCGAAAATTAGTGTAGAGAAAGCAGAAATTTTGAATAATATATTTTAAAAAGCTTTCACAACAGCAAACGTA
>CM061920.1:4243436-4505019 GCA_031002005.1 Vandiemenella viatica | reverse complement strand
AAATTTATATAACAGCTAAGGCAATGAAGGCAGTTGCTGAAACATTGTACATAGAGTCAAATAAACAAACTAACCGGCAGAAAACCTGAGAACTTTTTATTTCATATACATAATGATATTGGACACATCAATTGTAAATTAAAATATTTACATTAAATTATTTCAGTTATTTCATTTCAAATATTCTTCTACAGATTAAAAGGAGTGGTAGTGAACATATGACATCAACAGTTTCTACAAATGTCCCTCTTTGATGTTTCTTTTATATTATGGGGTAATTTATTGAAAAGCTTAGTCCCTATATGAAATGTTCCAATTTGATACATTTTGTTTATCTATGTATGATATGAAAATCTAATTGTTTCCTTGAGAAATATTCACGTACTTCATTATTTGTTTTTACACCTGCATCTTTACCTATGACATTATTTCTAAAGAACACGATGGTTTCCAAGATGTGGATGCTTGGTAGTGAGTGAATGTTCATATACATACTGAATATTAGTGGGAGTAGACCAAATGCACTTTCACAGCTACTTGTCTCCCATGGCTCTTAACTTTTTTGCAGTCACCTGTTCCATAACACATGGATTATAAATTATTCTTTTATCTCAATACTTTGTAGCCTACATCTTTAAAATTTTGAATTCCTTGCCACATTATGAAAAGCTTTTCCCAAGTTCAAAAAATATTGAAACTTTATATTTATTTTAATCAAGCCATTCTCCTAACATAACCTGAAACGTCGGAAGCATTTCATTTGTACCACAATATTTTCTAAACCAAAATTGATCTTCATCTGCAGCCCTCACAATGACGTTTATTTTCTGTTATCATATTTAATGTTTGGGATGTACGGGTTTAAGATAGTCTATATTAGCCTCTGCCATCCGAATATGATAGTTTCCTTTACGTGACGGACATACTGTGCGGACAAGTGACTGAACGATTCGCCCACTGGTGATACCTACCACACCGAGCGTGGTGGGTGAGCGGTTAACACTGTGGCCTCGCATTCGGGAGGCGACTGTTCGAATCCCCGTCCGGGCATCCGGGTTTGGATTTTCCACTGTTTCCCCAAATGACTCCAGGCAAATGCTGAGATGATTCCTTCAAAAGGCCACTGTCGAAATCCTTCCCGTTCCTCGTCCCAAGTCCTTTCCCGCCTCTAATGACCTCGACATCAACACCGTTGTGTCACCTGTAAGACGTCCCATATAGTCTACCAATTCCTGTGCCTCATCATGAAAGTGTTATGCGCCAGAATCAATGACCACAAACAGTTTACTCTCAAAATCTATACCACCCTGTTTCTGCCCATGGCGGCCCTCTTGAACTCTGTTTCATAGTCAGAGTCATCAGAATACTCCATGAAAGCACAGCCCCACCTGAAATCCCAGTAGTGGAAATTGGCCTACCATAACATTGAGGATACCAGATACTCAATCTAAAAAAATGCTCATCTACCTTACCTATATATATATGTATACCTTTGTCAAGTTACAAGATGTAAGTAGCTGAGCTCATGCAAGCCTTGGGTTCAACACAACTACTCATAGAATATACGATTTTTTTTAAAATTTTTAATTATTTACTGTGTACATTTTAAAATGAAATTTGCCTTTTTATTTACAGACCCCTTACTAATTTCAGTTTGATTATTTTCTCACCACAGTTAACATTTTCACTGGTACTGTTCTTACACGCCCTCCCTCCACCTACATTTCTGATTGTAACTGTCAAAACCGCCGTATGAGCAGCCGTGTTTACCGTTATAGATTAATTATTAATTTAATTTAATTGTGAGCTCTCGTGGCAATTTCTATAAACATCTATTTCTCCTCCTTTCCTCTATCCACCAACATTTGCCATTTACAAATTTCAGCATTACATTCTTCCAAAGTTATTGCTAAATTATTCATTTTTTCACTTGGTAACTTATTCCAATCCCTGACACCCTTACCTAAAAAAGAGAATCTTCCTACACCCTTGTGCCTGAAATCGAGTGCCAGCTTGTGGTCATGGTCATCTTTTCTTTTCCTTCCCTTGAATTACTTTTAATTCTTACACCAGTATCTATCCAATCCTCATCACCATTATACGCCTTGTACACTCCCATGACCCTCTTCACCCTCCTTCCGTCTTGAAATAAATCCCATTCAAGCTTTTTTATCATATCTGTTGCTGATTGCGCTCTGCGGTAATTTCCAGAAACAAATCTAGCAGCCCTTCTTTGCACCCTCTCCAACTCCTGTATTTGACTCTCAAAATGAAATGTGGGTCCCATACTACACCACCATATTCGAGCAATGGTCCCACCAAAGTTTTGTAACCCAATTCCATTACTTCTCTCGTACATCCCCTCATCACCCTCTCCAACAAATGCAGAATTTTGAAACCTTTTCCTGCCACCTGTCCAATGTGTCCTGCCCAGTTAAGCTTGTTATCAAATGTAATGCCAAGATATTTACATTTCAAGTCTTCAACAAGCAATTCTTTCCCCACCTTATATTCATAATTAAACTTTTGTTTTTTATTTGTGTATCTAATAAGCTGACTCTTCTTTGCATTTATCTTCATCCCATGTTTACCAACCCAACAAGATATCCTGTCCAGATCACCCTGCAACTGATTGCAATCCTCTACCGCTTTGATCCATTTATATAGCATCATGTCACCATTTCATGAGTTGCTGTTATACAACGTTCATTTAGAAAGAGATTTTATTTTAATACTGCATTTCCTACCCTAACTTTTTGCTTTCTAGCTTTTAAGAATTCTTCTACCCAGCAAATCACATTCTCATCCACTCCAATCGTTTTTACTTTAGTTATCACCATTTTATGATTCACTCTGTCAAAAGCCTTTGAAAAATCTAGTGGTACACTATCAACTTGGGCTCCGTTGTCCATTTCATCTGAAATATCTTGCATATATTCTACTAATGAATGTCCTTAAGCAAAGCCATATTGCTGACTTGAAAACCACTTATGCTCTGATGTGGCTGCATATTAATCTCTCCATTAATTTCCCTACCACTGATGTTGAACTGAAAGGTCTGTAATTTTCGAATCTATTGTTTCTTCCCTCCTTTATGTACTGGTACTACTATCACACTTTTCCAGTCCTGTGGTAAGCAGCAAGTATCCAGACTCAATTTAAATAATATTTCAAGATAAAATACAATCTCACATTGTGCTATCTTTAAGACATTTGTAGTAATATTATCTACACCAAACCCTTCGTATTTTTTTTCAGTTTTCTTAGTTCCTTCATGATAGCCCCAGGATGAATCTTTCAATTCATTAGGTTGCCCATACCTGATAGTGAGGCTAAGCTTGCTCTCCGATTTACACCCACCCATTCCTGAATCATTGCCCCTAATGGTCTCACTAAGCCAGTTACTTGAAATCTCTGCCTTTTTTTTTCAAATCCTCAGTAACGTCTTCTCCATCCTTTCCCTGAGTTTTCTAACATAGCCATAGAAATTTCTAGATGCATCAGTCAATGGTCCTCCTGCACTGACAATACTCTTCATAAACCAATCATTAGCCACTTTCTTTGCTAATAATTGTTTAGTTGTTTTAAATATTCCTTACTCTCCTGCTTTCTCTTAATTCTGTTATGTTCTATTCTTACCAACCTCTTTGACCTCATCACTACTCTATTATAGTACACAGGTTCTCCTCTATATTTTCTGCTTTGGCATAAATTTTTCTTCCCCCCTTTCTTATTATCTCCTTGAACTCTTCCCACCTTGACTCTGCTGTACTTGTGCCTTCATTCTATTCACTGAAACGTTCTCTGAAATACATCTTGAAGTTCGAAATCTGTGCCTTTTAGAATTGGACATAATTCCCCCTTCAATTTTGGCTGCTGGTTTACTGAATCCTCTAATATCCATCAAAACTGTTTCATGATCACTTATTCCTTCAGTTACTTGACACCCCACAAGATTCATCAGGCTTTATAAGGAGGATATCTTATTAAGGTATTTTCTAATATCTGTTCCCTGGTGTTATTAATCTTATTTCCTACCCAGTATCTTGTAGAAGGGCAGATTGAAATATTGTTGCTGCAGCCCTGCTCCCTTCAACTTTGACGAGTGGTCGGTATATTTTATAAACATAAGCAGTGCAGTAATGTCATAAAAATATCTGGAATAAATTAGTTGTAATCAGGCAAAGAGTACAGCAACTGGAAATTATAGATTAGTGTACCTAGTCTAAGTGGCACAGTAACAGTAAGCTCACTCTTTCGCTCTCGGTGTCGAGTGCCGAGGTGGCCTCGTCGAGCAGCAGGACTCGAGGGTTCCGCAGCAGAGCCCTGGCGACGGCGACTCGCTGCTTCTGCCCCCCACTCAGCTGCGCGCCCTTACTGCCCAGTCGAGTGTCATAGCCCTGCGGACCAAACAGGTGGGAACAGGGAATGTTTATTGGTTTCTACTCAGAATCTGTCAATATTTCTACAATGTATTTTTTAATTACAAGCTATTTACTTTCTTCCATACCTAACAAAAATGCATAAATGACCTATCGTTTTAATGATTAACGTCTCCAATTAAGTAAAGTCATAAATTAAGAATTCTTGGAATTTGACACTTAAAGGGCAAAAGTAATATCTTTGAAGGTTACATATATGTGACGGTTCAAAGTCAAGTCGGATACTTTTTCTGTTTTGCTATACAATTCTTGTGAAACCATTTTATTAATGAAATTTTCTCACAGGCTATGATATCAGCAACACATATTACAGATATACGGATAACCTGTATGTATTTTATTCAGGTTACTTGCATTCTGTTAAGGTGCGTGACAGTTTCTCATACATACTGTATATCTTAAATTTCCTAATTGTTTCGTAATATGTTGTAAGCACAAGTGGTAAAGCAGAACATTAGGGGACAAAATATTTTGGATATATTCCTAATACGGCCCAATGATAACCTTGACGGGTGTCAATTAACTGAAGGAATAAGTGATCATCAAGCAGTTCTGATGGATATTAGAAAATTCAGTGAAACATCCGTCAGAACTGGAGGGGGAAATAGGTTCAGTTATAAAAAGGCACAGATTTCGAATTTGAAGGGATATTTCAGAGAACAATCCAGTAAAGAAAGGAATGCACAAGTACAGTAGAGTCAAGGTGGGAAGAGTTCAAGGAGATAATAAGAAAGGATGAAGAAAAATTTATTCCAAAAAAGAAAATAAAGAGAAGTAGAGAACCTATGTACTATAATAGGGAAGTGAGGAGGTTAAAGAGGTTGGTGAGAAAAGAACATAAGAGAGTTAAGAGACAGCAGGGTAGTAGGGAATATTTAAAACAACTAAACAAGGACTAATAGCTAATAAGGTGGCTAGATGGGAGTATTGTCAGTGCAGGAGGACCATTGACTGATGCATCTAGAAATTCTATGGCTATGTTAGAAAATTGAGGAGAAGGGAGGGTGTAGAGAAGCTTATAGATAAGGATGGAGAAGAAGTTAGTGAGGAATTGAAAAAGGCAGAGATTTTAAGTAACTGGTTTAGCGAGAGCATTGGGAACAATGGATTAGAAACAGGAGATCTAAATCGGAGAACTAGCTCAACAGCACAATAAGAAATGAGAAGACCAAAAAATTAGAAATTATTTAAATTGAGTCTGGATATTTGCTGCTTACCAGAGGACTGGAAAAGTGTGATATTAGTGCCGGTATAGAAAGAGAGTTGAAAATTAAAGGCCAATACGTTTAACATCAGTAATAGGTAAATTAATGGAGAGATTGATACGTAACCACATCAGAAACATATGTGAGGAGTGTAAGTGGTTTTCAAGTAGGCAACATGACTTTAGGCAAGGATATTCAAATGAATCTCAGTTAGTGGGATATATGCAAGATATTTCACATGAAATGGACAAGGGAGGCCAAACTGATAGTGTAGCACTAGATCTGTCAAAGGCGTTTGACAGAATGAGCCATAAAATGGGAGTAAATAAGGTAAAAACCATTGGAGTGGATGAGAAAGTAATTTACTGGGTAGAAGAATTTTTATAAGGTAGGCAACAGAAAGTTAGGGTAGGAAACGTAGTATCATAAGAAGTGGAAGTAAAAATGGGAGTGCCGCAGGGTAGTGTATTGGGACCATTGCTATTCATTATTCTAATGAATAATTGTGTTGATTGTTTACTATCAGAAATTAAATCATTTGCAGATGACATAATGCTATATAAAAGATTAAAAATGGCAGAGGACTGTAAACAGCTGCAGGATGATCTTGACAGGATATGCAGTTGGATTGGTAAACATGAGATAAAGATAAATGCAGGAAAGATTCAGCTTGTTAGATACACAAATAAAAAACAAAAGTGACAAAAACAACAGTGACAAAAAGTTATGAGATCTTCTTCTGAGCCAAGTCTACATTCTGAACCAGAATGTTTTTTTTTCGGTATCATAGATCGTTTATTTAAGATAAAAAATCTGATGACTTGGCCATATGCATGTCATAATTTGAACTTAATTTGAGGGAATAATATATATACTTGTCAAATTTGAATAATAGCGAGAGAAATCTTGGCTTTTAGGTTTTTATAAGTTTGTGTAGATTAGCTAAAACATCGGGTTGGATGTTCGACTAGTCGTCCTGCGCCCCATTCACTGACCAAAACGATTCCTACGTCGAAAAATCGATGGTCCTACAAGTTGGACTGTGGTGGGCCGCTTTACAGATGTCACACGCGATTTTCTTTGCCATTGCCATTTCGCATTGTTTTATGGCTTGAAACACGGAATAATTTTTTATTCAGATCGCTCGTTGATAAAACAATTCTAATTTTATTTTAATTAATAATTATTCTTTAATAATTACGCCAGTACAACCTACAATAATCACAAATTCTAATTTTGTTCTGCCAGTGTGTCTTTGATTATTGTGCTCACTGAAATGATATTTCAAGTCCAAAGTGTGAAATAGAACTGTAGGCTACAATAATCTTTACGAGTCTTATCGGAAATGTTTTCCCAGCGAATTTTGAAACGGCGTCGATGAGCTATGGAAATCTTTCAGGCAGAACAAAGAACCATTCCCTGGTAACGTGTAGAGAAATGTGTAAGAACTGCAACAAATGAATAAAAAAAAATAAAAAAAAAGAAATGAGCATCTCTTAGTTTTTTTACGCGGCAAGTAGAGTTTGTTTTTCTTTATCAATCTATAAACAAGGAGGGTAGTAATGAGGAGAAGGTTGTTTGGTAACATTTCCAGAAGAAAAGGATCCATGGCTTTACCTGACAAAGGTTTTCCCAATAACTGATCATTTGCAGGAGTGGTTAGTGTCACGATTTGACTGAGAATATTTATAATTACAAAAAAGTAAATAATGCAAATGTCGGTCATGAGCGATATATACGCAATGATTTTAACGGCAGTCTGGTAAGATAAAATGGCACAAAATGTCTTCTATGCCTAATAGAGAAAATAACAATATTCCACAAGTGAGCTACTTGTGAGGGGCACAACCCCAATATAATTGTTGTACAATGGTACCGGTAACTTCGGAAGATACCACGCTAACAAGGCGAGTAGAAAACTTGTTTTTATTCATAAAATAAAGTATTGAAGAAGAGATAAATATTAAAAAATATTACGAGGGCTGTCCAGAAAGTAACAGACGTTTTGTAATAAAAAATAAACAAAGTTAAAAAACGATTTTTATTATATACATTTTAGAGGTAAACTCTTAGGCTATTTTTCAACATAATCGCCATTTAAATTAAGGCACTTATCATAACGTGGTACAAGCTTTTCGATACCCTCTCTGTAGAAATTTGCCGCCCGAGACTTCAACCACTGGTTTACACCGGCATGCAGTTGAGCGTCAGTTTCAAACCGTTGTGTTGCGAGCCACGTCTTCATCGCCGGGAACAGGTGGTAGTCGCTCGGTGCCAAATCCGGGCTGTACGGCGGGTGATTGAAAACTTCCCATTCAAAACCATCCAAGAGCTCTTGGGTACGATTGGCCGTGTGTGGACGAGCGTTGTCGTGGAGAAACAAATCTTTCTCACTGAGTTTTCCCCGACGCTTGTTTTGTATTGCGCGTCTTAATGTTCTGAGTGTTTCGCAATACCTTTCTGAAGTGAATGTTTGGCCACGTTCAAGAAATTCAACGAGAATCACACCCTTAGCATCCCAAAACACAGTAGCCATAATTTTTCCTGCTGACAGCGTTTGCAGACACTTCCTCGGTTTCTTGGGCGAATGCGTGTGTCCCCATTCCATAGACTGCCGTTTTTTTTCACAGGTGACGTGCTTTACCCAAGTCTCGTCGCCAGTTACGATACGATCGATAACTTGGTTTCCAGTTTTGACGTAGTCTTCCAGAAACGTCAGTGCTGCAGCAAGTCTCTGTTTTTTGTGGTCTTCTGTTAAGATTTTCGGAATCCACCTGGCACAAAATTTGTGGTAACCAAGTTTACCAACCACAATCTCATGAACTAAACTCCGTGAAATTTGGGGGAAATGTTCTGAAAGCTCCGTAATCGTGAAACGACGATTTTCACGGATTTTGTCATTGATTTTCACCACCAGTTCATCACTCACAACACTAGGCCTACCCATGCGGTCCTCATCGTGAACATTGGTTCGACCATTTTTAAAATCAATGCACCATTGCCTCACTCGGCTTTCACTGATTATTCCTTGGCCGTACACATCACAAATCTGGCGATAAATTTCAATTGGTTTGTGATTTTTCGCCAACAAAAACCGTATTACAGCTCGCACTTGTCAACTGGCGGGATTTTTAATTGCAGCGCTCATTTTAACACTCTACTGTATTCAAAGTACGATAGGAACGATGTGCAAACTACCACGGCTGGTTGCGTACTGAATGTATGAACAGTCTGACGCCAAGATGGTGGCGCTAGGAACACCCATTGTTGCGCCAGGTCAAAACGTCTGTTACTTTCTAGACAGCCCTCGTATATGAGCGAATTTTGAAGTTAACAGAAAGAATGAGAAAGGTTAAATAAATTTAGTAACGAAAAATAATTTATTAAAGGAAAGATAAAAAAAAAAGTAATTTTAGAAATACTAAGCTAATACATAGCGCAGAGTAAAAATAAATAAATCATAAACTGGATTTTTTAATTACAAGTAATTTGGTAAATTCGTGTATCACTGCGCCAGCGCAGAGTATATTACAATGTATTAGTTTACTGCATATGTTATCCGTGAATGATTTGTATAAATTTGGAAATAAGTACGATTTTGTAGTTATTAATGATAGTTCTGAATTGTTATATTGAGATAAAAATAAATATCATGTTACCAATTACGAAGAACTTAATTAGATATTGAAAAAATAAATATAAAGGTTACACTTATAAGTACGCAAAGATATTAGTAAGTAACTGTTACCAAACTGATAGGAGAGAAAATCTGAGTGAAAAGTCATAATATATGACGAAAATAATTTGAATTACAGTAATATAGCAATAAACAACTATAGCTTGACATTTTCGGAAGAAAGAGAGATATTAACGTCGCCTGATGGAGTAACGGTTACGCAGAAAGAACAGATAACAGATAGCGGTAACGTTTTGTATATGCTCGTAAATCAAATGGAACGCATATTACGGCAAAATAGAGAAATACAGGAAGATATGATGGATAATTTTAAGACGGAAATTTCTGAATTGAAAAGAAATCTCGGCGAAAAGATTAATAAATTAAAAAAGGACTATGAGTAAAGAATATAAAATCAGAGGCGCTTTGCAACGTGTACATAGCAACGTGAACTTCCTGGATCAAGACATTTCTGACCCGGCCGAAAAGCTCGGTGTAGGTTATCGTAATTTGTGAACTGATTGTGAACAGGGTAATCACGGAATAGGAAGGAACCAGGGTTCAAAATACAGGCAGAAACGCCTACAACTAGACAAGAAATTCTAAAAATAAATAATGAAGCACGAGAACGAGAGGACAGGATGAATAGGTCTGAGAACATTATAGGGAGGACCGTTAGTGATGATTCGAGAGGTGTCATGCCGATAGAGCAAAATAATGTTGTCTACAGTGTACAGGATTGTAGACTGAAATTACCTGAAATTAAGTTTGTACCAGATGGTGAAGTACGCCCAGCATTATTTATGAAGACATACAGTGCTGTTTTGCTTTCTTATTGGAATGATAAGGAGAAAATTAGATATGTTAGAAACATGTTATCTCGAGATGCCTATGATTAGGGCATAGAAGTTGGTGTAAAATGTGAAAGATTCCATGATTATGAGGAATCTTTTATAAATAAGTACTGGTCAAAACACAGCGAAGTGTAAAAAGTAATTTCAGAAATTACCCTACAGTAGGCAACATGGGAATTTGCGTAAATTTTGTGAAGACAAAATAAAAGAATTAAGGTGCCTAGAGGACCCCATGTGTGTTGAAGATATATTAGACACGCTTCAACTAAAGATACCTACAAGGGTGCTAGATAAATTAATTTTGCAACAATGGAGTAGTATAGAAGACTTTCTTGGGTCGATGGACCGAATGGAATAATGGAAGGACGTGTTTGAAGCAGATAATGAATAGACAACAGAATGTAATCGAAACAACTATGGAAGATATGAGGTCAAAGATGAATATATGAAAGAAATAGGAAATTTGAGAAGTGGTTTCGGGAATGCCAATAGAAATCCAGAAAGTTTCCTCGATACACATAGAAATAATCAACGGGAGGATTATCATCGTGAAATGTTCGATACGAAGAAGACAGATGTTTCAAGAAATTAAAGGTCGGAAAACCTGTAGCCGAGGCTAACGTGGTCCTTTCAGCCTTGGGGGGCAAGAGGTTAGGACCGAAAATATGTAAAGAAGACAAAAAGAATTATAACACATGCAGATTAGGAAGCAAGAAAAAATGATGACTGAAACGAAAAACTATATCATGCGGTTGAATGCAATATGATGAAACAATATGTAAATACACCAGAACCAGTAAATGATGACGCACCTTTAAAGTGGCGGAAAAGTTTCAAAAGAAATGAAAAGAAAAAGGAAAAAGAAAATACTAAAGAGCAAGAATTAGAATGGAGGAAAAGGGAAATAACAGATTATTAGGAGCAGTTGACTCAGATGTTAATACCAAACGAGAGGTTATCAGTAACGAAGAAGAGAGTGATAAAGAAGCAGATAATGTGGAAAAAGACGAGTAAATTGATATCAACGTAGAGGTGGATAATAGGGAAATTGATACAGAAGAACAAGAAAATGATGATGTTAGTATCAAAGAAGAGAACAACAATAAGAGGTCATATAATGAAGAACATGATGATGACGATGTTAAGAGGAATATAGCAACAAGAAATCACTCACTGAAGAAGAAGAAAATAATGAAATCATAGAAGAGGAGAATATTAAAAAATCTAATATCGGAGTAACCGAAGGTGACATTAATACCAAAGAAGACCACAACGATTTTAGAAGTAAACCCGAGGAGACAAGGGAAATTAAGGTACAAGAAAACGAAGAGCCTACGAAGGAAAGAGGAATAATTGATATATTCAAAGAAGCAGAGAAAAACGACAAATGAAGGAGATAACCAGTGGAAGAAACAAGAAGTGAGGGGACATGATGAAGGGAATGATTAGGTAAGAAAATTAATAAATTGGAAAACAAGAAAGAAACGAGTATTAGATTTAGAATATGAAGGTCAGAGAAGTCGTAAGTTTAAGGAAGTGTAGAACACCACCAGGGATGCAAGGAATATTGAATCCTGGTGGTGGGAAAGAGGAAGATAAGCTGTTTTGGTTTGCTGTTTTATTGTTTTCCATTATATAATATGAGATCATTTTTTAAAAAAAAAACGTTTGAATTGTGAGAGTAATAAGTGGTGACATTCCGTATTGGTCGAATTGTAAATTCTTTGCTGACCAATACACAATGTGTGTGTGTGTGGGGGGAGGGGGTGGGGGCAGATGTGAGGTGCACAACCGCACCACTTGTGAATTTTAATATTATAAATTTATTTCCTATTAAGTAATTATGATTTAGGACATTAACTTTGTGTTTCTAAGTTCTAAGGTCATTGAACTTCAAGTCAGAGGCATAGAAGATCTGTGGTGAGGATAAAAAAGAGGAAAGAAAAGAAATGAGAGGAGGCTTGGTTGGAAGAGCTTAATGAAGAAACTAGTTACAAAATCCTGGCGGGATTTAACATTGAAAACATGAGCCCGAGGGCAGAAGAGTATGATAATAAAATTAGTGAATTGTGAAAGTTGTATTTGGTAATTAATTGTCGCGTGGTGGGTAAACGGTTGACGTTCTGGCCTCGCATTCGGGAGGACGCGGGTTCGAATCCCCGTCCGGGCATTCATATTTGGGTTTTCCACGGTTTTTTTTTTTTTTGTAACAGTTTAACGTCTCTTTTTAACAACGTGGTCTTTAGAGACGGGAAATGATGGGGGCAAGGAATGGGAAGGAATTCGGCCATGGCCTTTTGAAGGAAGCATCCCGGCATTCACCTGGAGTGATTTGGGGAAACCATGGAAAACCCAAATCTGGATGCCCGGACGGGGATTCGAACCGCCGTCCTCCCGAATGCGAGGCCAGAACGCTATCCGTTACACCACCACGCTCGGTTCCACGGTTTCCCCAGATCACTCCAGGCGAATGCCGAAATGTATCCTTGAAAAAGGCCATGGCCGAATGCCTTCCTGTTCCTTGTCCCCAGTCCCATCCCGCCTCTAAGGACCTTAGCCGTCGATGAGGAGTAAAGCAGTAAGTAAAAAAATAAATAAATAAATAACTGTCGCTTCTAAACGGAAGATGAAAAGATAAGTGGCTGATCTTTGTTTCTTATTGAAATTGTAATAAAGAAATGGAATTGATACTTAAAGGATATTTGATATGAATTTAATAGTCATTTGATTGTATCGGTGGTGTAAAAAAACCAGTTACGGATATAGCGGACTAAATAAAAATCATTTTGATCTGATCTGACACTGAAAATATATTGACTATTAGGGTATTTAATTTCTAAAAGCAAAAATAAGTGGTAAAGGTAAGGTTGTAAGGAATATACATTCATGCAACAAACAAAATACCTTTACAACAGGAATGCAAATTTCACGTTGGGCTACGTGCAGAAAAGGGGGGGGGGATATAAAATAAATCGGAAATGGATTCATGTAATTTATTGACGCTCCCTTACAAAAAAGGAATGAGATTCCACAAAACCAGTCCCTGTAAAAATTGGCAAGTCTCGTGTCTGTTTAGTGACCAGAAGTTATGAGGTCCTGCCCTGAGCCAAGTCCACACCTTACAGTTTGTGTCACTTCACTTTCTAAAACAGAATGATTTTTCTGTGTGTAATAGATCGTGGATTTAAAATAAAAATTAAAAGAAAAACCGCGCGCTGTCTCTGTCGTAACGCATTACTTTACTCGGAATCCGAACCACGCGTCCCAGGGTGATCCACGCGTCCCAGGGTGATCCACGCGTCCCAGGGTGATCCACATGGACGATGCAAGGATTTGCGCGTCAGTTTAAAGAAGAGCGGTTAAAGTAGGATCAGCACTCGGGTACCAAGCGTGGTAGATGGATGGATGGTAACTCTCCTCTGGCCTCGTATTCGGGACGACGTGGGTTCGAATCTCCGTCCATCCATCCAGATTTGGGTTTTCCTTGATTTCTCCAAATCATTCCAGGTGAATGATTCCTTCAAAAGGTCATGGCCGAATTCCTTCCCGTTCCTTGTCCACAATCCCATCCTGTTTCTCATGACCTCGATGATGTCGATGAGGCATAATGCCATAAGTAAAAAAAAAAAGAAAAAAAAAAGCACTTTGGCACTTCCAGTCGCCCGCTGTCGTTTGAGGCTCTGGTTTTCCAGTCGGTACAGCTGGACACTAGCACAGTAGTGGCAGAGGCATACTTACAGCCGCGCCGCGTCCCGCATGCTGGGATTGATGGACTGCGTCCCGCCTGGCTCGAGCCGTGTATTATGTCGTCGAGATAGTCCCCGTTGCATAACGTGTTATCTCCCCCCTCGTTACCACGCTCTAATCCAGAGCCTCCGCACTATCGCGACACAATAACCAATTAATCAGTGGCAGAATCGCGATTCTAGTGCTCTGAAACACTGCTGTAAGCAGCGGAATTGTACTCTCCCGTCAGATCTGTCACAGATCACACCCTATCCTGCTTTACAGAGCGGGCAAACCTTCAACCTCAACGTTCTGTGATGTGGTGTGGGTGTCCACCGCATTCTCGCCTACTCGTGGTTTCATCGTCCTTCAAACACTTTCCATAGATGCTCACTACAGTAGCACGCGAACAGCCGACCAGCCTCCCCGCTTCCGAGATGCTTGTTCCCATGAGCCACGCCCACAAACCGCTGGCCCGCAATTTAAGTTAATTTCGAGACCAGTGCGTAGAAATCTGGTGTCAGATACCTCTGGAAACCTACGAAGGTCTTGTAGAATCCATGTTTCGCCGAATCGCTGCTGTATTTTGTTCGAAAGGTGAATATTCTAGTAAGTAGATGATCATAACGTTTTGGCTGATCAGTATAGACGCAACGTGAAGTACGATGTAGTGCCAAAAGTGCTGGGAGACATCCAAATATCGTGTGGGAAACAGACGTGGTATTGACTCAACAACTGGTCAGAAGTCCGCTGAACAAAAATTCAGTCAAACTCCCCCTAAAACCGTCCATAATGGTGAGCAGGACGTTCTGCACGAACTAACCTTTCGATCACGTCCCAGATATCTTCGATTCGATTAATATCTGGCGGTCTAGGTAGGCAGATCGTTGGCTAGAATTCTTCATAGTGGTCCTCAATCCAGTTGTTAACTATTTCGGCAAAGTGACATGGCGCAGTCCTGTAGAAATCCATCCCTTTGGGAACATAAAGCCATGAAACGGTCTCCAAGTAGCTGAACGTAAATATTTAAAGCCAATGGTCGGTTGAGCTCGACAACCAGCGTCCACGGGTTCATGAAGTCTGCGTCCCACCATCAGCTATTACCAACGAAAATCATGGCTCATCTGACCACGCTACCTACTTATCGCGCTCTTTGTAATGAATGACTTGCATCAGTTTTTGTAACAAATCCAGGTCACCATATCTTTTGGGATCATTCCAAGTAGCTACCTACGTCATTATATCGAAGCAATGATAGGTCTCTGTTTTCATTGCGAGCCATTTGCTTACAGAAGCCGATTGTAAAACCATCAACCTCAGCCGACAGTAAGTAATCACTATGGTGGGCACACGGTTTGGGTTAAGTGTCGCAGCTCGCTCGGTTAGCACGCGACAGTAGACGTTGCTGGGTTCGGACATTAGGTAGACTTGGTCGGCACTGCGTTGTCCATGGCGGCAGGTAACGCCAGAAATTACGTATTCACGGCATACTATTGGCAGTGTGGATTGAGAAATGTTAAATTCGCGAACACTTTGTGAAATAGAATGTCCCGTGCTTCTAGTCTACATCTACATCTACACATATACTCTGCAATTCACAAAATTGTGGGTGGCAGAGGGTGCTCAGCACCAAAGCTAATCTCTTTGCTGTGCATTCCAATCCCTAATGGTACGAGGGAAAAAAGAATTCATATAAGAATCAGTCCGGCACCTTATTTCTCTAATTTTATCTTTCCTGTCCTTCCGACTCAAATAGGTTGGTGGAAGAAGTATTTCACTACACTCAAAAGTGAAAGTGGGAGTACGCATGTTTACTAATAAGTTTAAACGAAACGTGCGTCATCTATCTACCAGAGACTCCCAGCCTAGTATACTAATCAGTTCTGTGACGCTTTCATAAGGACTGTAGCAAGCGGTCACGAATCGAGCGGCTCTTCTCTGTACTTTCTCTATACTTTCGATCAACCCCTTACGAAACGGATCCCAAATGGCACAACAATAGTCCAAATGTGGACGCACAAGAGATTTGTACGCTATCTCCTTTGTTTGTTCATTACAATTTTTCAAGATTCGACCTATGAATCGCAGCCTAGAATTTGCTCTACCTACTAACGAATCAATGTGTATGTCCCATTTCATGTTCCTTTCTACTGTTACTCCCAAATATTTCATAGAATCGACCATATCAATAACTGTATTGTTTAACTCGTATTTCTAAACAATTGGATTCTTTTTGTTAGTTATGCTCATTGTCTTGCACTTTTTACAATTTAGAGTAAGTTGCCACTCAGCGCACCAAGTCAAAATAACATCCAGATCGCGCTGAATTTCTAAGCAATCGGCCAAATTTCTTACTTTCCTATAAATAACCACATCATCAGCAAACAATCTAAAAATGCTTTTCACTTTGTCTCCGAGATCGTTTATAAAAATTAAGAAAAGAAGTGGTCCAATTACACTTCCTTGAGGTACACCAGATGTAACATCTAGATTAGAAGAACTTTCTCCTTCAACGACAACATACTGCGACCGACCAGTTAGAAAATCCTTTATCCATTCACAAAGCTGATCCGATATACCGTACGCTCGAAGCTTCGCTAAAAGGCGGTTGCTCAAACATCCCAAAAATTTCAATAAAGACGGTGGCTATGGATTAAGCGAAACGTGGAAATGTGCACTCGTGGACATTCACCACACAAAACCTCCAACGACAAGATCTCTGGAACAGTTGACATCCGCTGCCGCTAACCAAAACAGTTAGCTCAGTGACGGAGTTGTGTGAAAACCACACCATTTCGATTCTGGAAACCCTGATGAAGGCACCAGGTTGGGCGCCGAAACGTCGGTACTAATCCATTAATTAAAGCAGTGCGATCACCGAAAAAAGTAAGTGGAATATTTGATTTCATATCGATGTTTATTTCTCAGTATAATCAGCACGTTGAAGATGGAATGCGTTAGTGGCTTATGATAAAATATATGGACTGAAGAACAGAGAAAGGAAAAAGCATAGACTGTTTTATATATTTAATTAATAAAGTTTTTCCTGCAGTATTGACACTGTTCTCAAAACAATTTGAAGATAAAATATGGCGTCGCTACAGAGCAGTCAGAAGATGGCGAATGAAATGACGGTTGAAATACGAACCGAGGATACTCGGGATAATGAGAAGGAAGCTTAGTGTCGTATTGTCAGGTAAACATAGAGGAAACGAGACAAAAGGAAAAGCGTGAATCATCGACTATGCGCTCTCCAAAGTTAAAACAAATGCAGACAACCTGGTCGCAGGTTTCTATTATTATAATTTTCCTTCGGCCATGTAGGCCATTTAACCATTACCGATTTACGTGATTCCCAGTTACATAATTCATTATACACGTTAAAATGGCAAGTTGCATGTTGCATTATGTACGGTACATGTTAACGAGGATCACATTCACCTATCTTCACGCGCACCATATGTTCATCACAGAGCTTTATTACCTGTATTTGAAAAACATTATTTGGGGTTGTCTAAGATTTTTTTACTAGCGTTTTTTTGATGGCACTAATAATGTCGATTGCGTGCTTATTTTACCGCAAATAAAGTATTTCCACTTAATATATGGTTAAGATAAAAGTATACCGAGAAAAATAATAATAATGTATGTTAATTTATTATGAAGTATTGAGCAGTCTGGAGAAGTTTCCCTGCAGCGTGGTAACTAGAGGCTAGACAATAGCAACCACCACTTCAATAAAGCAGCCAGTCGAACAGAACCTTGAAACAATTATTAACTCCTGCGGGTTTTCTTTTCTTTTTTATGAGCCCAACTGTCACATTTTTAGTTACCGCTGTTTAAACTAATCCTAATCTAGATATTCACATTTCATACCTTCAACCAGAAATACCTACTCCGCCTGATAATCGTACAAAACCTGAAAGTTTTCATAGCATTACACTTGTTCCTTCCACCGTGCCACTTTACGAAAAATTCTAAGAAACGGATTTTTTTTTGTATGTAAATAGTGATATGTTTCATAACACTCTCCACAATCTGTTATTGGAGCCAATTCTTCCAGCCTATCAAAGTAAAACTCTAGTTCGTTCAACAGCTGTCTTTTTGACGCTATTCCAAGATAAAATACATGATTAAAACATGACTCTTATTAAATGAGGAAGTCATTTCATCACTCGCTGGAATAGCGTCCTAAGAGATTAAGCAGTTTACCTTGGAAGAGCAACAGAGCAGAGCTTTACCAGAGCCGTAGCTCAGTTCCGTCGGGAATCAAAACGGGGACTTTCAGTCCCTGCGCGTACAGGCTGCCCAGCGCGATCGCTGTGGACTGACGTTCGGGAGAACGCGGGTTCGAATCCCCGTCCGGCTATACAGATTTTGATTTTCCGTGGTTTCCCGAAATCCTTCCAGGGAAAAGCGTGGACAGTTCCTTCCATTCACTGCACCGCCTTAAAATTATTCCCATTCCAAAGCTAATGGGCCTGTTCACGTCCTGGTCGATGCTTCTGAGTCCCTGTCCCGGCGGAGGCGACTAGGTACCTCTGAGTCTACAGGTAGAGGTCGGAGAGCCGCCTGTATTGAATCAAACCGGTACATCCTTATCTTTAAACGAGCAACTCTTAAATATATTTGTAATCTCGCAAACGTCTCTAAAGATTCTGACGAAATTTCGTATTTATATAACATTTTGTTTTTTAAGATTACCTAATAGTTGTCTTCCCTGCAAAACAGCAGTTTTACAAAATACGAACAACTTTTGCACTTCGTATCTCGAAACGGCTCTAAAGTCACCTCGTATACGAATCAGGTACCAGAAAGCCTACTAACAGTTTCTCTTTGGTTTCAGCAATTAAATATTTGAACAATCAGTTCTAGTATACTAGCTGACCCGTGGGAATAGTAGCACTACATGTTTAATTCAATATTTAATTAAATTGCAATAGAGCGCACGCTCCGGTGGCCATTTCCCTACACACCCATCTTCCCCCTATCCTGCATCCAACTACATTTTTGTCCTCTACAAATTTTATCTTTAAATTCTTTCAACGTTTTTGTAGATTATTCATCATTCCTCTTGGTAACTGACACCCTTACCTAAAAAAGAGAATCTTCCTACACCCTTGTGTCTGAAATCGAGTGCCAGCTTGTGATTGTAATCATTTAAAAAGAAGATATTTAAAAAATAGATATTGGCTTTGTCAGTAGTGATACTTTTCAAAACTTCTCAGAAAATAATATTAGCCGTTATAATGTAATTATCGTTTACTTTTTGATCGTATGTGTCTTTAACACAAACATCAATATTACTGAATTGTTAAAAAGTGGTTATCATTAATACTACCAGTTTAATTGTAAAAATTTAAAAAAAGTAGACATTTAAAAAATAGATACTAGCTTTGTCAGATTAGATTTTTTCAAACAATTTTACCTTACAAAACTTCTTTGAAAACAATATTAACACAATAGCAGCATTTCTATCTCGGAAACGGCTGTCGTAGAAGTTTAAGGTAATGCCTACTGAAGTTATTTAAAATTCTTTTTGATTCGAGCAAGGAAATCTCACTCAAATGCCTTGGAAGCCGTTAAGAAAAACTTTTGCCTAACTCCAAGAAAAAAAAAAAAAGTAGTAACATAGTGTCATCCTTGAAAAAATACAAGCTTACACAAAAAAAAATCTAACGCCACGCAATCCCGTAGAATTGTGAGGCATCAATGAGCCAACTGTTTTAACCTTGATTGTAGTAAGCAACTGTAGGCTTAGAAATGCATAGGAAACCTTTAGAGGAAAACTACAATCAAACTTCACGCGGTCAAGATTCATATGAAGAAAACCTAAAAGAAAATCGTTTCAATCAAGTTCCTCGAACTTCGCCCAGTGAAGACTAAATTCAAGAAAATCCTGACGAAATTCGACCTATGCTGGTTTCTATTCATGATTTGAATGAAATTTCATATGTAGATAACGATTTTCTTTTAAAGTTTGTAACATGATTTTACAACAACAAAAAAAAAAAAAAAAAAAAAAAAAAAAAAAAAAAAAAATCTTCTAATTGGTATCTAGGAACCGGCTCTAATGCAATCTCCTTAATTAAGCTAGTTTTTTATAATATATCTAATGCTATCCTATGTTCAACTCTTGTATATAGCTAACATTAATTTCTCAGAAAAGTCTCTAAGGATTTTGATGAAATCTTGGATATTGAACAGAAATCGAAAGACGCCGAGCAAAGATCGGTCACCCAGGTACTACAACAAAAACGGCAAAACCTTCACATTAAAGGCGAATCTAAATTCTATCAACAGGCTTAATTCAGAATCAAGCACCTCTCGACATGTGTGTTCCACGTGGTGGAAAACTGCGCCACAAAGTGGTTCAGGATTAGAATATAGTGGACATTCGAACTGAAGTCATATTATCGATCCCAAAAAAAATTGCTTTAGATAGCATTTGCTGTGCTGATCAAAAACTGTTATGTTCAATTTTTGATAAAAATGAGTCATTAATACTTAAAAAATTGTATGGGTGAAAATCTATTTTTTTTCGCGGCCCTATATTAAAGTGTCAAAGTCAAACTTTATGCAATAGTAAGAACCTATCCTACTTAATATCACGTCAGAAAAATTTCTTGTGTATCCTTGCCGCTTTAACTGCAGGGTGCAAGTGAATTTCAGAATTAAGGGATATTAGACATTCGAACTAAAGTCATAATATCGATCCAAATAAAAAAAAAAATGATTTAAATAACTGCTGTACTGATCAAAAACTGTTATGTTCAGTTTTTGGTAAAAAAATAAATTAAGGGATAGTAAATATTCAAACTGAAGTCATAATATCGATCCAAATAAAAAAAAAATAAATGATTTAGATAACTGCTGTACTAATCAAAAACTGTTATGTTCAGTTTTTGATAAAAAATAAAATATATTTTCACCCATACATTTTTTACATATATTTTTTAAAAGTATGAAGGGCTCATTTTGACTGTTGCATATTGTTTGATTTCGACACT
The DNA here is from genome assembly GCA_031002005.1 of Vandiemenella viatica. Classification (NCBI taxonomy): domain Eukaryota; kingdom Metazoa; phylum Arthropoda; class Insecta; order Orthoptera; family Morabidae; genus Vandiemenella; species Vandiemenella viatica. Next base: position 4,484,106 of record CM061920.1, on the reverse strand, counting down.
TTAACATAGGGTCGTGAAAAAAAAAATAGATTTTCACACATACATTTTTTATATTTCTTTTAAGGTGTTGCACCCTGTTTGCACGGACGAGGCTCTGGTGACTGAAAGATTCCCGGTATAAGGAGTCACCCACTGCTTGCCAACGGCCTCCGAAAGGAGGGCGGAAGAGCGGGGAGCGGTTCAGGGCACCTTCTTGCCCTTGGGGTTGGAAACGGCCCCTAAAGGCGGATGAATCAGAAATGATCAACGGCATGGGGATGGAGAAGGCAACGAGAAACCACTTCATTAAAGACCAAAAGGTATCCCGAGGACATGTAATCCTTTCAAATTATATCAGATTTTTGACTGGTCATTGAAACACTCATAGCTTATAGAAAGTTTGGACTATAGCTTATACTCGCTTATGACCTTAACAGTATCAATTTTATGTGAACAGGTTTTGCTAACTCGTATTTTTTTGATGTGATATCTTCAGTTCAATCAGAATTAGATTTTGAATACTCCGCCTGCTTACCTCAGGTTGATAGTAGGGATGTAACGGACCTCCGTATCCGCATCCGCAAGTGCGGAACCTCCGCTTGGAACCCTACCTGCGCATCCGCAGTTTTTATTGTGTATGTATAGCGAAGCCATTGTTTACATTGTTATATATACCATAGGATGATTCCACCCATTAACGCTATTAGAAAGGGTCCAACAAAATGATCCAAGCAGTCGTTTACAATCGTCCTTATTGCACACTCGTAGGATGTTTCTTCCAATAATGATCCAAACGCTTGGATAGCAAGGACTGGTGTTTGTCTGGGAGTGCAATAATATCGAACACATCCTAAATTTAGTGCTGCAACCCCTTTCACTGCCCGTCAATATTCTTTTATTGGAAAATCGGATCATCGTAGGTCCTACAAGTTGTACTGTGAATGCGCCACCAGAGCGTTGGAAAGGCGGGTGGCGGGCACGGAGGCGTGGTCTTGTGCTTGACACCTGAATTAGTCGAGCCGCGAACTCCGCAAAGTTCATATGACAAAGATTGTTTATATACACGTGAGTAGAAATGTAAACAATTTAATTTACTTGCGAAATCATCCCCCGCTTGTTGTTATTGAAAGATGAAGCAAAAAATAAATAAATAAATATGGCAGCAGTTTATGGAAATAGGTTTTGCTTATGTAAAAATGTAGAATTAGGGATAAAAACATACTTATTTTGATTTTAAGTTTATTTTTGATAAGATATTAAAATTTAAATAATTATAAATGCATTTTTCCGCCTCTTCATCCGCTTCCGCAAAACATCCCCCGATGCGGATGTCAAGCATTCAATATCCGCAAAGACGACTTCAGCTACAACCCTAGTCGAGAGGCGCTGCTCTAGCGAGTGACGTCACACATCAGAGCTGCCACCCGAATCGAGTCGCACTGTACTTCACGTCTCTAGAGTCTACGAAAGTAATGGAGTACGTTAAAATACTGCTTCCTAGCATACACACATCCTCTCCTAACTGCTTGACGTTTTACGTAAAAAAATAATAACCGAACTACAAAGCTATTGACTATCTAGTGCAGCGATTCTGAATATTTAACAATCCAAGGAACAGTAAAATGTCAAAAACAACTGGATAGATCACTAATTTAGATTGATATAAATTTTTATCTACATATGCACATTAACAAATCCTACCAATTGTTTTAGGGATCGGCCAACCGCGGCTCCTGGAATATATTATTCATCTTAATTGGCAATAATAATTGAGAATGTAGAAAGAAAGGACATGTTAATTGTTCTCAAAAACACTTGGAAGATTTTGCCGGATTCACACGAGTTCAAAATTTTTCATTGGTATTCATAATATCTTTGGCTTCCAATATGAACCTTAGTAAAAATAAATTGAGAACCCAAATAATTCATGAGAACTTGGATTCATGTTTGAAATTAAAAAAAAAAAAAAAATAAGCTATGCACTTAACATCGTAAGACTTTCTGAAGAAACAAAAGCACACTGTTCATGGTGAATTTATTATTGAATAAATCATATTAAAAATTATTTTTTAAAATATAACTATGCCTATGGTTCTTATAAATTTTTCCCCACTCCATTAAAGAAGAAATTGGCGCTTTAGCCTCTAAAGATTGGCGACCACTGTTATAGGTTCATATCGTGGTCACTGAAGACCTAACTCTGCGATTAGGCCCTCATAAAACTGTCATTAACTAAATCCTCAAAAGAACGCCGCTGTCTTTGATGCCAGCTCCAAACTTTTTTACCATAGTAACTTTTAAGCCACATCCTAATATCCTGGAAATATCAGATTTTTGAATGGTCTTTGAAATATCCATGGCTTTGATTTATACGCTTATAGCTTTTACTCTCTTATGGGCATATACTCTACGAATACCGTATTCGTGTCATGCCAAGAATTTTTATTAATTTATTTTTGTTAATATATCTTTAATTCGGCTAGAATTAAATTTCAAATATTCTGCTGGCAGATTTGATGTAAATGTAATTTAATGTAAAATCACCCATTGAAAATAAACTTTTTGTGTGTTACTTAACCTTTAAATCTGCGTTACTGTAGCAGTCAAATGTGTCGTGAAAAATCTTTTATCCATGCACTGTATACGATGTTGTCTATTATACAATGAACGGGAAAAAATTAAACACGTAAGCCATGAGTTATGGAAATATGTTGTCAAAATTTTTTTTATCCATTCACTTTAAAAATAGTTAAATATTTTAGTGTTTAATTTTTATCTATAATCTGTAAATGTTGTATGAAATATATATAAAGTACAGGGAAAAAAGCAAACCCAAGATGTGCTCTATTATTATTAATTAATCAAAATTTATAACTTAAATAAATCCTTTACATTTATTCAAGTGTTATGTGATTTATTAAAACCTAGCCACTTCACCAAGGCCTTATTATTCCTTTTCCTTATCACCCGTTCGACCATAAATTTGCTTGGATGTTTTGTTATTTGTAATTCTTGATGATAAAATTCTCGTGCAATATCTGTACTCTTGAAGTAAATACATTACAGGATTCGTTGTTTACTTTTCTGATTTGTAAACATTTCACTTAACGAGTTAGGTAGATAGCCTTTCTCAAACTTTTCTTCGGATCTAGTGATTCTGACATGGTCACCAACCTTCAATTTTGCTGGTGTGGTAGCCTTAACGCTGTAGAAAGTACAGAGTTTTCCTTAACACTAGAGGGTTTCATTTTGTTGGTGCTATGCCACTTGTTATAATTTGACATTAACTGGAGAAGAAGGTCACTCCACGGATGAGAACCACGTCTGCTGAATGCTGCCACATTGTTTTGTTAATAGTTCTGTCTAGTCGTTCAAACATTAATGTCTTAGATGAGTGTATGTTAAGTGGTGATTAATACCATGGTTAGTCATGAGCTTTTTGAACACTGAGTTGTAAAATTCCTTTCCGTTGTCGGAAGTTTCTAGGAAGACGACCATCACTTAATATTCTCTTCATAGCTCCAGCAACTACAGTGCCTGTCTTGGACTTGAGGGTACTGACCATGAGAACTTTGAATAAGTATCAATCGCCATCAGTATATACTACTTGTAGTCGCTGTTTTTACGAGACCATGGGATTGTTTCCCCAATACCAGCTTGCCATAGACTGACTTCCAGAAGTAAAATTCGATTCCGAATATAAAATTTCTCTAAGGATAAGGTAACTGATTTAACCGGAGAATCTCGCGATTTCAACTACTTGGCCAATTATTTGGTTATGTAAACTATCAACGAGAAGTTGGTTATTAGAGCAAAGGACAATTCACTCAAGTGCGTGATACAAACACTGGTGAAAATAGACTTCGCTAAACCAAACTAAATTAGATCTCTGCTCAGATTAAAACCTCGATTTCACATCTCAGTCTACGCTGTGTAGATATCAAAGTTTATGCAATACGCATAGCGTGCAGCATATGTACAGGACGTTACGTTAACGGTAAACTGGGATGTACATTACACGAGTTTTTTTGCAACAGTTCTACCAGGTACAAGAGTGTAGAAGTACCCGCTAATGTCATGTATCAGCCCATCAAAGTAAAAACTTTCAGCAACATTAACGTATCAGTTCTCGGCCATTACGTTAATTTAGTGGAGTTTAGAAGAGAAACCATTACTCTGATATTACATGAAATTTATATTAGCTCTCGAATCACTAATCACGTTACATATTATCATATGTATCAGTTCCCTCTAAATCTTCCCCCACTTCTTGCTTATCATCATCCGATACTAACAGTTTCTTTTTATATACCCTAACTTTTAGCTTTAAACATTTTTCGACTAAAATTGAACTGGGACTTTATGACACTTTATTGACGTCTGCAGTATCTAAATACAAATCTATTAGCCCTTGCATTGAACAACGAGTATAGTCAAGAAGCACTTTCAGTAATAACACAAACTCGTGCTTCTTGCTACTTAAAACCCAGGACTGCGTGTGGTTTATGACGTTGGTCACTGCTGGCAGGACGTCGACCATGATTTTCTAAGTCGATTTGCCGAGAAACATACAACAGGCATGACGTTTTTGCTCCAGCCACTATTTGGGACGAGATGGTGTGGCTGCCAAGTGAGACACACTTTTATACATGTTTACTATTGTTGAAAAAGCCTCAAATTGTATAGACTAGCTGTTTAAACATTACCAATTCTTTATGTGTAAGCGTGATTTTATTGTATCCCACTTTTTCGAGTTTAGGCGTCAGACCTACAACAAGCCGTATGTTGTCACTGCTGCTTAGCTTGTAGCACTTTTCTATCTTTTTATTTTTTCAGTGAACTGCAATAGACGAGCATCACCATGGGATTGGAGGTGAACTGGCTGGTGTGATGAGTACTTACCTCTTCTTTGGAAAATTCTTCTTGAACCAATGAAAATATTTTAGTTTGCTTGGATGGGAATTGAAATATTTCTGTGTACCTGCGCTGTGGTGTCAGGTGCGCGCTATCACGACCGGTACGGGACGCGGAAATAGCTGGAGTTGCCTCAGGCACTGTTTGGTTGGCGACACTCGACACTTGATGAACCTCGGGTGCTGGTAATACCAAGACACCTGGGGCTCAGGAAAAACCAAGCGAGACAAAAGATACGCCCTCTCTAACACACTCCCCAGCGTCGACTGGGTCGCCATAGGTGCCAAATTTCCTCAAACGTCCATTTGAATTGCCCGCCACGCAAAGTTCGGCACGCGGAAGAGTGGAATGTCTCTGTCCAAACAGAAAAAAATCTGGAATCAAGCTGAAAAATGGTAGTGTATATTCAATGAATTAAAATTTTCCTAATATATGTTAAAAAAAAATCTTTTATCTGTATCCGTCACTTCTGTATTCATTTGGAGAATTTGTTTGTATCATTAATGAAAAGTGGAGAAATTAAAGAACTGAATCGTCGCTCAACTCAATAATATATGAGCTCGTCATACATTTTAATTTAAACGTAGATAATACAGATGCTATAGAAGTGTTTATTAAGAACATGTATGAGTATTTGTTGAATGTATCGGAAAACAATGTAAAATGTGTATTCAAATATAAAAAATAAATGAACTCTTTTTCTGTAGAGTGTGCTCTATGTTTGCCATCTCAAACAACATTTGGAAAGGAGCTTGGGCGACAAGTAGTTAGAGGTCGAGGCAATTTATTTTTAGACTTTAATTTCACTAAGGAGCATTGGTTTTATAGCTATTTTTAAAGTTTTTCTCACAACAGATAACTTTTAAAATTATTTTGAATATGGTTTTCGTTCGATTAATTTTGAAGAGATGATGCTGTCAGTTGCGTGAACACTGATAGCGTCTGTCGTCGATTTCATGAAGCAGAAGCTACAGTCAATTTTAATTTCGATATATAATATTCAGTTTTTTTATATTACTGCCTAATTATACAATACAACAACAATTACATCATTTCAACCCAATTAAAAGGCATATTTGCAATAATATATACTTAAAACGCAAATTTTGTCATCTATGACGTCAACTGCCACTCTATGACGTCATGCTATTCTTCTTTTTTTGTCCAATTTACGATCAGAGATGTTGTTCTAGGTTATAGATGTTATTTAATAACAGTTATATTTAGCTAAGCATCAGTAAATGAATTGACTGTCAGGACGTTGCAAGAGAAGTAAGTATTTCGTTTAAATTGAGATAATAATTATTATTTACTTGTATTTACTTAATATTCGTTTGATGTGAAAGTATTCGTTAAAACCTTTGACCATAGCTATGTAAGATAGAATCTTTAATTTCCTTGTAGCAATGATTAGATTTTTATTATAATCTGTACTTGACTTTAAAGAGGGTATAAGTAAATTATTCTAAAAATATATTTTAAATTGTTTTCATTAGTGTCCTGTTGTTCTACACTGATCGTAATCTACACAGCCTAGACTATAATTAAATCTAATATTACCTGTCATGACGTATGTTGTTAAGATTTTTTAATTTCCTTTCCTTTTCTTATGACATGTTTCAGCCGTATGAAATTGCATTAGCCATTCAACCGTTGTAATATCGATCTGAATCACGGATAACATGAAAGGTAGATGTAAAAAGCCCGTGAAGATTTTTGATTCAGTTTATATCGCGATGCATAATTGCCACTAAAATGTGAAACAGTACATGTATTAATATGCGTGTAATTGAAGTATTGTTTCTATGGCGAGAAGTTTAGTATGTAGTTAGTTTGAAATGCAACCTGGACCGGGATAGCAACAGAAAACTTTTGTTACAGCGCAAAGGATTAGGAATTACATTATGCTTTATTTTTTCTATTTATTTAAGTGATTGCTAAGAAACGAATTGCCAGAACACTGAAAGAAGAGTCTGTATTTCGTTTAAATTTGCATATTAATCATCACTTGATTTTTTTACTGAAATCATTACTTGGTTTGAATGAAAAACGTTCCAGATTGATCGCGATCTATGCGGGATAAACCACAATTAAAACTAATATTTCGTAGGATAACGTAAGTTGTTAAAATTTATTTTGAGCACCCTTAGTTTTTACTAGCGTCATTATTTCAGCCGCGCATAAGCTGTGTCAGCCGTTAAAACATCGATCTTCATCACAGATAATATAAAAGAAGATGTAAGAACATGTGACGAATTTGAATCAAGTTTATATCGCGATGCATGATGACATTGAAATGCAATACAAGGAATTCGCTTGTGATTCAAGCTTTGTTTTTCTAGCGGCAATATTAGCGGAGATTTTGATTAGGCTGAAACGGAACCAAAAACTCAAACTTTTTGCTACATCACAAGGGACGAGGAATTTCAGCATATGGAGCTTTATTTTATGACAATTCTATTTAGGTAAGGAACTAAAAAGACATTAAATGTCCGAACGCTCCGTTAAACCCGTCATTTTTGACGGGCTTTATGGCTAGTTGCTTAATTAATAAGTTAATGGAACAGTATAAATACTTTAAAGTCTTATCCGTTGGCAAATATCATGAAGAAACGATAACTAAAAAAATTAAATTGGAAAGTAACTCTTACGAAATATAACAAATAGAAAGAAGAAAGCAGAGAAGATTCACTGCAATCAGACTGATGATGAATAGAGGACGTGGTGATGGGCTGTGCTACCAGCAAAACTGAAATTACATGTTTATTGACGTTACCGTCTATTGTATTAGTGGCTTCCTTGTGACTATAATATATCAACTCACTCGCTTAGTATCGAATTAGCAGAATCTATATTTTAGATTGTAATGCATTCTCAGATCCAGTGAGTGTCTAGACTACCTTACGAGGCGCTAGAACAAAAGTGGCATTGTGCATGTGTTTCAAAGGATCCCGACGGGAAACGCTGAAACTGCCATCGGGTGAGTGAAACTGCATGACAGACTTTGCCGTTAGGGCACGGAGTATATTGCCCGTCATAAATGAAGGTCGCTTTCAGTAAAGGCACGTGTTCAAAAGCACTATACGTCAATAGCCCAATAGCAGGTAAATAACCTAGTGTCTTGAGCTATTTCAAAGAAAAGTAACGTGCGCAGTTATCGCCAGAGTGTGGGGTTTAGTGAATGACGGTTTTTGTTAACAGTGTTATGAGCTGTTGTATTTATTTTTCCGTGACGGTACGCCGCTGCTGTAGGACACCCGCGCTTCCTACAGGACAGCGCCCGCTGATAGCGACAGTGAGGCTCCTGCAGCCAGTCCCGCGCGGCACAGATACAACGCAACGCTAAAAATTCTTCCATCGTTAGAGAATTTTGCACAGTCGTCACATCCAGTTTAACGGACTGAGACGATCATGCTCTAATCTAATCACTTACGATCAATGATTTGTGCTGTAACTTTGATAAAGAGAAAACCAGTTCACTTTAGCCTTCAATAAATAATCTCAGTTCATAATTAAGAGACTCAATTTTATTGTAAACCCAATTTTGTTGGTTCTGTCCAGTCAACAAACATGTCTTCAGAATTTTTAATGAGTTATGAGTCTTAACAATTTTAAATCTCCATTGAATCTGGACGAAAAAGACTGTAAGATCAAGAAACCGTTTCCCTCGCATAAGGAACAGACCAGGGTACATATATGGTAGTACTCATATCAGGGAAGACCATCCTGTCACTTTTTAGAGGGATCATGGTATATGATTCTTGTATCAGGATTATATAACTGGTATATGCGCACAAATACAAGACACACTTGTTCTATCTCTGCTCAGCCTGAAGAGGCTTCAGCATGTCGTAGATGCGAGTCCTATCTCTCTTTATCATGAACGGAGTACAACATTTCGTGGATGCGAGTCCTATGTCCGTCCAGCGTCGAAGGAGTGCAATATGGTGCAGCTTGGGGTCCTATCTCCCGTCATCCTGAATGGAGTGCGTAGATGTCCTATCTCCTGCCAGCCTGTAGGGAGTGCAGCTTGTGGTAGAGGCCTCTGGCGTCGAGCAGCTCCTGGTGTCGGCCCTTCTCGGCGACGCGTCCCTCGTTGATGACGCAGATCTCGTCTGCGTCCTGGACGGTGGTGAGGCGGTGCGCGATGGTGATGCACGTCCGGCCCTCCTTCGCCTTGTCCAGCGCCTCCTGCACCACCTGCAACACAGTGAGACGGCGTGCGGCTGTGATCCTGGCTGTGGCCACTAGTCGGTTAGGATACCTCGCCGCCTAGACGAGTTTCTAGATTTGTACCTTCTCGCTCTCCGTGTCCAGTGCTGAGGTGGCCTCGTCCAGCAGCAGCACCCTCGGGTTCCGGACCAGCGCCCTGGCTATGGCCACGCGCTGTTTCTGGCCTCCACTCAGTTGAGCGCCCTTCTCACCCAGCCGCGTGTCATAGCCCTGAAACGGAACGGGAAAACTCTCTCTTAATCCGGAGATACTGTCAAGTCCATAAGAACTTCATTCTTTACTTCTGAGTAAAACTGTTTGAAGTACACATGTGAGAGATTTGTCTTTAGGTGTAGTTATATATATTTCATCTGCTCTATTACAACAAAAGTGTGGTCGAAAAAATTTGGTGCCAGATATATGGCGTGATAACTTAAATAGAGAAGCGGTTTGTTTAGGAGACACGTTAAATATCGCTGTGATCGTACTAAAGGGGAAAATAACTGTAGGTGATGTGGTTTGAAGACACGCGCTGAGAACTAGCATGTCGTCTTACAGCGCGTGGAAGCTTTGCGAGCACACAGCCCAGCAAGCGAATTCTCGCACACATGTTGTAACGGGTTAGTGGCATTTCCCCATTACTTTGGAAGATAATTTGAGAAGTTTTAAATATTGGCGGTTTGCGTGGTTGTCTGGTGATTTCAGCATCCGACAAGTCCGTGGGTTTAGGGACGTAGGCCCCAGTTTTAAAGCATGGGTTGAAACTGGTCTTCGTCTAGTGACGTCAGCATCTGCCGGGTCCGTGAACTCGGGAGTGTAAACCCCAAATTCGGAAGCATGGTGCGCTTGGGAGAAAGACGCATCTAGGCTTCTGGGCGGTGAGTCCGTCGTGAAAGTGAACAGTCAGTCGAGTCGACGAGAACGCGTGTTCGCGCTCAGTCATTATGATAAAGAATTAATTTTGTAGAAGGTGATTTCTTTCGTGATATGAAGGAACTTTAGTAATGCAGAAAGTATTTGCAGAATTTTATACGAATTGTTTCGTGGTGAGCCTTAGGTATAGTCTAAGAACTAGTAAGGGTGTTGTATGAATGAAAAGAGTGCATGTTATTGAGTCTAAATTGATCTTAAAGGATCGAAGTACCTATAGCGAACTTTCATAAAGTTTGGGAGCTGGAGCGAGATTATCTTATTAACTATTAAACGCATGTGTTTCAAATAAGAAGGCGCATTTTCATTTCATTTACCAACATAGCGTTGGTTGGCGACCGTCAGAGAAAGAACCAGAATCTAGTGAGTGCGCGGAAGCTTTAAAGGTTCACAGTAAGTATTGTAGCGGAACCACCAGTATAACCGCGACAATGTCGCATTATTACTTTTCTGGGAAATAGGAATAAAGTATTTATATGATTTGGTTCGTAAGAGTCAAGAGAAGCCCAGAGCTGTTTCCCAGGACCGGTTGCTCTGCTGAGTCCTAGCAACGGCGACACTCGTGGGACGCGACACCTGCTCCTGACGGCTGCACAGTGTAAGCGTGGCAGATCAACCTGTGCGTAAAGGTCATGAGAACCATTCGTCAGCTACCTAGTTGCTACGCAACGCTTTACCCCACTCTTAGAACCTCGTAGATGTCATCAGTAGCCAATCACAGTTTATTCTTTTACTAAAATCTCAACTAACGAATCAGAGATTAGACTTTTCCGCACCACCGAAGCACGACCCGCACGGACCAGAGAGCACATTAGCTCACCAGTCGCGTCCACCTGTAGACTCGTTCAGCATCACTGTACTGAGGTAATATGCTGCTCGCTGAGTTCTGTTCAAGTATTTCATGATTCCATTAAATCAGGAACTTTCCCATCTCAAGTCACTCCATCCTTCAACATATGTTATAGATCGATTCAATAGCAAGCGTAATATTTGTCATTACGCATCCATATCGTAACTAGAACCAATATTGCCGTCATATCTGGCTTGCAGTCAGTGTGTTTACGAAGTAACAGCTTTATCGGAAGTGTTTGTACCAGTGACTGTTCCTTTGCAATTGTTTATCAATAAATAGCCACTACTTGTATACGCCGTGTGTTTCCTTTAAAGCAACCTGATCAGTAGACAATATGTAAGAATAAATCTAGATGAAATATTATGCTAAGTGTCCATTTAGATGTTTGCGAGAATACGAACAGAAGATAGTATTTATATTATTTGCAGAGCTCGTTTCGGTAACTACAAGTAACAAACCAGGGTTTAACCTTATTTTATCTATATCACATCACTTACTGCTAATCGCACCGATAGTTGTTGATGATCGAGACGGATCCAAAGGGTGTTCGTCGCAATGACAGCTTCCGCTCGGCTCAACCACACGACGTAGATTATAAAACACCATTCCTCCATTTTTCTTCTCTTCGTTCGTAGCATCAGTTTGTGATCTTTACGTGATTTTCAGGTAAGATACGTGTGGAATAGAAGTGCTAACTTATAGTAGAAGGATCGCCTACTTTAATTACTTATTCGTGTTATATTGGTACGTGTGATGAGAAGCTTTTATAATCTTTCCTCTACATCACAAAATTAGTCTAAAATGCGGACCCTGTGTACTGGTTAGGTTGACTTGAATAAATATTACATACATTTATTCGTCGACACTTGACTGTTTAATTTTTCTTTAGATTATCAATTGACTAGCCCACTTCCTAAGTATTTTCATGTTACAAATAGGGTGTGCCCAGAAGAAAGATTATTCTATTTAGGTTTCAGAGGATATTCATACTGCAACGTGGTTACTCGCAGGATGTAAGCTTTATTGATTTATTGATACCCAATAGACTACTCTATGGCACTCCCATTTGTATTTCCACTTCTGTTGATACTGCGTTATTTATGCTTTCTACCTTTTGAGAATTCTTCTACCAATCAAATCAAGTTTTCATCCACTCTGATAGTTTTTACCTTATTTACCACGATTTTATGGCTCACTTTGTCAAAAGTCTTTGAAAGATCTAGAACCATCCTATCAACTTGACCTCTCCTATCCATTTCACCAGAAATATCTTGCATATAGCCTACTAACTGAGAATTACTTGAATATCCTTGCCTAAAGCTATATTGCCGACTGGAATACCATTTAAATTCCTCACAGACACGTCCGATATGGTTGCATAACGATCCCTCCATTAATTTACTCACCACTGATGTGAAACTGAGTGGTCTATAATTTTCGACTCTATTTCTCACCCTTCCTTCATGTACCAGTACTTCTATCGCACTTTTCCGTTGCTCTAGTAAGCAGCAAGTATCCAGATTCAATTTAAATAATGATTCAAGATAAGGTACAACGTCACATTCTGCTGTCAAAAAGACTTCCGCAGTACTATTACCCTTTTTAACTTTCTTAGTTCCTTCATGATATCCTCAGGATGAATTACAAATGCTCATTTCTAATTTCGTTATCTGATTTACACCTTCCCATTCTTGGATTATAGTTCCTAATAGTCTCACTTAACTATTTACTTAAAATTCCTGCTTTTTTTTTTAAATATACTCATTAACTTCTCCATCTTTATCTATAATTGTCTCAACACCTTCTCATTCCCTCAGTTTTTTCACATAGCCATCGTAATTTCTAGACGCATCAGTCAGTAGTCTCCTGCACCAATGATACTCTTCATAAATCCATCCTTAGCCACCTTCTTGGCTATTATTAATTCCTTGTTTAGTTGTTAGATGTTTTTCCAAATCTCTTGTTGTCTTTTAAGTCTGTTCTCTTTTCTTTAAAGTCCTCACTTTCCTCTTATAGTATGTAGGTTATGCACTTCTCCTTATTTACTCTTTGAGAATTAATATTTCTTTACAATTTTTTATTGTCCCCTACAACTCTTCCCACTTTGCCTCCACTGTACTTGTGCCATCTTTCTATTTGCTGAAACGTTCCCTGTAATATCTTTTAAGTTCTATAATTTGTGCATTTTTATAATTGTACCTATTTCCCCCTTCAATTCTGGCCACTGATTTACTGAATCCCCTTATATCCATCAAAACTGCACTGTGATCACTTATTCCATCAGTTACTTGAGATCACACAAGGTGTTTATCGGGCTTTATTAGGAAGATATTCAATATGTTTGGTTCACTTCTATTCTGCTCTACCACTTGTCTACTTCACTTACTAAGGAATTTGAAAATCTCTGTTCGCTTGTGATATTTATCTTATTTCCTGCTTAGCTGACACCTACTAAATTTAAATCCTCGCCAATAATGTCCATTCTGCGCTCACTTCTGAACTCTGAATATTAATTTAGTTTCTCCTCAGGAGGCCCATATTCATCACTCAATCTTATACAAGCGCAAGCAGCCAACATCCTGATTTGTAAATGGAGATTTTTCTGACGTATAAATGCAACATAACCTTCATGTGTTTGCAGCCAGATATTTTAATTAAACAATGACTACATTTCAGTTAGTCCTCTGTTGCTTTATCAGGTAGTTGTATCTTGCTATCGAGAATCTGCAGATTACCCCAAGTAACTCATGGTCATGATCTATGAACACCAGTGAACTGTAGTAATCTTTGCAAACGAGTATAAATACCTCACTCCCCAGTTGCTCCTCTATCTCTGCGGTACACTCTGTAAACCTCATTGTATAGCACTTCTTCTTTTAACCTAGGCTCTGCCCTACAACTATTTGTACATTGTGTATCTTTATTAGGTTTGTAAATTCTATTACTTTGTTCACTACAGTTCTCCAGTAACACTCTTATCACTGGCTCTATTTTCAGCATTTATTACCAACTTCCCAGTTCTGCCTCCATCTGTTATTCTTGTAGCAGCTTCATCTATTGTTTTAGCATTTGTGACTTTTCCCACTTGGGATCTACTTTTTTTTTATCTGCTTAACGTCTCTCTAACAGCGAGGTCTTTAGAGACGGGAAAGGGTAGGGGGCAAGGAATGGGAAGGAATTCGGCCATGGCCTTTTGAAGGAAGCATTCCGGCATTCGCCTGGAGTGATTTGGGAAACCATGGAAAACCGAAATCTGGATACCCGGACAGGGAATCGAACCGCCGTCCTCCCGAATGCGAGGCCAGAACGCTAACCGTTACACCACCACGCTCGGTTGGGATCTACAATCAGGATCCCTTTGATCACCTTTTATATCTCCTCAGTAGCTGCCGTCGTGACCCCTCATCACTGGAAGTGTCCAATATTGACCTAGAACTCAGAAGGAACTTTTTAAAACTTTGTGATCGAGTGCAGCACTTTTTGGTTGTGGAACATAGACCTTAGAAATACCAGAAAGAAGGAAAATTGAAACATTTTAAATGTGATGCTACAGACGGATGCTGAAAACAACTGGAAATAAATACAAAATGAATTTCATTTGGAAATGATAGGTGAGGAAAGAATTTTTTGAAAGACTCTTAAAAAGAGGAGACAGGATGGTTGGGTCAGATTTTAAGACATGCGTGATTGGTTAATTTGTTAGTGGATGGAACAGTTGAATGTAAGAACAGTAGAGGGAGGCAGAGATTAGAATATACGAAGCAGATAATTGGGTTGTAAGTGGTATGTAGAGATGAAGAGGTTAGCGCAAGGTAGGAAGGGATGGAGGATTGCCATCAAACCAAAAAACTGATAACAGCGACGAAGGAAGGTTAATTTGAACCCTTAAAGTTTCCGATATTGGTGCTGACTTTTAACTGAATGATCGCATTTGTAACGTAGTAGTTTATCAGGTCCATGTGTGAGAAAAATACGATGGTGTTGTATTCTCGACCAAAGTCAAAGAGTTGACGCCCCATGTTCTAGCAGTGCCAGAGATTCTAGGGATTCAGAGTAACACTGCAGTGCATATCTCACGTCTGGGAGAAATTTCTAAAGAAGGCTATAAACAATAGTAATCTCAAGAATGTTCACGTTTTCGAACAAAGGAATTTTCAAACATTTTAGGAGAGTAGTGATTTCAAATAATTAAAATAAAGAAAAGGGTAATTTTTGATGATAGATGTGAAAAGACCCGTAAATTCAATCGTTAAAAGGATAAAAACGAATGAAATCAAGGGTAAAATCATGGGTTTAACAGATCTTTGTTTACTTTTCAACGGGTGAAACTTTTGAACTTTATAGCGGCCAAGATATTTGAAATTTTTGAAAGTGGAAGAGAATGAAACTATTGCGCTAGATTTTGCTAAAGTTTGTAAAGATCGGAGAGCTCTGGATCTGAATATCGTATCTGCGAGTAGCAAGATAGCTTAACCAGAACTCATAGAGCGCATTCACCCATTTTATAGAGGAGCTTGAAATAAATTCTCAGGAAATTATGAAAGAATTCAGAAAGCTAAAAACACGTAAAGGGACTGGTATAGGCAATATTATTACATATTTATTAAATATTGTGGGATACGATATTGTACCTTACCTTAAAAAATTTAATTAAAACGAGTTTTGAGTCTTGCTGCTTACTAGAGGATTGGAAAAGAGCGATAGTAGTACTAGTTCATAAAGGCGGGTTTACAAATAGGGTTGAAAATTACAGGCCAATTAGTTTGACATCAGTGATAGGCAACTATATCACAAATATCTGTGAGGAAAGAAACTGGTTTTCAGATCGAGAAGTTGGCTTTAGGCATCGATATTCGTGTGAATCTCAGATGGTGGGCTAAGATATTTCAGATGAATTGGACAAGGGAGTGCAAGTTGGTAGTGTGGCACTAGATCTTTCTAAGGCTTTTTAACAGAGTGAGCAATAAAATCTGAAATCTATTGGACTGGATGAAAAAGTTATTTGCTGGGTAGAGGAATTCTTAAAAGCCAGAAAGTAAAGTGTTAGAGTAGGAAATACATTATCAAAAGAGGTGGAAGTAAATATAGGACTACCACAGGGTAGTGTATTGGGACCATTGCTGTTCATAATTCTAACGAATGGCTGTGTTGACGGGTTACGGCCAGAGTCTAGGTATTTTGCAGATGATGATATGGTATAAAATAGGATCAAAACAGCTGAAGACTGTGAACAGCTGCAGGGTGACCTGGATAGAATTCTTACTGGGTTGGTCAGCATGGAATGAAAATAAATACCAAGAAAACTCAGCTTATTTGGTACACAGATAAAAAAAAATGTTAATTACGATTACAGGGTTGGGTCAGAATTGCTTGTTGAAAGCTTGAATTGTAAATATCTTGGCATAACGTTTGATAACAAACTTAAGTGGCCAGAACACATTGAGCAGGTGGTTGGAAATTGTTACAAAATCCGGCATTTACTGGAGAGGGTGGTGAGAGGATGTACCAGAGAAGTTAGGGAGTTGGCTTCCTTTGGTTAGACGACTGGTTGAATATATGGTGTAGTTTGGGAGCCACATTTTGGTTATCAAATACAGGAGTTGGAAGGTGTGCAAAGAAGAGCAGCTAGATTTGTTTCAGAAAATTATCGCAGTAACTGATGTGGTAAAGGAGCTGGATTGGGAGTCATTGGAGGAAAGGAGGAGGGTGAAGAGAGTGCTGGGAATGTACAGGGCATATGTTGGCGATGGAGCTTGGAGGGATATTAGTCAAAGAATTAGGAATAGTGCATGGAAGTGAAAAGGCGAACAAATTACCAAGTGTAGTGATGAATAATTTTCTAAAAACGCTTAAGGAATATAAAATTAAAATTTTTAAAACAGAATAGTAAATGGGCGAGGAATTTAACATTCCAATTATAAAAGAAATTTTTTTAAAAAATGTATATAAAAAGTGGTAAATGGATGACTGGGGGAATTGCCACTGGAGTGTAAGCTGCATCTCGATTAAAATTAATAATAATAATAATAGTAAACCCGTTTGACAGGTGGCTCTCCCACCACCATGCGGGCAGGTGTGGCGCAGTGGAGTAGTTTGTCATAACGTGAACGCCAGGCAACGAGGGCAGATTCTTGCAAGAAGTCGTGTAAATAACATCAGGACTCGTTGAAATTCCATGAAAAATTCAACGCACTCCAGGTTCCCTGTACTTTTGGACGCTGCTTACCTGCGGGAGCGCGGTGATGAAGTTGTGGATGTTGGCCTTCTTGGCCGCCTCGATGACTTCCGCCATGGGCACCTCCCTCGAGTTGTCTCCGTAGGCGATGTTCTCCGCTATGGTTCTGTCGAACAGCACTGGCTCCTGGGACACTATACCCAGCTGCGCGCGGAGTGAAGCCTGAGTCACCGACTTCACGTCGCGGGCGTCCACGGACTGAACACGCAAACGAATAACGTTTAGCTTTAACGAGAAGGCGAGGTATTATTTTTTAAGTTTCTTTCAATCTCTTTTTAAAAATTCGGTCAATTAAGTGGGGAGTAATGACGTCTCTATGGGGTACACTAGATACTAGCTGTAAGTATTCATCGTTCCTGGGTCAAGCTGCGAACAAAATGGGCAAAGCAGACCAACAGAACATCAAGCAAAACAACTCTTGAAATAGTACAAATCTAGAAAATGTAGTTAATTAATAAATTTTCAGACTGTAATTATGACTTTTTGGATACTTTACACAACACACAGTGTATCTCGATACGAAATTCTCGAGAAAGGTCTTTTTTTAGATGTTATTTTTATTCTTCCCCGTCATTTCACTGTAATGAATTGGCAAGTTATTCAAAAGAGGAAGTATTCTTACCTTTTTGTTTTCTCGACTGGATGACGAGGGAAGTCGAAACATTCTCAGAAAAAAAAAGAAAACACGCAACGGCGAGTTGACCGCTTGATTATGGCTCCGCACGTTAACGACTTTAACTACGTGTATTGTTGGCCCAACGCCAATCGCTGCCCACAGAAACCAGTGTCTTAAATTTAATTTAGTTAGCATAGAGCCTCTGATACCTATTTTCCTACTCAAGTAATTTTACCGTTTACGAATTTTCATTTTAAATTATTTTAGTGTTTGAGATAAATTTTTAAAATTCCTGACTACCTTACCCACAAAAAGGAAATTTTCCATTCCCTTTCACCTTTTCGTCTTGGTCGTCTATTCTCTGATTTCTCTAGTACATTTCCTCTCCCTCTGTAGAATCCTCCCCCTGCCACTTGTCCAATGTGTCCTGTCCAGCTGAGTTTCCTATCAAGTGTTACGCTGAGATATTAGATTTATGGAATTGAACCAACAGTTCTTTCTCCAGTAAAATATTCTGTTTAGATCCCCCAGTACCAATTCAGAATCCTGACACCTCCAAACATCCTACCTTCTAACAGCACGCCGTTAAAGTGATTATTCTTCACAATAATGAATAGCAGAGCTCCTAATAAGCTATCGTGTGTCATACCCACTTTTCTTTAACCTCTTTTGATACTCTGTTGCTTACCACGCCTCTGTGCTTTCCAGCTTTCAACAATTCCTGTATCCAGCAAGACACATGTTTATCTTATTGAACACTATTATGGGGAGAGATGGTTCACTGATTGTATCTATGTGAGATTTTCGCTGTATGACACAGAATTTTAGAACTGGTTTCAGATTGGGCAGAATGTCGCATTTACAAGATCTGAGAGACAGATATAATAGAAGAGAATGTTAGACACTGACTGTCAAGTTGAGTAGGACAGACTCTAATCAGTACCAAATATACGAACGCATTAGAACTATTATCAGGGCTCAAGGACTGAACTTGTCCCTTTCGTAAGTCGTAAATTTGTCATTAGTTGTAGAATCTAGTCACAAAAATAAATTAAAAATTGCGATGTGGAAAATGCACAGTAAAAATAACAATGAATCATTTGAGTAATGTTATGAATGTAGTAAATTAATTAACACTTTGAAAATTACGTCAATAGATGGTAAACAATGCAAAGAAAAGAAGATTAAGAACAACGTTCAGGAGGATTTAATATAGTGCCGATAGCTATTGTCGTCACAGTGGGCACACATTAGGAGAATGTAGCTTAAAGAGAGTCAAGAGCAACGAAATGCGGCATTTGGCATCACGGAGTTGACGCAACGCAATCAACAGACCAAACAAACAGAGAAAAGCACGCGGTATATAAATATAACCAATCGGGTTCCTTCTCGCAGATAAGGCTCAATTTGCTCTTAAGACTGCTAATACGAAACCAGTTTTGTTACAAGCATAATGCTGAAGTCAAAGGACAATATACCTCGTTTTTATTTGACACTGGGGCTCAAATTACTTTAATTGAAAGGGGAGCATTAAAGGAAAGTACATACGGAATATCAAAAAAGGAGAAAGTACCCCTCAATATAAAGGGCATTTTATCTCATCCCATGGGACAATGTAGTACATTGATCTAAACTTGTGAATCAACATAAACAGCTATTTTATAATAATAATAATTGATAAAATTGCGATTGAGCACCCGCGACTCTGACAATGAGAGGCGAAGTGGAAAAATAGATTTATAATTATTTAGATTTTAATATTTTGTCAAAAATTGAACTAAAAATCAAATTAAGTATTTTTTACCCAAATTCTACTATTTTCATAAGCAGTAATACTGCCATATTTATTTATTTTTGCCTCATAATTCAATAAAAAAAAGTTAGATGAGTTCACAAGTGAATTAAATTATTTATATAGCTATGAGTGCGTCAAAAAACGATCTTTGTCTTATGATCGGAGTTCGCAGCGCGACTAATCCAAGCGTCAAGCACAAGGCCACGCCACCGAACATCTCCGTGCCCGCCACCTGCCTTTCCACCACTCTAGCGGCCCATTCACAGTACATACAACTTGTAGGACCTGCGGTGATCCGATTTTCCTATAAAGGACTCTTGTTGGTCTGGGAAAGAGGTTATAAGGCTTCATGTTGTGCGTGTTGGATGTTGTTGGACTCCCATACAACCAACGCGGGTTCTTGCCGCCCGGCAAGCTATGGCATCATATTTGGATGAAATATCCTACGAGAGTGCGATAAGGACACTGGTGTGTGGCGAGAAAGTTCGAATGGGAGGGACTGCTTGGAACATTTTGTTGGGCCGCTTCTACGAGTAGTAGCGTGAATGGGTGAGCGTACTATACGGTAGTTCTAAACGGATGTCCTATAAGTTGGTACCGTGAATAGACCACTTAATTTATATAAAAAATCAAACTTGTTAATTCATCGGTTCGGTAATAATACTGTTCATTTCACTGTTATTATTATTGCAAAATCGTAAAAGAAAAACAACCACGTTGTTGTTAGCTAAGTGACGATGGGTCGAATCTCGTATAAAGAGAAAAGAATTTATCTATTACAATGTAAACAAGACTTCCGTTATATATCGGCATTAAAAATGGGGGATGCAGGTATTGGATTTCGTGCGAAAGTTCCGCACTTGCGGATGTGGAGCTCCGTTACAGCCCTAATTTTAACGACAGGTGTAGCAGTGAGCGGTGTCAGTCCTGAGGGATCATAGCTCTGTTGTTCTCAGTCTTGGCCCAAGTTGAGTGGTTTGATTTGTTTGGTACAAGCGGTGCTCACCACTGTGCCTGCGATGGCGTCGTAGAACCTCTCGAGCAGCTGAATGCAGGTGGACTTTCCGCACCCTGAGGGCCCCACCAGCGCCACCGTCTGGCCGGGTTTGATCTCCAGGTCGAGTCCTCTCAGCACCAGCGTCGTGATCCTGGTCGGGTACGCAAACTCCACCTGTGAGTAGTTCACCTCACCGCGGCTATCCTGCAAGCAGAGGAGTACACTATAAACCAGCGACACCCACCTTTCCTAAAGTATCGTTAAACCTCAAAACCTCTACCTTAGAATGTTTACAGTTGATATAAGAGGTAGGCTCATGTGCTTCCAGAATAGTCTGTCCGTATTGCATAGCTTGTAAACGTTGGGATTAACAAAGTAGATGAGGCAGGGGCAGCTAAATGTATTGAATAAGTTGTATACAAGAAATGTTGTGTTAGAGGATTAAATATACGGTATGACTTCTTCGTTATCATCGCAGTGGACAGGATGGTAGCAATCTACTGCTTAGGAGCCTGTGGAGGCTCATGCCATAGAGGCAGGAAGTAGAGATAGTAGGTTGGAGTAAGTTGAGAAGCTGCTGGTAACAGATCGTGGGACAAATATGGCTAATCAGATGAAGAAGCCAGACACTTCTGAAATTGTGGGGAAAATAGGTTTAACTTGTTGACAGAGTCAGGAGGCTGATCCTCATGTAGATGTAGTAGCAGGTAAGATGCAGCAGACCTTTAAGAATAAGGGCGTGCTGGGAAAGAATAGGAAAAAAGGTTCTGCTGCTAGGAAGTAGCCATGAGACAGGTGTAGGCCCTCTTCTGCAAGATCAGTTAAGCACAGGTTACTTGACCAAAAGTTTTTATTTTCAAATCTAGTGCAACATTACGTCAGGTAATAGAGGATATAGATTGACTTTGTAGGAGTTTCACTAAGGACGATAGAGTGGTGATAGAGGGAGGTGCGGGGAATTGTATTGATATAAACGTGAGTCATAGTGTAGTGAGTGACCTGAGGAAGGTGGTGAAGAAGGAGCCGCATACCAGGGTTGAGCTGATACAGGTTTTAAGTCGCTATGACCGGACTCAATTGAACTATGCTATGAGGTGGGTAAATGTGGAACCGGAAGTGATACTTGTGAAAGGCATTGGTTCTGTCTTGGGGCTTGTGCCTGTGAACACCATTGGTAGGTGGGGTTTCACTAGGCATGGGATACATCTTAATTGAGATACATGACTAATTGTAGGGGTAAATTCTTGGTTAAAAGACGGACTACTAGACATGAGGTTTTTTTTCGATCATTGGAGAGTGTACCGCAGATATAGAGGAGCAATTGGTGGACGAGTTTATATAATAGTAAGCAAAAACTACCACAATCAATGGTGTTAACAGATCAAGACCATGAGTTACTTGGGGCAGATTTCTGGGGTAATAAAACAGGAAAAATCAGAGTGTGGGTGCTAACAGCAGTAGATGAATCACAGATGAAGATGACGCTAATGGGAAGAAATTAGACTCATACTCAGATTTCAGAGGTGAGATTATAATGGTAATTATTGGTGGGGATTTAAATTTATCATATTTAAACTGAGTAGGAAATAAGATTAATAACACAAGGGAACAGAGATTTTCAAATACCTTAATAAGGGAAGGAGGCTTTACGGAAGTGGTAGTACAGAACACTAGGGGACAATATAGTTTGGATATTTTCCTTATAAAGCAAAATGATATCCTTGTGGACTGTCAAGTAACTGAAGGAATAAGTGATCAAGAAACAGTTCTGATGGACATTAGAGGATTCAGTGGACCAGTAGCCAAACGTGAAGGGGAAAAAGAGGTAAAATTATGAAAAGGCACAGATTTCAAAGTTGTAGATATATTACAGAGAACGTTTCTGCAAATGGAAGGAAGGCACAAGTACAGTAGTGTCAAGGTGGGAAGAGTTCAAGGAGATAATAAGAAAGGGGGAAGTAATATTTATTCCAAACTAGTAATTAAGAGAACCTTTGTACTATAATAGGGAGACGAGGAGGTTAAAGAGGATGGTAAGAGGACAACATAACAGAGTTAAGAGACATCAGGGAAGTAAGGAGTATTTAAAACAACTAAACAAGGACTTAATAATAGCTAAAAAAAAAAAAAAAGTGGCTAAAATGGGTTTATGAAGAGTATTCTAAGTGCAGTGAAGATGAGGGAGGGTGTTGAGACGATTATAGATAAGGATTTGAAAAAGACAGAGAGTTTAAGTAAATGGTTTAGTAAGACCATTAGGGACATTGAATCAGAAACGGGTGGGTCTAAATCGGAGAACAAGACTAGCGACACAATAAGAAATGAGCACACCAAAAAATTGTTACTTTATTCTGAGAATATCTTGAAGAAACTAGGAAAGCGGTAAAAAACAAAGGGGTTGTTGTAGATAATATTACTACAGGTGTCTTAAAGATAGTCGTATGTGATATTGTGCCTTATCTTCAAATATTATTTAAATTCAGTCTGGATACTTGCTGCTTATCAGAGGACTGGAAAAGTGCGGTAGTAGTACCGGTACATAAAGGAGGGGTGAGAAATAGAGTCGAAAATTACAGGCCAATCAATTTGATATCAGTGGTAGGTAAATTAAAGGAAAAATTGATATGCAAACACGTGAATATATGTGAGGAGTGACTTTGGTTTTCAAGTTGGCAACATGGTTTTAGATAAAGATATTCATGTGAATCTCAGTTAGTAGGATATAGGCAAGATATTTGAGATGAAGTGGACAAGGAAGGGAAGATTGATAGTGTTGAACTAGAACTTTCTAAGGCCTTTGACAGAGTAAGCCATGAAATTGTGGTAAATAAGGTAAAAACTCTTGGAGTGGATGTGAAATTGATTTGCTGGGTAGAAGAATTTTTGAAAGGTAGTAAGCAAAAAGTTAGAATAGGAAATGCAGTGTCAAAAGAAGTGATAACAGAATTGGGAGTGCCACAGAATATCGTACTGGGACCACAGGTATTCATTATTCAAATGACTAATTGTTTTGATAGTTTATTATCAGAACTTAGATTGATTGCAGATGACATAATGTTGTATAAAAGGATCAAAATGGTAAAGAACTGTTAACAGCTGTAGGTTGTACGCTTTGTAGACACCCATGACCCTCTGCACACTCCCCTTGTCTTCCAATGAATCCCATTTTGGCTCTTTTTATCATATCTGTTACTGATTGTGGTCTGCGGTAATTTCGAGAAACAAAACTAGTAGTCCTTTTTTGCACCCTCACCAAGTCCTGAATTTGATACTCAAAATATGAGTCCCATACTGCACCACCATATTCAAGCAATGGTTTCACCAAAGATTTGTAATTCAATTCCTTTACTTCTCTCGTACATCTCCTCATCAGTCATCATTCTCTCAAACAACTGAAGGATTTTGATACCTTTTTTACCACCTGTCCTATGTGTCTTGCCCAGTACAGCTTATTATCAAATGTAATGCCAACATATTTACATTTCAAGTCTTCAACAAGCAACTCTTCCTCACCTTATAATCATAATCAACATTTAGTTTCTTTTATCTGTGTATCTAATAAACTGACTCATCTTTGCATCTTCATTCCATCTTTACCAACCCAACTACATATCCTGTCCAGATCACCTTGCAGCTGTTTACAGTCCTCTAACGTTTCGATTCTTTTGTATGTCACTATGCCATCTGCAAACAATCTAATTTCTGATAGTAATGCATCAACATAGTTATTCATTAGAGTAATGAATTGCAATGGTCTCAATACACTACCCTGTGGCACTCCTATTTTTACCTTCACTTCTTTTTATATTGCATTTCCAACACTAACTTTTTGCTTTCTACCTTTTAAATTTTTTCTACCCAGCAAATGACTTTCTGATCCACTCGAATAGTTTCTAGCTTATGTACTACCATCTTATGGCTCACTCTGTCAGGTGTTTGGGGACGGCCTGCGTGCTGATATGTGTCTGGTACTGACCCAGCGGCCGGCGGGCGGGGCGGGCGGGTCTGCGACGCGGGGGCTCCTGGAGAACAGGTGGAAGGCGTTGGCGGCGGCGGTGAGGCCCTTCTGCAGGTTGGGCGCGAACGACAGCGCGTTCGCCACCGTGGTCGAGCCCATCACCAGCGCCTGCG
Organism: Vandiemenella viatica; assembly: GCA_031002005.1. NCBI lineage: Eukaryota > Metazoa > Arthropoda > Insecta > Orthoptera > Morabidae > Vandiemenella > Vandiemenella viatica. The sequence continues at coordinate 4,459,444 of CM061920.1, read as the reverse complement.
ATACCCTGCGAACACAGCGACACTGGATTACAAACCCGGCGCCTCAGGATAACGTACACACGAACAGCCGACCTCCACGCCGAAGCCGAAATCTCGACGATATATGAAGAATCCAACAACAAACAACGAAAATGCACAACGACATAGAAAAACTAAGGGTCACAGAAGAACGGCTTAGGAACTTGGGAACTGTAGTACCAAGGATATGCCACAAACACATAGTGCCCCTAAGCATAATACGAGACCCTATCTGACAGCAACAACTGAAACACGAACCCTGAAGGGGTTTTCCAAATAATTCATACGATGGTCACAGCCCGATTTTATCCCCAAAGTGTAATTAAACAGAGCCACCAAAACCAACCCTTCCAAAAACACTTGAAAACTAATGGCAAAGCTACCAACATAGCGGGGCTACACAAACAAACCGTAGAGGCAGAGACAAAAAAAAAGCAGGTATCGAACACCCTGCGAACACAACGACACGGATATCCAATACTGCAAACACAACGACACAGATTTCCAACACCCTGCAAACACAACAACATGGGTATCGAATACTGTAAACACAACGACACGGGTATCCAACACGCTGCAAATACAACTACACAGGTATGCAACACTCTGCAAACACAACGACATGGCCCTCGAATACACTGCAACACAATAACACGGCCGTTCAACACTTGAAAACACAACAAGATGACCCTCCAGCGAGCACCACTCTGCCGCGATGTGGGAGTCCTTTGAGGGGAATCTGCAAGGCACAATCCCACACTTACATCTGGATGGCCTCGCATTACAGAGGACGCAGGTTCGAAACCCCTCTGGGCATCCAGATTTAGGTTTTCTATGGTTTTCACAAATCACTCCATGGGGTGTTTCCTGCAAAAGGCCATTGGCGAATTCCTTCCCATTCCTTGTCCCAAGTCCCATTCCGTCCCTAATGACCTCGACGTCGACGAGGTGTAAAGTCATAAGTAAAAAAAAAAAACGAAAGACCTCTGGATGTAATAAGAACTACGTTAGTGGCAGAGAATTTAGCACTCACTCTCTTTACATGTTACTTCGAAATCGGGAATATTCTAACCAAATTTGGAATTCTTGTTTTCACCTTTGTGTCTCAGACTATAATTTTTGTGATTAATAGCTGCTGCCAAAAAGGATTACATTTAACACATGAAAGAATCATGCAACAAATAATGAACGTCGGTGAGGAATGTGGATAGAAAACACACATTCCGAATTATTTTAGACTAGCTGATACTCGCGACTTCGTACGCGTGGATTAAGAATTTATTTGCCAGAATTGAATATAAAAAGTTGTTTGTAAAGAACGATTGGTCCCAAACAACACCGAGTTGGCATAATTTTACAGGAAAGCCATCACTATATCATTCTACCGTCAAACCTGTCTCTTGAAGAGAATCAATATCCAATATATTTAAAAACAAACGAAGGTGAGGGCATGTGGGGGGGGGGGGTTGTTAACTAAGGGAAGGTTTATTTCAGCTTGGTCTTTTCTTCTTTCTTCTGCATGAGCATCCGATTCTTGGCTTCTAATAACTTTAGCTGCTCGTGCTCTGCTAGAGCTACAACTTAGGACAGTTTACGCCCGCAAGGCATGTCAAAAAAGAAGACAAAATAAACTGGTGTCAGAAACATTTAAGCAGACGCAAAGTAATAGGACAGAGAAAATCTAAATCTATACTAAATAATACGTTTTTTTCTCTAAACGAAGTTTACTAACAAATTATACACTAACATAATGCGCAAGGAGCACACCTTGAGCAACCGACTAACACACACATCCGTCTCTCTCTCTGTCACCATTCGATAAGTTCTCATAATTTGGTGACTACAACTGTTAATCATACCGAAAAAAATCTCCTGTGGCCTCCCTACAGATTTTCTCGTCAAATTCCGTCAATATCGGTAGAGGCATTTAGTCGTCAAAACGTAACATAAGACAGAGACCTAATTCCGCATTTATAGTATTATAACTGCAGATCACACACACACACCCGTGAGTAATGAATATAACATAAAAAAGTATACACATACAGCATTGCAAGACTACCTACGATTTGCTTCGCATTGCACCCCTAAATTTGTGATATGTAACATTCAATCAGAATAACCGACGGTCCAGGCGTGACATTTACGATCAAAAACAATTTTAAAAAAATCTTTGACTGCAAGGAGATTTGAACCGGGGACCACCATCCAAACATCAGTAAGCAAGTGCTATAACCACTGAGCTACCTGACCGCTGTAACGAAAGGCAATACAGAGACCTAGACATTCAACACGTCTGTCTCTCGCCGTTCGGTAATTTTTAAAAATTATAAGACAACATGTATTATTTATACAGATAATTTTTCAATAATTTATCTGTGTACCTAATAAGCTGACTCTTGTTGGCATTTATCTTCATTCCATGCTGGCTTACCCCGTTAGATATTCTATCCAGGTCACCCTGCAGCTGCTCACAGTCTACACCTGTTTTGATTCTATTGTATACCATTACATCATCTGCAAAACACCTAGATACTGACCATAATCCATCAACACAGTCATTCGTTAGAATAATGAACAGCACCGGTCCCAGTACCCTACCCTGTGGTACTCCCATATTTACTTCCACCTCTTTTGATAATGTACTTATTTCCTATTCTAACACTTTGCTTTCTGGCTTTTAAGAAATCCTCCACCCAGCAAGTAACTTTTTCATCTAATCCAATACATTTCAGTTTATTTAAAAACATTTTATGGCACCCTCTGTTAAACGACTTAGAAAGATCTAGTGCCATACTATCAACTTGTCATCTCTTGTCCAATTCATCTGAAGTACCTAGTATATAGTCCAACATCTGAGATTCGTAAGAATATCCTTACCTAAAGCCATGTTGGCGATCTGAAAACCAGTTTCTTTCCTCACAGACATTTCTGATATAATTGCACATACATCTCTCTATCATTCTGTCTGTCGCTGATGTCAAACCAATTGGCCTGTAATTTTCAACCCTATTTGTAGCCCCTCCTCTATGAACCGGTACTACTATCGCTCTTTTCCAATCCTCTGGTAAGCAGCTAGACTCCCAACTCATTTTAAATAAAATTTCAAGGTAAGGAACAAAATCGTATCCCACAATCTTTAATAAATCTGTAGTAATATTATCTACATCAGTCCCTTTCCGTTTTTTTTTTTTAGCTTTCTGAGTTTCTTCATAATTTCCTCAAAATTTTTGGATGATTGTCCCTAATTGTCTCACTGACCCAGTCACTCAATATCTCTGCAATTTTAAAATTCTAAAGTACAAGAAGGAGCATATGTGTAAGCTTGTTATCAGACATGTTACCTCGTCTCTGATGAACCGTAGACTGAAGGAGAGGTGGCGAGACTGGCTGCGCCACCTGGCGGCCTAGTGTAATGAGGACCTTGCAGGATCCTCAGAAAACGGTCATTAATATAATCCTTAAAATAACGGCGTTTTCTTTTGTAGTGACTTGGCTGCCACCCCTTTGGGGATGACCCTCAAAGTCACAGAGACAAGGACAGTTTACCATAGGGATTCATGGATAAGCGTCTACATAGGAATCAACTAATTGTTCGGAAATGAGTCTTGTGATAGGATTATTACTAGGAAAATCAGGGCTAATCATTTCTGAATATTTACATGTTTATTCGAAACAGGTTTCTGAAGATATGATACATATTTATACATAGCTGTGGAAACATTTACTATTACTGTAGGAAACTGATAAGACTGGTGCAGTGGCACCTTGCGAACCATCACCAACATTATGGGGATGAGGAGAGACAGAGCGAGTTTTGTAACGTTAGTACAATTAACCCAAACACGACAGGACTATTGTAATACATTGGATCTCTGCCTAACTATCCCTTTCCGCTTCCATACCCAACTCCTTCTCAGTAGAGCCTACCTTCTGCGTTGCTGTAGAATATCTCTGGTGGCTGCAATGGCTCCGCTCCGAGCCCGGAGCCTGATGGCTTCTCCGTCGACTCCCGGCTGCACAATACGACGATCAGCCCGACCGACAGATAGACAGACCTAGCTAGCTGTGCTTTTGGTTTTACTAAGATAACCCCCACTCCACTCCAGCTCTATGGAGAGTGCTAACTCTGACATCACCTAACTGCATTCGGTCAGCTTGCGTTCTGGTTTCGGCGCCTGACAATTGCCGAATCGTTGACTCGTGCTCTACTTGCAGGTTGTGGCTCCCGTAGGGTTGCCTAATTTTGCTCGCTCGTCTGTCCTCTATCAAAACCCCAAACAAATTTATAAAATACACAAGTAAAACCTCTGGTTTTACTACACTTTGATGCTTAATGCTGACGTGTTTAGTGAATAGTCTGTTGTAGGAACAAAGGTGTCGTATCCTCGTATCCTGGAAATACCGCCTTTTTTGCTGCTTATTGAAATATTCTTAGCTTTTAAATAGTTGTGCTTACAGCTTAAATTCGCTCACAGCCCTACACTGTACGGGTACGGTACCTAAATGTTTAATATTCTGCCTGCGTAATACCTGAAACATCTTCGCAACTATCTGTTGAGAAACACAGCACTAAACATTTACTGATGTGTTTGTACCTACTGATATGTTTCATAGTTTTTCACTTTTTCTTCCACCCCACCAAGCTTTATTTAGAAAATATAACCCGACAGGATGTCTAATAGGTAGGTCTTGACGACACAGAAGTAGTATCTACCAGAAAAAATAACTGCAGAGATCACTGATAGTGTTACAAGTAGTGTAATATGAATGCTTTCCAAGATTGGTATATAGCCTGTTAATTATATCTACGTCATTATGCTCGTATTCACAGTAATGTGTGAGACAGAGAGTATTTGGAACCCCACACAAAAACCTTTCCCATCTAATGACCATTAGCAATGTTAGAAGTTATTTTTGCTGTGGCATGGAATTGCAAAAAGTGTAAGGTAATGAACGGATGCTGAGTGAAGAACTGAGGGGCGCTATGTGGAAGGGAAGAGAGGTCTACGACCATGAAATAGTACTGATTTTAGGCATTAAAGCGCGAACTGTTATTACTTACAGACAATGGAGTTAGGGGCTGGAATAACATAACGAGAGATCACCTCAAACATTAAAAGGTTTTAAAGTGAACCTGCGCATAAAATGTAAGTAGACTCCTATAGAAATAGATATCAGGGTAATAGTTCCATCGCCAGCGAACGGAATACGCCTATGAATCTGTCTGTACTGATGCTTGGAATTACTTGCAACAGTTGACCTATTTTGAAATCCTTATCAGCCCAGCATCTCGTATCCCAGAGCGCTAGCCTTAATGATCGAGACGCGAGACCAGTATAGCGTACTAAATTAAACTCCATGCAGAATACTGTTCGGCAGTGTGCGGTCCACTTCCAACTTAATTGACACTTTTATTCGCGAAACATTAAGCGACGGTCAAAAGTAATCTGGTTATTGCTCCCTCTTGAAAGGCTTAAAGAGAGCAAAGCCATATTTCACATTTGTTATGTTTCACTTTAATTTCAAGCACCCATATAATTTCATTTTTAACTTCTCCATAATAAGCCGTCTGGAAACTTAATTGAAATAAGCTATCGAGGAATAACGTCAAACAGTGAAACTTTACGTGTAAAAATGATTTCAGGTGCCGTTTTTCACTATGATAGTGATTGAAATCGAAATAATAACATTATTTGATCGGTTGGAGTTGTGTGGAGTATTCAAATTGTATTTTACGAATTTAGAAAGGCATAATGTATATATTGCTATAGTGTATCGTAAGAGATTGATTGGGTGTGCACTGTAATAACACGGCGACTTTGGAACAGAACTGTTTTTTAAGTAATATCCGATAAGTAGCAATTTTTGTTTTTTGGTAATATCAGAAGGGTTGTCACTTAATCAAATGCGAATATATTTTCCGAAATCACCGCAAAACAACTACTCAGAGACGTCTTAATGAAGGTTGTGACGAATGATGGATCAAGCTGGAAACCCACAAATTGTGTGTGTAAAAATAAAGAGCCAAGTATATCTACGGAACAGACGCTATTGCCTGTAACCCATAATTTCTGAGTGTTTTAAGAACACGTTGGTAAACAGAAATCTGGATGGCTGTACGGATTTTTGCCCTTTCCTTTGTATAATATCATTATTTATACTTCGGTCAACCTCTTCTTGAACAAAAGACAATATTTTAGTGTACTTTGTTGGGAACTGGAATATTTCTGTGTACCTACACATCAAGTGTCTGAAATAGTGGGAGTTGCCTCGGGCAGTGCTTGCACTGCGCGTGATCTGTCGAAAGTATTTGTGGATCGGTGATGGCTGACTTGCTGCACCAACTCAATTGTCAGGTGGCATTCCTTTATCGATTTCATAATGGCGGAGTGCACCTGAGCAAACACAGAAATGCTCAGACGCCCTGGATACGACGGATATAACGGGCTTTCGTTCACAACAGGTATGTAGTTAATGTATTCCCCTTGCCGATTGCTAATGGCTGCCTACTGTCAAACACACCAGGCAAGCTGTTTTGTAGTGTAATTCAGTTAATTCTCAACCTGCATTGCTTGTCGAAAATTCCGGGGCAGAATGTAACATGCGCGTTAGAGAGAGAGGGTTGATTCTCGTAGCTGAGTGGAATATATTTGACCGCGCTTGCGCAGTTGAAGTTTCTCGTGGCATGCGCCAGTCAATGGCGACACCTAGCGGCAGGAGATGTGTATGTGCTAGGTTGCAACACGTGTGGAGCTGGAATGTCTCCACCACATAGGACACAATCTAAATTTCCTAAGCTCACACATTCACTCACTTCGATAGCTATTGGCTGGAGAACGTGTCAGCATTCGCTCGCAAAATGGCGACGAGAGATACTAGTGGAATAAATTCGTGGTTATGTCCACAATTTAATAGCTAAGCAACTGGTACCAAATTAATTGCCATAATACATTAATTAAGTTTGCTTTTCGTAGCATTTCATGGTTTAAGAAAATCGATAAACTTAACGTCTGAAAAAACGTGGATCTGCTTTTCAGTAACCTGTTGCTAATGAAAGCACCTTAAAAAAATTAAATTACTCATAGTCTTTGCTGTAACCAAGAATGACAATTGTCATACCAGCTTAGGATAAATTTCAATTTAATTAAAACAACACTAATGTTGTTACTTGTCCAAGAGCTTATGCACTATGGTTTAATTGCTTTTTAGGTATATTCTAACCACTTTCGTTAATGGTTTTTATTCATGTTCGCTGTAGATGAGTTATTAGGTTATTTTAAGTGGACATCAGACCAGATATGTTACTGAATTAAATATTCTGGCAATTCATTACTTCGGAGTTGCTGAACTGTTTAATAAAATAGAATGTGTATTAAGGTCTCTGGCCGTTACAGATACTATCATCAATGCCCAGTCTCAATAAAAGACAACGTGATCTTCCGAAGCAGGAATTTTTAAAAAATTTCAAAGTGAAATACAAGTCAAGTTTGGGCAACAGGTGTCTGCCGTACCTGTAGACGTTGTTGTAGGGCAGCCCCTCGTTGGCGACCAGAGTAGCGCCGTAGTACATGCAGGCGGAGTAGGCGAAGTAGCCGGTGCTATCATAAGGACTAGAGCAACAGGTGTCTGCCGTACCTGTAGACGTTGTTGTAGGGCAGTCCCTCGTTGGCGACCAGAGTAGCGCCGTAGTACATGCAGGCGGAGTAGGCGAAGTAGCCGGTGCTATCATAAGGACTAGAGCAACAGGTGTCTGCCGTACCTGTAGACGTTGTTGTAGGGCAGTCCCTCGTTGGCGACCAGAGTAGCGCCGTAGTACATGCAGGCGGAGTAGGCGAAGTAGCCGGTGCTATCATAAGGACTAGAGCAACAGGTGTCTGCCGTACCTGTAGACGTTGTTGTAGGGCAAGTCCCTCGTTGGCGACCAGAGTAGCGCCGTAGTACATGCAGGCGGAGTAGGCGAAGTAGCCGGTGCTATCATAAGGGACTAGAGCAACAGGTGTCTGCCGTACCTGTAGACGTTGTTGTAGGGCAGTCCCTCGTTGGCGACCAGAGTAGCGCCGTAGTACATGCAGGCGGAGTAGGCGAAGTAGCCGGTGCTATCATAAGGACTAGAGCAACAGGTGTCTGCCGTACCTGTAGACGTTGTTGTAGGGGTCCCTCGTTGGCGACCAGAGTAGCGCCGTAGTACATGCAGGCGGAGTAGGCGAAGTAGCCGTGCTATCATAAGGACTAGAGCAACAGGTGTCTGCCGTACCTGTAGACGTTGTTGTAGGGCAGTCCCTCGTGGCGACCAGAGTAGCGCCGACTAGTACATGCAGGCGGAGTAGGCGAAGTAGCCGATGCTATCATAAGGACTAGAGGCAACAGGTGTCTGCCGTACCTGTAGACGTTGTTGTAGGGCTGTCCCTCGTTGGCGACCAGAGTAGCGCCGTAGTACATGCAGGCGGAAGTAGGCGGAAGTAGCCGATGCTATCATAAGGACTAGAGCAACAGGTGTCTGCCGTACCTGTAGACGTGTTGTAGGGCTGTCCCTCGTTGGCGACCAGAGTAGCGCCGTAGTACATGCAGGCGGAGTAGGCGAAGTAAAGCCGATGCTATCATAAGGACTAGAGCAACAGGTGTCTGCGTACTGTAGACGTTGTTGTAGGGCTGTCCCTCGTGGCGACCAGAGTAGCGCCGTAGTCATGCAGGCGGAGAGGGCGAAGTAGCCGGTGCTATCATAAGGACTAGAGCAACAGGTGTATGCCGTACCTGTAGACGTTGTGTAGGGCAGTCCCTCGTTGGCGACCAGAGTAGCGCCGTAGTACATGCAGGCGGAGTAGGCGAAGTAGCGGATGCTATCATAAGGACTAGACAACAGGTGTCTGCCGTACCTGTAGACGTTGTTGTAGGGCAGTCCCTCGTTGGCGACCAGAGTAGCGCCGTAGTCATGCAGGAGGTAGTGGCGAAGTAGCCGGTGCTATCATAAGGACTAGAGCAACAGGTGTCTGCCGTACCTGTAGACGTTGTGTAGGGTGTCCCTCGTTGGCGACCAGAGTAGCGCCGTAGTACATGCAGGCGGAGTAGGCGAAGTAGCCGGTGATATCATAAGGACTAGAGCAAAAGGTGTCTGCCGTACATGTAGACGTTGTTGTAGGGCAGTCCCTCGTTGGGCGACAGAGTAGCGCCGTAGTACATGCAGGCGGAGTAGGCGAAGTAGCCGGTGCTATCATAAGGACTAGAGCAAACAGGTTGCCGTACCTGTAGACGTTGTGTAGGGCAGTCCCTCGTTGGCGACCAGAGTAGCGCCGTAGTACATGCAGGCGAGTAGGCGAAGTAGCCGATGCTATCATAAGGACTAGAGCAACAGTGTCTGCCGTACCTGTAGACGTTGTTGTAGGGCTGTCCCTCGTTTGGCGACCAGAGTAGCGCCGTAGTACATGCAGGCGGAGTAGGCGAAGTAGCCGATGCTATCATAAGACTAGAGCAACAGGTGTCTGCCGTACCTGTAGACGTGTTTTGGGCAGTCCCTCGTTGGCGACCAGAGTAGCGCCGTAGTACATGCAGGCGGAGTAGGCGAAGTAGCCGATGCTATCATAAGGACTAGAGCAACAGGTGTCTGCCGTACCTGTAGCGTTGTTTAGGGCTGTCCCTCGTTGGCGACCAGAGTAGCGCCGTAGTACATGCAGGCGGAGTAGGCGAAGTAGCCGATGCTATCATAGGACTAGAGCAACAGTGTCTGCCGTACCTGTAGACGTTGTTGTAGGGCTGTCCCTCGTTGGCGACCAGAGTAGCGCCGTAGTACATGCAGGCGGAGTAGGCGAAGTAGCCGGTGCTATCATAAGGACTAGAGCAACAGGTGTCTGCCGTACCTGTAGACGTTGTTGTAGGGTTGTCCCTCGTTGGCGACCAGAGTAGCGCCGTAGTACATGCAGGCGGAGTAGGCGAAGTAGCCGATGCTATCATAAGGACTAAGCAACAGGTGTCTGCCGTACCTGTAGACGTTGTTGTAGGGCTGTCCCTCGTTGGCGACCAGAGTAGCGCCGTAGTACATGCAGGCGGAGTAGGCGAAGTAGCCGGATGCTATCATAAGGACTATAGCAACAGTGTCTCCGTACCTTAGACCGTTGTTGTAGGCTGTCCCTCGTTGGCGACCAAGTACGCCGTAGTACATGCAGGCGGAGTAGGCGAAGTAGCCGGTGCTATCATAAGGACTAGAGCAACAGGTGTCTGCGTACCTGTAGACGTTGTTGTAGGGCAGTCCCTCGTTGGCGACCAGAGTAGCGCCGTAGTACATGCAGGCGAGTAGGCGAAGTAGCCGGTGCTATCATAAGGACTAGAGCAACAGGTGTCTGCCGTACCTGTAGACGTTGTTTAGGGCAGTCCCTCGTTGGCGACCAAGTAGCGCCGTAGTACATGCAGGCGGAGTAGGCGAAGTAGCCGGTGCTATCATAAGGACTAGAGCAACAGTGTCTGCCGTACCTGTAGACTTGTTGTAGGGCAGTCCCTCGTTGGCGACCAGAGTAGCGCCGTAGTACATGCAGGCGAGTAGGCGAAGTAGCCGATGCTATCATAAGGACTAGAGCAACAGGTGTCTGCCGTACCTGTAGACGTTGTTGTAGGGCTGTCCCTCGTTGGCGACCAAGTAGCGCCGTAGTACATGCAGGCGGAGTAGGCGAAGTAGCCGATGCTATCATAAGGACTAGAGCAACAGGTGTCTGCCGTACCTGTAGACGTTGTTGTAGGGCAGTCCCTCGTTTGGCGACCAGAGTACGCCGTAGTACATGCAGGCGAGTAGGCGAAGTAGCCGATTCTATCATAAGGACTAGAGCAACGGTGTCTGTCTGCCGTACCTGTAGACGTTGTTGTAGGGCTGTCCCTCGTTGGCGACCAAGTAGCGCCGTAGTACATTCAGCGGAGTAGTCGAAGTAGCCGTGCTATCATAAGGACTAGAGCAACAGGTGTCTGCCGTACCTGTAGACTTTGTTGTAGGGCTGTCCCTCGTTGGCGACCAGAGTACGCCGTAGTACATTCAGCGGAGTAGGCGAAGTAGCCGTGCTATCATAAGGACTAGAGCAACAGGTGTCTGCCGTACCTGTAGACGTTGTTGTAGGGTTGTCCCTCGTTGGCGACCAGAGTTAGCGCCGTAGTACATGCAGGCGGAGTAGGCGAAGTAGCCGATGCTATCATAAGGACTAGAGCAACAGGTGTCTGCCGTACCTGTAGACGTTGTTGTAGGGCTGTCCCTCGTTGGCGACCAGAGTAGCGCCGTAGTACATGCAGGCGGAGTAGGCGAAGTAGCCGATGCTATCATAAGACTAGAGCAACAGGTGTCTGCCGTACCTGTAACGTTGTTGTAGGCTGTCCCTCGTTGGCGACCAGAGTAGCGCCGTAGTACATGCAGGCGGAGTAGGCGAAGTAGCCGGTGCTATCATAGGACTAGAGCAACAGGTGTCTGCCGTACCTGTAGACGTTGTTGTACGGCTGTCCCTCGTTGGCGACCAGAGTAGCGCCGTAGTACATGCAGGCGGAGTAGGCGAAGTAGCCGATGCTATCATAAGGACTAGAGCAACAGGTGTCTGCCGTACCTGTAGACGTTGTTTGTAGTGGCGTCCCTCGTTGGCGACCAGAGTAGCGCCGTAGTACATGCAGGCGGAGTAGGCGAAGTAGCCGATGCTATCATAAGGACTAGAGCAACAGGTGTCTGCCGTACCTGTACGTTGTTGTAGGGCTGTCCCTCGTTGGCGACCAGAGTAGCGCCGTAGTACATGCAGGCGGAGTAGGCGAAGTAGCCGGTGCTATCATAAGGACTAGAGCAACAGGTGTCTGCCGTACCTGTAGACGTTGTTGTAGGGCAGTCCTCGTTGGCGACCAGAGTAGCGCCGTAGTACATGCAGGCGGAGTAGGCGAAGTAGCCGGTGCTATCATAGACTAGAGCAACAGGTGTCTGCCGTACCTGTAGACGTTGTTGTAGGGCAGTCCCTCGTTGGCGACCAGAGTAGCGCCGTAGTACATGCAGGCGGAGTAGGCGAAGTAGCCGATGCTATCATAAGGACTAGAGCAACAGGTGTCTGCCGTACCTGTAGACGTTGTTGTAGGGCAGTCCCTCGTTGGCGACCATAGTAGCGCCGTAGTACATGCAGGCGGAGTAGGCGAAGTAGCCGGTGCTATCATAAGGACTAGAGCAACAGGTGTCTGCCGTACCTGTAGACGTTGTAGGGCAGTCCCTCGTTGGCGACCAGAGTAGCGCCGTAGTACATGCAGGCGGAGTAGGCGAAGTAGCCGATGCTATCATAAGGACTAGAGCAACAGGTGTCTGCCGTACCTGTAGACGTTGTTGTAGGGCAGTCCCTCGTTGGCGACCAGAGTAGCGCCGTAGTACATGCAGGCGGAGTAGGCGAAGTAGCCGGTGCTATCATAGGACTAGAGCAACAGGTGTCTGCCGTACCTGTAGACGTTGTTGTAGGGCAGTCCCTCGTTGGCGACCAGAGTAGCGCCGTAGTACATGCAGGCGGAGTAGGCGAAGTAGCCGATGCTATCATAAGGACTAGAGCAACAGGTGTCTGCCGTACCTGTAGACGTTGTTGTAGGGCAGTCCCTCGTTGGCGACCAGAGTAGCGCCGTAGTACATGCAGGCGGAGTAGGCGAAGTAGCCGATGCTATCATAAGGACTAGAGCAACAGGTGTCCTGCCGTACCTGTAGACGTTGTTGTAGGGCAGTCCCTCGTTGGCGACCAGAGTAGCCCGTAGTACATGCAGGCGGAGTAGGCGAAGTAGCCGGTGCTATCATAAGGACTAGAGCAACAGGTGTCTGCCGTACCTGTAGACGTTGTTGTAGGGCAGTCCCTCGTTGGCGACCAGAGTAGCGCCGTAGTACATGCAGGCGGAGTAGGCGAAGTAGCCGATGCTATCATAAGGACTAGAGCAACAGGTGTCTGCCGTACCTGTAGACGTTGTTGTAGGGCAGTCCCTCGTTGGCGACCAGAGTAGCGCCGTAGTACATGCAGGCGGAGTAGGCGAAGTAGCCGGTGCTATCATAAGGACTAGAGCAACAGGTGTCTGCCGTACCTGTAGACGTTGTTGTAGGGCAGTCCCTCGTTGGCGACCAGAGTAGCGCCGTAGTACATGCAGGCGGAGTAGGCGAAGTAGCCGATGCTATCATAAGGACTATAGCACAGTGTCTGCCGTACCTGTAGACGTTGTTGTAGGGCAGTCCCTCGTTGGCGACCAGAGTAGCGCCGTAGTACATGCAGGCGGAGTAGGCGAAGTAGCCGATGCTCCTGGAGAGCCCGAAGACGACTCCGCGCACGTGCACGTTCCTCTTGGCGATCTCGTGTGCGGGCCGCAGCGCGAGCAGGTACTGCGTGTGGAAGTAGCGCTCCCGCCCCAGACCCACCACCGTGCGGATGTTGCTCACCGCCTCCACCGCCAGCTGCACACGACAGCCGACACCAACATGAGCTGAGTTTCATTTTGTAGTGAAGCCATTGCTCTACTGTATGTTCAATGCGTGGCTTAGAGCAGAGATTCTCAAATGGTGGGTCGCGACCCTCTACCCGGCCACAAAAATAAATTTCCTGGTCACCTCGCTCTCGCCTCCGTATATACAGTATCATGGAACATTCGGTAGGCATCGATAGAATATTATCTCGCAGTAGACGAGGAATAGATAAGGAATCTGTTGCCATTTAAGGTAGAATACGAGGAAGATTGCCGGATTAAGATGTTGAGTCCATAATTAAATGTCGTGTGGCCTCATAACAGCCCTTAGACCCAGCCCTGTTATGAAATTTTATTTTAAGAATTAATATATAGTAAGATGGTAGTACATTAATTGTGAATTTGTAAATTTTTTGTGTGATTGATTATATTTGTGTATTTATTATCTTTGGACGAGTCTGTTGCCTTATCCGAATGTGATGATACTATGGAGCTCACGAAGAAATAGATATGAAGAGAAAAATGATTCGTAGGTCGTAATAATTCCCAAAATGAAATTCAAATAAGATTAATCTTTTAATGAGAACTTTTAAGCAGGATTTTGGTTGAGAAAAGGATGATAACTAACATCAGTGGTCCGTTTCAACATCCAATCTGTTTGCATGTTAATTTCGTAGGAAAACTAGTGTTGAAAATCTAACTTCGTAATAGCAAGTCGTGACAAAAGTTGCAAGAAAATTTACAGCTTTTTATGGTAAAACTAGATATTCAGAACATAACAAAATAGACTCCATATTGTGTCTCGAATTCAACGTTAAATATAAATGGATCCCTTGTCTATAATTTGTCGCTTCCAGTCCTAGGAAATATTTATTGATACATTCTAAGGCGAGGCGATTTGGCATTACTTTTCTTCGCGACTTGCTACAGAGCTGCGAACTACCTTTTGGATAACGACTCTTTAGATTATTTTTCAGCTCGTATCTAAAACGAGTCAATCACAAACCATGAGTTGGCGAAATTGACTTTGAACCGTTATTATGATTTCTGAAACGCATCTGGCGTTCATTTCATAATAAGGAAAGTTTTGCACAACGCTATGAAAACTCTGCCTGCGAGGCAGGCATACTATTGAAAAACATTTCTATCATCAGAATTTACTGTGAATCTTACTTTTCTTTTTAATATTATTTAATCACGTTTAGTAGTTCGCACGGCACAAATTATCACAATTAATTTCATAGTACACTTTCAGTGTAAACTGAAACTTGAGTAAAGTCTGCAGAATACCATATTCACTGTGTCGCGATGTAAACTGACCGCTTAAAATTTTTCAACACTTGTCTACAATAAGGCTAGCTTTTCAGGAGCAAATAGTAACATATGCTAATTGTCTAAACTACGACAACAAAAATTTGAGAACGCTATTATCTTATTGAGTGCAATGAATTTATAGCGATAGGTCCTAATGTTGCAGTTACCTATCATACTTCAAGAAAGATGATTACAATGTGACTTACTTATGAAACGCTATTCCAGGTTTTTCCTATCTTTTCTGTTTGTACAACCATGTGCAACACAACTTGGCATTATAGAAAACTTTAGAATATTAGAAAATGAAATATTTAATTAATTTAATTTAATTTAATTTAATTGCAATGGAGCACACGCTCTGGAGGCAATCTCCCTACACACCCAACTTCCCCCTATCTTGCACCCACCTACATTTGCCGTCGACAAATTTTAACTTTAAATTCTTTTAATGTTTTCGGTAAGTTATTCATCATTTCCTTCGGTAACTCATTCCAATCCCTGACACCCTTACATAAAAAGGAGAATCTTCCTACACCCTTGTACCTGAAATCGAGTGCCAGCTTGTGGTCATGGTCATTTTTTCCCTTCCATGCACCACTTTTCATACCTACTGCAATATCTTTCCATGCCTCATCGGCAGTATATGCCCTGTACACTCCCATGACCCTCCTCATCCTCCTCCTGTCTTGCAATGGATCCCATTCCAGCTCCTTTATCATATCTGTCACTGATTGCATTCTGCGATAATTTCCAGAAACAAAACTAGCAGCCATTCTTTGCACCTTCTCCAACTCCTGTATTTGTCTGGCTCGGCTGTTGCGTCCTTGACTGCGCTCCTCACGCCTGTCAGGAGACGTACAATGAAGAAGGTGGCACGTTACGCCGTCGAAAATTCGTTGAACTACCATCAATTGACCCGGCCACATACCCGAGAGATCTTCAAGCATACCCTGCTTTTAACAGTGGCCTGAAGCTCGTATAGATTTATTAGCACTAGCTTTACTCGCGTTAACTTAGCTGCGTGGAGCAATGTAATATATATCTGGTAGGTTTGGAAATTAACGAAGAAAAAACCGTTATATAGAAACGCAAATGAAATATTTTTTCATCAAATGTTGTTGGTGTGAAAACAATTTACATCACCTATAAACTTTCGAAATTTTTTTGAAGAAGATGAATAAATATTTTGTGAATTGTTATAAAAATAAAATAAATCCCAGCAAGAAAGAGAGTAAGCACAAAAACAAATAGATGAGAGCGCAGTTTGAACCCACCGCCCTTAATACAGGAATTAAACGCCTGAGCTCGTTGGGTCCTCTCCTTACGATCATACAGAGAAAAAGGAAAGATGGCAGTAAGTACTTTGCTGTGTACTGACCTTGGTGGCCTTCTCGACGGCGTCGTTGAGGCCGAGCGTCTCTCCCAGGGCGAACCTGCGCTGCGTGCCCTGCGCGGCCAGCAGGAGCGGCACGAAGGCGAGCGCGACGAGGCCCAGGCGCCACTCGTAGTACAGCGCCAGCGCCACCGCCAGCCCCATGCACGCCGTCGCCTGCACCACCGACCCGATGCGCTGCCCCGTCGCCTGCGGCACGAGCGCGGTCAGCGCGTGGTGGGGAGCAGACCCCCCCCCCCAGCCCCAGGCAGTGGCGCCACTCACCCCCTGGATGCTGGCCGCGTCCCGCGACAGGCGCGCGCACAGCGCCCCCGTCGAGTTGTTCTTGTCGTCGAACCACGCCATCTCCTGGCGCAGCATCGCCGCGAACATCATGCAGCGCACGCGCATCGTCAGCTTCTCGCCCGCGTAGCCGTACATGAAGCCCTGCGGCAACACACCGGTACCTAGCAACACTCGGCAGTCAGCGGCCCACTGGCTGGCGGCGAGGGACGGGACTCACCTGGACGAGGGCGGCGACCCCGATGACGACTCCCACTACTGCGAACAGCAGGCAGTACCTGTTGGTGTCGCTCCTCAGCTGCTCCTGGTCCTCGCTGCCCAGCACCTGCCAGCGAAACACACACATACACGCAGGCTCACATACGACCGTAAGAAATTTATACACTGTCCAGAAAGTAACGTAATTTGTTTTCCCCCGCCGCTCCGCCAAGTCGAAGCGCGTTCCGATTGACTAATTAGCTTAAGGGAGGGGGGGAGAAGGGAACCCGCACCTTCGTAAGGGACGTCCATTAATTACATGAGGTGTTTTTTCTGAATTACGGACCCCCCCCCCCCCCCCTCCCACACAGTTGAGATTTGCACACGACGTAATGAAAGTTATCGATACAGGTTCACAAGTAGATGCAATTTTTTTAGATTTCCAGAAAGCCTTTGACTCTGTGCCACACAACCGCCTTTTAGCGAAGCTTCGAGCTTACGGTATATCGGATCAGCTTTGTGAATGGATAAAGGATTTTCTAACTGGTCGGTCGCAGTATGTTGTCGTTGAAGGAGAAAGTTCTTCTAATCTAGATGTTACATCGGGTGTACCTCAAGGAAGTGTAATAGGACCACTTCTTTTCTTAATTTTTATAAACGATCTCGGAGACAAAGTGAAAAACCTTTTTAGATTGTTTGCTGATGATGCGGTTATTTATAGGGAAGTAAGAACTTTGGCCGATTGCTTAGAAATTCAGCGCGATCTGGATGTTATTTTGGCTTGGTGCGCTGAGTGGCAACTTACTCTAAACTATAAAAAGTGCAAGACAATGAGCATAACTAACAAAAAGAATCCGATTGTTCAGAAATACGAGTTAAACAATACAGTTATTGATATGGTCGATTCTATTAAATATTTGGGAGTTACAGTACAAAGGAACATGAAATGGGACATACACATTAATTCTTTAGTAGGTAGAGCAAATTCTAGGTAGAATCTTGAAAAATTGTAATGAACAAACAAAGGAGATAGCGTACAAATCTCTTGTGCGTCCACATTTGGATTATTGTTGTGCCATTTGGGACCCGTTTCGTAAGGGATTGATCGAAAGTATAGAGAAAGTACAGAGAAGAGCCGCTCGATTCGTGACCGCTTGCTACAGTCCTTATGAAAGCGTCACAGAACTGATTAGTAGATTAGGTTGGGAGTCTCTGGTAGATAGACGACACACGTTTCGTTTAAACTTATTGGTAAACATGCGTACTCCCACTTTCACTCATGAGTGTAGTGAAATACTTCTTCCACCAACCTATTTGAGTCGGAAGGACAGGAAAGATAAAATTAGAGAAATAAGGTGCCGGACTGATTCTTATATGAATTCTTTTTTCCCTCGTACCATTAGGGATTGGAATGCACAGCAAAGAGATTAGCTTTGGTGCTGAGCACCCTCTGCCACCCACAATTTTGTGAATTGCAGAGTATATATGTAGCTGTAGATGTAGATCTGGTAGGACTTCCCCCTAAGATGACGTGAAATTTAAGGCTCCCTCCTTAGTGATCGACCTTATAGTTTTTTGATACCTTTTTTATTTATCTCTCCTACTTTCCAGGGCGGTTTTCCGCTCCCCCCCTTGAAAGTCGGTATCCGCGTCGTTTCTAGACCTTAGATACTCGTATAGTCGATGTTTGTTTTGTTTTTGAACTTTTTTAATCTCTACTATCCTTCAAGAATTTCAAAAAGCTCACGTGAGATTTCTGTCGTCCCTCTCCCTCCTCAGTGAGTTTTCGCCCCCCTTCCATTTCTACTCACGTAATTAATGGGCGATCCCAAACGCTTCAAAGTTAAGTTCGCTTTTAGCTCTGAAAGCGTGAAAATGGCTGTTTCATTGAACCTCCGATTACTGGCCGTGTCACCACGCACATTGGAGATAACTATTAAATTTAATTTAATTAAAATTGTAACGGGGCGCACGCTACGGTGGCATTTCCCTACACACCCATCTTCCCCCTTTCCTGCATCATCCTAAATTTACCCTCTACAAATTTCTAAATTCTTTCAAGGTTTCTGGTAAATTATTCATCATTTCTCTTGGCAAATTAATCCAATCCCTGACACATATTGAACAACCTTATGTGATCAAGCGAACCCCCACTAAATGATTCAAGTAGCTTACTGGGACTTTGCTCTCTCATTTTCTCAAGTTCCCAGGTGGTTGAACTTGTTTAAAGGTGGCCAGGAAGAGGTCGAGGATGACCCCCACGTTGGGCGGCCGTCAACGAGCGGAAGTGACGAAATGTGTGTCGTTTTCATGATATTTTAAACAGCGATCGTCGAGTAAGTATTCGGATGATAGCAGAGATACTTAGCATTCCTAAAACTAATATGCACGACATCGTTAGTGAAAAACTGCACATACGAAAAGTCTGTGCCAATTTGGCACCTAAATTGATAACCAACGACCACAACAAGAACTGAGTAACGATCGTTAGTGATCATTTGAAACGTAAGCAAAACCAAGCTGATTCTTTGTACAATGTCATTACCGGCGACGAAATATGGGCATTCGAGTACAACCCGGGGACAAAGCGCCAGAGATGCGAATGGCTCACCTCGGAGTCCACTCGTCCCGAGAAGGCAAGAAAAGCAAATCGAAAGTGAAAACCAAGCTCATTATCTTCTTCAGGGCCAAGAAGTCTTCTGGAACCCTACGGCTAAAAACAAAAAGCGACACGGATGGAGTCGGAATTATGGTTTAGCCTGTAAGATAACTCTCGGTTTTTTGGTATCGTTCTCTGCAGGAAAGAAGTGGATCCGGTTGTACTTCCCGCACTAGACGCATTTGTGAGGTTGTTCGGCCGAGCCAGATGGACGACCCTGTCCGACAACGGTGCTGAGTACCTGTGGCACGGATAAAATATATTTATTCTAACTAAAGGGAACCTACAATATATGCGTTTCCTTACAAGTCCAAGCTGCATGATCATTTCGGAGCTGTGTAATGGTTCTAGTCCGATCCGTTACGGCTTCACTATTTCAAGAACTATCGCCTCCGAAGCCGGCTGCCGTATCTTCCTCGACTGAAACACTCATCGCTCGTCGTCATAATTCGATGTAGAACTTCCTGATTTCCTCAAGCTGAGCTCTTTGCTTCCTGTTCGATACCTTAAATGAAACGTTCCACTATTCACAAGCTCTTTTGCCGCCATGATATTTGGGACTGGGGCTCACAAGTCAGTAACAGAGTCTGTGGACAGACACAGGATCTGCTACACAGACCAATACTCAGATTTTCAAATGATTCAACAATAAGCATCTCACTATCTCTTATGAATAATAACTTCGAAGGAAATAAAAGTAATAATGGCCGCCGGTTGACAGAGCTTAGATTTGCGGCGCTTGCGCCTCTGTCGACGCTACCTTAACCTATCCCAGTAGTCCTACCGGGAATATTGGACTTACAACTTAACGTGGACTCCAAACAACGGAAGCGTTCTGGTGTACTTCACGTCGCACAGCAACCAGAGCTGAGAGTTGAGATAAAAGCTTTCGAAAATCGTCGCTGAAACAGGGATTCGAAACGAAGAACTTTCGATGTCCAGTCAGACGCCCTAACAACTGAGCCACCAAAACGATCGATAGAAGTAACGCTAGACTGAGTCACTAATCCCAAATAAATCAAGTCTCCAAACTTTGATAAATATCTATCGTAACATTGTTGTGTACCGCAGTTCAACGACATTACGTTCATAATACTTTCTTCCATAGATATAGCCGCAGAGGATCACATAAACACTAACCACACAAGCGTCCAGTGTGAATCATTAGCGGGGGACATGTGCCCTAACTGTGTTTAGAACAGGATTTATGAAATCCGGAGCATTTAACCTGCTGTAACAGGCAAAATGTTCAGTTGAATATATGTGTTGAGAGTTGCTTGTAGCGAGCGAGCGCAAAGTACACTGGTGTCGAGTTAGATATGCCGACCCAGCAGACTCAGTGGCCAGCATCTGTAGACCTGCAGCCAGGGCCTGGCTAGTGGCGCCATCTTGAAACGGCCTATCGCGACTCAATCAAGCCGGAAGAGCCGCGAGATTGTCTGCTGCCTCAAGGCACCTTGGCAAAGTCAGCTACTAGTCTTATTGCTTCATTCATTCTACATACCTGTGTGTTCGATAATGGTTGCCATACCTTTGTAACGTTTAACTTATCATCCAACGCTGATATATTCTGTACTTTATAATATCGTGTGGTTTGTAATCTAGTTAACTCTCAGTCGTTCAGTATATCGTTCACATCAAGTCATGTTATAGTTGATTAGTCAATTTCATATCATGGTTTAAAGAAGACGTTAGTTCATTCAGTTGCCTGTTTCAGTTGGAAGAACTGTAAGCTATTGCGGATAAAGGTGTTTTCAAAGTCATTTCATGGCTGTTAAGTACCCAAGTACATTTCATGCTATAGCTGCGAGGGACTACACGATGATGAACTTGCTCAGGGAAGTGTCTGCGTTACGAGCAACGCAATATCCCTAGTAAAGCAGTCCCATGGTCGAAGCCGTCGTGTTTCCTGATTATTTAATATCTTATTGCAGCCATTAAGTGAACTGGTAAGAGTTGGCCATGGAACTTCTAAATTCACTAATAAAATGTGAGGCCACACGTCACACCCATACCGAGCGTGGTGGGTGAATGGTTAACGTTCTGGCCTCACATTCGGGAGGACGCGGGTTCGAATCCCCGTCCGGGCTTCCAGATTTGGATTTTCCATGGTTTCCCCAGATCGCTCCAGGCGAATGCCGAGATGCTTCCTTCGAAAATACCATGGGCGAATTTCTTCCCGTTCCTGGTCCCCCATCCTATCCCGCCTCTAATGACCACGCTGTCGACGAGGCGTAAAGCCCAAGCAAAAAAAAAGTCACACCCATCACTTCCCACTCACTATTACACTACCGCGGAATGTTGCTGTTTCCATTTGTCCTGGAAACTTGTAACTTGTGTTCTGCATAATAAGTGTGTTTTTGTTTGTGAACTGCATAGTTTATGAGGCGCAGATTTAGGAGTGTGCCAGTATTCGCTAAATGATTGCAGGAATCACAACGATACGCGTCCTTGATCCTGGTCCAGCGTGGCAGCCACACTGGCAGGTATAATACTGTATTTATAACGCAATGAAATGTATCATTTCTTACTCAAGAACATTATTTTCAGGTCAAGACATTCAAATTTTGTTTTTAATGAGAATGTTGGATCAACTGGGAGACATTAGACATTTTGTGTTTTACTCTAAAGCCATAGCGGGGGTGGGGGTGGTACGCCCCTAAGCGTCGAGCAGTGATCTTCAGTCTGTACGCCACCTCCTTCGCGAACTGTGCCTTGGCTCTGGTGTTTGCGGAGCAACTACAGTGTTGGGTTCCAAGCTTGACTTTGTTGGAACCCGTTGTCTTTCTTGATGAGGTAGTTCCTTAGCCGAGTCTCAGTGGCTTCCTTGTATACACAGTAGTAAAAGTGGGATGTATTTCGCAGAACTTCGATGTCCTCATATTTAATAGCATGCCGTGTCTGTAGACAACGTTCAGCAATTGCGGATTTTGATGGCTGCTGTAGCTCGGTGTGGCGTTTATGTTTTCTGCACCGTTCTTGGATCGTGCGAATGGTCTATCCGACGTATGCTTACCGCAATCGCACGGTATGTGGCATACGCCAGGTATCCTAAGTCCCAAATCATCTTTAACCGAACCAAGAAGTGCTTTAATCTTGGCTGGCGGGTGGTAAACGCACTGGATGTTTTGTTGGCGTAAAATTCTACCAATCTTCCTCGACACATCCTCGTAATTAAGGCTGTGGCTCTTGGTTCCGACCTCATCAACAAAGACTACGGGTTGCAACATAGCCGAGCTTGGAACTCAGCACTGAAGCGGCTCCGCAAACACCAGAGCCAAGGCGCAGTTCGCAACGAAAGTGGCATGCAGACTGAAGATCACTGCTGACGCGACGGAGCGTACCACCCCCACCACCACTATCAGAGCGCCGCGGCGGGAGTGAGGGGGATGGGTCGAAGGGTATAAATACCGCCCCGGCAGGTCAGGCCCGGCAGTCGCGTCCTGGATAGCGCTCCTGACGCCAGTCAGCAGACGCAAACTCAAGCTGATGACACGTTAAGCCGTCAAAAATTAGTTGAACTACCATCAACTGATTCAGCCGCATGCCCCAGAGATCTTCAAGCAACAAATTCGCCGGGAAAACCTACGATTACATATTAGCTGGGAGACATTTTGAGAATTACTACAGAGCCTTTTTGTAGAAGTGTCATGAAATTATTCGTGAGTTATACTTCGAGGCAAAGTAGTCAGTTCTTGGCGTAACTGAATAGACAACTCACTCCGATGACTCCTCCGAAGAGGATGGCGAAGACGGGCATGGCGCAGCCGACGAAGAGCGCGGCCACGGTGCCCGCGAGCAGCTGCGGCCACTCGCTGCTGCTGAACCTGACGACCCGCAGCAGACTGGCCGGCGGCACCGCCTCCTCCGCCTTCGCCTCGTCCAGGAGCACCCGCTGCGCGGCCGTCAGCGCCACCTCGTCCTCCACGGCGCCGTCGCTGGACGCGCGCTCCAGCGCCGGCCCGCCGCCCTCTGCAAGCGCACCACAACCAGCATCGGCACGGAGGACTCTCGTCAAGGTCGAGTGACACGGGTGACTGAACAGACACTACTGCCACCTACTGAAACGCGACTGAAACGTCATTTTTGTTTCATGTTTCACCAACGGCGAGTATTGGATGGAGACATCCGATTGGCTTCCCTTTTCCCACTTAAAGGCGTTACCGCGTGGGTGCCTGGTAACACAAAGGAGAACTTGTTCTCAACGACTGGAGAAGAGCGGATCTGAATGGATGTGCCAACATTTTCATTTGTCAGCATGAAGAGAGACATTTTTAAAAGTTTCTTCCTCCGGAAGCAGTTGTGAGTATTTGCAGTTGTGAATACCACCAACTCCAATAGTTTCTCGTAGATGTGGAAAAAGTGTCCACTAGTGTTGTTTAACCTGGTCACGCAGAGGACCGCAACGTCTGGCGGTCCTTAAATCGATTGCGAACAGGAGTGGGCAGGTCCAAGGAAAACCTAGTCAGATGGGGTTATACTGATGCTACAAATATTAAGTGCGAATGTGGCGAAGACCAAACTATGAATCATATGCTCGAGTGCCCTATGTGCCCATCATCCTGCAACAATGAAGACTTGTTTAAAGCAACACACAATGAAATTGAGGTTTTCAAAGTACTGGGCTAAGTGTGTTTAAGGTTGTTGATTTTCACAATGTATTTAACTGTGTATTTTGATGTTTGTGAGACGAGAATAATAAAAAGTGGCCTAAGGAAGCTACAAGTAAACGAGAAACTGGTAGTGTACCCATTGAGTTCATAGACTTCATTGTTTTCACGCAAAAATATCTTGAAGTGACTCTGCAGAGACATCTGTCGAGATGAAGAGGACTCATGCGAAAACTTTATTACATTCAATTAATCTAGGGAGGTCGGCTGCTTTAAAGTCACATGCCGATGGTTTTTAATGTATTTTGTCCATTTACGACATAATTCATTTTGATTAAATGTTATGCCCCCTCATTTCTTTACATTTTTGTTTTGATATAAATAATTATGTAAATTGTCGATGTGATAGTTAATTTGTATTAACTCAATAAATATCCAAATATCTTTGTAAATATAAACTCAGTGTTAACAACGCGGTTTTATGCCATCATTACTACTAAAAATTAATATTAAATCTGTTTGAAATTTATAATGAATAGAAATATAATAAGTAATGTGCCCCAAAAGGGAGGAACGTTACAACCTCCACGGGAACGGATGTGGAATCATAAGAATATGTTTATAACAGATTCTACATATTGCGTTAGCACGGTGCGTTTCCAAAAAAATACTAACAAATGGCACTATTATCTGCCTCATCTTTTAGCAAAAAAGTAACGAGCAATGATTTCAGAAGTGAATTAAATAAAATATTTATTTTCGTAGGTGCCAACAAAAGAAAGAATCTATACCAACTGAACTTCGTGGTTCATCTACTATCAGCGTCAAGGCAACGCGCCCATCGCTCGTGCTTTGGTTGCAGGTCACTACTTAGCTAACGGGACCGCTCATTTCACTGTTGTTCTGATTATGGAAATGGGGGAAAAAAATTAAAAATAACCACGGTGGAAATTTCTGTAAAGAGAAAAGGACATGCGTGTGTGTGTGTGTGTGATGTCTGGCGAAACTCAACTTTAAATAATCTTGAATATTAACATATTTCCATTACACTTGGTTAGAATTAAATCGTCCAAAATATTGCATCAAGAAAATAAAATAACGGCAAGAAAAGGTTCTTGTGAGCGAGAACAGAAGTGACGATGGTTAATGTTGTTCCAAAACTATACACATGCAAGGTATGGTCTCTTTGCAGGAATCACGTTAAATGTTTCCTCCAGAATCTTGCCTCACCTCAGCAGCGTCCAAATCAAGTGATCTCAATCGTAGTAAGAGTAGCGTCTATTTTCACCGTATTATTTCAAATTTACTTTCCAACTACTCACCTTTTTCAACAGTTGGCGACAGTGGTGCGTCGCCAATGCTAGAGGAATTCTGCGTGGTCACCAGATTATGGTAGTGTCCCTGGAGCGCCATCAGCTGGTCGTGGGAGCCCTCCTCGACCACGCGACCCTCCGATATCACCACGATCTTGTCGGCGTTGCGGATCGTCGACAGGCGGTGAGCCACGATGATGGTCGTGCGTCCCACGCTGGCCTGTCAATACGAAGTTCAAAGCACCGCGATTACACTAATAGCGAATACACGTGCAGCATGACTTGGGGTTCTGTCAGTGTACGCACCCTGTCGAGGGCCGCCTGCACCTTGGCCTCGCTGCCGGTGTCGAGTGCTGACGTGGCCTCGTCCAGCAGCAGGATCTTGGGGCGCCGCACCAGAGCCCTTGCGATCGCGATCCTCTGCTTCTGTCCGCCCGAGATCTGGGCGCCTCGCTCCCCCACCAGCGTGTCGTAGCCCTGCAACCCAACCAAACGGCTCACCCGGTGATCTGTATTAGAGAGCTTAGCAAAACCTGATGCTACGCGAAATGGCTGAGTAATCTTGAATGAAACTGCGAGCTGAACATCTAAGCAACACTTTGAGTGGTTGTAAACTCATGCATACTTCGTCCAGTATCTCTGAACGACCTCCTATCCAGTTTAAGAAGAAAAAACTGAAGGTACCCAATCATTATTTGTTTAATTTAAATAATAAAATGCCCAAAGCTGAAGCATTTAAGGCATTGACTCACCAAACATGTTGTTTTGTTTTCTCTACGATGCCCTGATACACTCAATTTTCTCACTATTTTATATCATCCCCCGCACGACATATACATCCAATATTATAAACCCGTTTCATCTTCCCCTTAATTTGCTGCTTCCCCACTCAGCGAGTTTCCGTGTTACCTTTGGTAGCTTCGTGATGAAGCCGTGCGCGTTGGCCATCTTGGCGGCGTCGACGATCTCGTCGATGGTGGCGTCTTCCCTGCCGTAGCGGATGTTCTCGGCTATGGTGGTCTGGAAGAGCACGGGCTCCTGGCCCACCACTCCGATCTGACTGCGCAGCCAGCCCACGTTCAGCGTCCGGATGTCCCGACCGTCCAACTCCACCTGGACACCCCGTCAAAATGAGTAGGAATTGTGCGAGGGGGATTAAATTTATATATTATATTTTTCCATTTGTTATATATTCAAGTTCTGAATGAAGGTGGAAATAAAGTTTGAAGCATGATGGTCTAGCAGCATGACTCACCACTCCCTGCGTGGGGTCGTAGAACCTCTGGACGAGCTGGACGCAGGTGGACTTGCCACAGCCCGAGCTGCCCACAAGTGCCACCGTCTGGCCACGCTGCACGCTCAGGTCCAGGCCTCGCAGGATCTGACAACATCACCACCAAACGAGACTCCAATTACTGAATGACGCGAACGATAATTTAATAGAGAACTCTGGACTAAATTAATACATAAGTAATACTAGAAACCACTGTGCGCTAGATATCAAACAGGAACATTCAAAATAGAACTGGTTATAAACTTAGGCAGGGATTCAGTTTTTGCATCTTGTATCAATATTTTAATCAAAATATGGCGATCTTTACGGAAGAAACGAGTTTGGCTTTAAAAAAATCAATCAGTGTAGAAACTCTAAAATATTAAAAATTATAATAAAGAAAATAAATGAACAAATGAATATAGCAAAGGAACAACTACATCAAAAAGGATTAAAGAAAGGACTACTGTAATGTGTTGACACAAGGGGAAGGAATCAATGCAATTTCTGAGTGTATACATAGATAAAAACTTAAAATGAAGCGAGTTTTTTGACCAGCTTCTCAAAAACTTTGTTCTAATACTTCTCAGTTAAGAGTAATACTGAAGAATCTCAATAGTGATCCAAGTAGCACTCCACCTAGCCTCCTTAAAGTTAGTCCAAATCAAATAGCACACCAACTGCTACTGAATGGAAAGACTAGATGAAGACCTGAAAACAGAAAGCTCCAAAGACACTCTGACGAGCAAGACCATCTTGGACATCCATTCACATTAGTAGAACTGGAAGCCGTCTTACAGTCTTTGAAGATTAACAAAGATGCAGGCTTAGATGACCTGAGAACAGAGCAAATTAAAATGTTTGGGCCAGCTACAAAGCAGTGGATTCTGAATTTAATGAATGCCTGCACCTCCAACTTACAGATCCCCAAGATCTGGTGGAAAGACAAAGTTGTGGCACTGCTAAATCCGGGAAAGGAACCAACAGATTGAAAAAAATTCCAACCAGTTTCACTCCTTTGTCATTTATACAAAGTCTTGGTGAGATTGATTCCCAACCACATCTCAGAGTGCATTGACAAAAATCTCATAATGGAACAGGCTGGTTTTCGACCTGGTCGATCATGCTGTGACCAAATTCTTAACCTGACACAGTATATAGAGGACGGGTATGAAAGAGGACAGGTCACGGCTGTGGCGTTCATCGATGTCACAACGGCATATGATACAGTCAACTACAAAATGTTGATAAGTGAGGTATGCTCCACCACAAAAGACTACCATCTTACACAGGTCATCCAATGTTTACTACAAAACAGAAGGTTTTGCATCACCCTCCACAATAAGAAGAGTTGCTGGAGAAATCAGAAGAATGGCCTCCCTCAGGGTAGTGTGCTGGCCACGCTCTTGTACAACATATATACAAATGATCAACCAATTATTCCCGGAACAAGAGTATTCATTTATGCTGATGACACAGCAATTGCAGCTCAAGACACAATCTTTGAGGCAGTGGAGGTGAAGCTGACAAGAGCTCTTGAGGATATGGCCAAGTATTATGATGCTAATCACTTGAAGCCCAACCCTGGAAAAACACAGGTCTGTGCATT
The DNA here is from genome assembly GCA_031002005.1 of Vandiemenella viatica. Classification (NCBI taxonomy): domain Eukaryota; kingdom Metazoa; phylum Arthropoda; class Insecta; order Orthoptera; family Morabidae; genus Vandiemenella; species Vandiemenella viatica. Next base: position 4,431,353 of record CM061920.1, on the reverse strand, counting down.
CCACTTGAGAAACAGAGAGTCCAGAAGGAAGTTGAACATAAACTGGAGGTGACAACAACTACTACACTGCTATACTCCAAAATATCTAGGAGTAAAGCTTGATCGATCTCATACATTCAAAGCCCCTTGTGAGGATCTGAAACTCAAAGTATCTGCCCGGAACAACATCATCCGGAAACTTACAGGTACCTCCTAGGGAGAACAGCCAAATGTGCCTCGTAGATCTGCCCTGGCACTCAGTTTCTCTCCAGCAGAACACTCAGCACCATTTTGGCAAAACTCTGCACATGCTAGGCAGGTTGATATATCACTGAATGATATCTGCCCCATTGTAACAGGTTGCCTGAAACCAACACCTGTCAGCAAAATATACCAAATCATGGGTATAGCACCACCTGACATTCGAAGGAAAACAGCTGCAGAAATGGAGAAGAGGAAACAGGAAACAGACTCCAGACACCCCTTGTTTGGACTCAAACCTCAACCCACAAGGCTGAAGTTAAGAAAGAGTTTCTTACAGTTAACTAAAGTCATAACATCCCCTCCTGGATCACACCATGTACAACTATGGCGAAATACGTTGCCTGAAGGGCACTGGAGGAATATCAAAGAGGCACCGGCCACGGGATGTAATCAGCCATATGCCATATGGAAGGCACTAAATAGATCAAGAACTGAAGTGTCCCGATGCAGATCTAATATCAAAAAATGGGGTTACACTACTGACAACGAACTAAGTGAATGTGTTGAGCTGTAGGACCACAACATCTTCTGGTATGCAGGAATCTACCTGAAACCTGCACTTTCGACGACCTTTTTAGGGCAAATGAAAAGGCCATCAGGATTGCAGAATTCTGGTCACATTCCATATAATTGTGTTCTGTAGCCCATAAGTTTAATATTAATTAATTAATTTTATCTGTTTTGTTTCATCTTGTAATGTTATGTCCCGAACACGAGAAATAAATAAATAATAATTATTATTATCGAAACATGAAAGTTCAAATATTTACCATATTTATAATCGACACTTGACTATTGCTAGAGAAATTCATTGTCTCATAACGACTAAAATTCTACAATGATTCTTACACTCCACAATAACTTCACTATGCTCAATTTCATTAATGATCCACTCAAGTCAATTTGTTACATCAGCATTATTACCTGTCTGTGACACTACAATGATTTACACCTCTAAATCAAAGCAAGACGAAAGTGATGAAGCAGATGTAGCAGAAACAATACCAATCAAAGTAAATTAAATAAAAAATAGGGTCGGGTGCAATAGGAGAAGTAAGTGAATTCTGCTACTTGGGATGCAAAATTAGAACCAACGCCCAAAGCAGGAATTATGTTAAAACCAGAATAGCACTAGCAAAAAGAGCCTTCATGAAAATGAGAAATGTTTTAATTTCAAATATTGATCTAGAACTTTTTAAAACTCTGTGTGTGGAGCACAGCACTTTATGAGAGTGATGCATGTACTTTATGAATACCAGAAAGAAAAAAAATTAAAGCATTTTGAATGTGGTGTAACAGAAGAATGCTGAAAATTAAGCAGACAGACAAATTATGAAATGAACAAGTTTTGGAAAAGATGGGTGAGGGAATAAGTTTGTGGAAGAAGCTTACAGAAAGAAGAGAGAGCCAGGTAGGTCATATTTTGAGACATGCTGGATTGGTTAATTTGTTAGTGGAGGGAACAGTCAAAGCTAAGAACTGTAGAGGAAGACAGAGGGTAGAATATATGAAGCACATAATAGAGGACATTGGTTGTAAGGGGTATGTGGAGATGATAAGGTTAGCACTAGATAGGAAGTTATGGAGGATTGCATCAAAAAAAAAATAATAATAAAAAAAATTAAATAGATATTTTATTTAAGTGTGAATTATGAAGTTTATGCAATTCTATTATTAAATGTTACTATATGCACACACTCTCCCATGTCACAAATTCTTACCAGCTACCTTCTCCCATCCTCTGTGAATTCCAAGTTTAAACTCTTTACTGTTTTAGGTAAACTGTCTGTTATTTCCATTGATGATTTATTCCAGTTGCTGACTGCTTTACCTAAAAAGTAATGTCCCCCCTTCCTTTTGCCCTAATTCCAGTGCCAGCTTATGATTATGGTGTCCTCTTCCCTGTCGTACTTCTAATCCTTCTACTAATGTCCGTCCATGCATTAACTCGATTATAAGTCTTGAACAAACTAAACACTCTCCTTACGCACCTTCCAATCAGCTCCATCCACATATCAGTTACTGATTGCATTTTGTGGTAATTTCCCAAACAAATCTAGGTTCTCTCCTCTATTCTCCCCCCCCCCCCCCTACCAAGTCCTGAATTTGGTACTCACAATGTGGGTCCCACAGAACTCCACCATATTCAAGCAATAGTCTGACCAACGTTTTGTAACACAGTTCTGTAACTTCTCTGATACATCCTCTCACCACTCTCTTCAGTAGCTGAAGGGTTTTGTAACACTTTCCTACCACCTGCCCAATGTGCTCTGCCCAACTGAGTTTTTTATCAAATGTTGTACCAAGATATGAACACTTCAAGCATTCAACAAGCAATTCTTTCCCCATCCTTTAATAATAATTAACCTTTAGTTTTTTATATGTGTACTTAATAAGTTGACTCTCCTTGGCATTTATCTTCATTCCATTCCTACCCATTTAGATATTCTATCCAGGTCACCCTGCAGCTGTTCACAGTCTACAACTGTTTTGATCCTATTGTATACCATTATATCGTCTGCAAAATACTGTGTGTTTCAAAAAGAATATACATATTTCGAATGCATATATTTATTAAACTGTAAGACATACGAATATGAAACTTTACACACATATTTATGAACCTCTTAAGTTCAGATTACAAATGTTCAATATGTCCTCCATCAGCCACACGAACAATATCACATCGATACTCAAATTCCTCCCATACTCGGGCAAGCATGTCCTTCGTCACTGATGTTACGGCAGTACGGATCTAGTTCCTCAAGTCCTCAAGGTTCTGTGGGAGTGGTAGTACATAAACGTTGCCTTTAATGAAACCCCACAGGAAGAAGTCACAGGGTGTCAAATCCGGTGACCGTGGAACCCAGCTGATGCATGCTAGGTCGCCAGCTCCTTGACGACCAATCCAACGGTTCGGTAGAGTTTCATTCAGATATTCACGCACTTGGCGACTCCAGTGAGGGGGTGCCCCATCTTGTTGAAAAATGAAGTTGTCTTCGTGCAGCCTCGGAAACAAGCAGTTTTGTAACATAGCGAGATACTGCTGACCGTTAACCGTGTTTCCATCAAAGAAGAATGGGCCATAAACTGATGATAGGGATATTGCACAAAACACATTTTTTATAGGCGAAACTCATACATGTTCAATGACTGCATGTCGGTTCTGTAGACCCCAAATTCGAACATTGTGTTTGTTTACCTGACCACTAACATGGAAAGTCACTTCATCACTGAAAACGATGCATTGTGCGAAAGTGTTATCATTGTCAATAGCATCATTAATCTCGTTACAAAATGCCACACGTTTCCGTTTGTCATCAGGACGCAGAGCTTGTAACAACTGTAACTTGTATAGATTCATAACCAACCGACGTCTCAAAACACGCCAAATTGTAGTTGTAGGTAGTTGTAACTCCCGACTGGCATGACGAGTTGATTTTGAATGAGTACGTTGGAAAGCAGTTTGAATTCATGCAACATGTTCCTCAGAAACACGAGGGCGGCCAGGACTCTTTCCTTTACATACACATCCGGTATCTACAAACTGTCGATACCATCTACGAATGTTTCACCCATTCAGAGGATGCATTTGGTACCTCAACCTGAAACGTCTTTGCACTGTAATCACGGAATTGCACTTCGCAAACTCGATAACACAAAATGATTTCTGCTGTGGAGTAGCCATTTTAAACATATGACGGTTACCAAGAATAACACAAGACGACTGACTTCTAGCGGCTATTAAATAAACTAGACTATGTATTTGTTTCTCCAATAGCCGAGCCGGGGAGCAGTGATCGATAGTTTGGACAAAAGAATACTTTGTAATACGTATATTCTTTTTGAAACACCCTGTATCTGGATTCTGACCGTAACTCATCAATACAGTCATTCATTAGAATAATGAACAGCAGTGGTCCCAATACACTACCCTGTGGCTCCCATTCTTCCTTCCACCTCTTTTGATATCGTATTTCCTACTCTAACACTTTGCTTTCTGGCTTTTAAGAATTCCTCTACCCTGCAAGTAACTTTTTCATCCAATACAACAGATTTCAGTTTATTTAAAACCATTTTAGTGCTCACTCTGTCAAATGCCTTAGAAAGATCTAGTGCCAGACTATCAACTTGACATCCCTTGTCAAATTCATTTGACATATCTTGTATGTATCCCACCATCTGGGCTATAAAATATTCAACAAGCAATTCTTTCCCTATCTTGTAATTATGGAGAACCTTTACTTTTTCCTCTCTGTAAGCCGACTGTTGTTGGCATTTATTTTCATTCCATGTTTAACTACTAAGTTAGATATTCTGTTCAGATCTTCTTGTAGCATTTCACAGTCCTTTTTTTCAAAATTCTGTATAACATTACATCATCAGAAAACAATCTAACTTCTGACTGAAACCCATTGATGCAATTGGTAATTAGGATAATGAACAGCAATGGTCCCAATACACTACAATGAGGCTCTTCTATGTTAGCTTTTACCTCTTTTGATACTGCATTTACCCCTCTAGTTTTTGCTTTCTATGTTTTATAAATTCCTCCACCCAGCAGGTTGGTTTTTCATCCACTCCAGTGGCTTTTCACCTTACCTCCCACCATTTTATGACTCACTTTGTCAAATGCTTCAGATAGATCCATGTAACACTGTCAATATGGCCTCTTGACCATTTCAGCTGCAGCATGTTGTATGTAGCCCCCTAACTGAGATTCACTTAATTGTTTTATCATAAACACATGCCGCAAACCAGTCCCTTCCCTCAGAGACATTCCTGACGAGGTTGCATACCAATCTCTCCATCAACTTTCACTCTACTGATGTCTAACTAATTGGCTGTTATTCTCAACTCTATTTGTATCACCTCGATTTTGTACTGGTACTACTATAGCACTTTTCAATTCCCCCAGTAAGCAGCACATATCCAAACTCAATCTAAATGCTGTAACTGTATAAGATACACTGTCATGTTCCACTACCTTTAATACATCTGTGGTAATATTATTCATACTGGTCTCTTTATTCTTTTTTGGCTTTCTTTTTACACTCACAATATTCTCAGAATTTATTTCAATTTTTTAAATCTGTTTATTACTACTTATGTGTAGAAGCTCCTCCACCCCCCCCCCCTATTTTTTCCCCTTCCCATACCAGAATGATATTCCTTAATGGCTTTATGAAACCAATTACCTAATATCTCTGCCTTTTCCAAATCCACAGCAATTTCTTCTGTGCCCCTGACCACAGTTGTCTATATACCTTCCCTTCCCCTCAGTTTTCTAACATAGTAGCCAATTGGTTTAAGGCATATTTATTAAAATTATATTTTGGAAAAAACACTTTACATTAGGTTTAAAACAAACAATTGCGAACAGACAGATTTACATATAAACTATAACGCAATCTTGGAAACAAAGAGTACAAAATTCCTTTGTATTAAAATAGACGAGAAATTGTGTTGGCATGAACATATCACTTCACTACTGAAGAAGTTAAGTAGTGCCACCTTTGCAATACAAAAACTTTCTCTAACAGCAGATCTAGAATTAATAAAACAAGCAAACTCCTCATATTTTCATTCAGTGATGTCAAATTTCATAATTTTTTTCTTCAGAAAGTAAAAAAGTTTTCATAGCACAGAAAAGAGCTATTAGGATGTTGTGTAGGGTACAACCAAGAACTTCTTGCAGACAACTTTTTAAAAAACTCCGTATTCTTACAATCTCTTCTCAGCAGTGGTGGATCCAGCGAGGGGGGGGGGGGAGGTAGGGTGTCAAATTCTCACCCCCAAAAGTATCAAGGTCCACCCTCAACATGGCATAACTATTAAGCCTACCCTTACCTGATTCAAGCACCCTCAAAAGAAATCCGTTCAAGCCCCCCCAAAAAAAATTCACTCAAGCCCTGCCCCCCCCCCCACTCCAAACGAAATTTGCTAAAGCCCCTCCCAAGCAAATATTCTGGATCTGCTTCTAGGTATATATATTCTCTTATGTGCCTTGTCATAGAACGTTTTAACCTGTTTACATCTAATTCACAGGTATAACATTTCAATACAAAAAACAGAAATAACTTGCAAAAAACACAAAAACATCCCTGTCTTTAAGACAAGGAGGAGTTAATTATTCTGGGATACATCTGTTTAATAAACTTCCCAAGAGTATAAAATAGTTTGCAAATAATAAAGATATATTTAAAGAAAAACTGAGAGATTGTCTTGTTTTACAACTCCTTCTACTCCATTCAAGAATTTGAACAAAATAATTAGTTGTGTTCAATATGACCTTTTGCAAAACTCAGTTGTAAAAATTAATGTTTATTTTTATTCTGTTTATTTGTCTTTGTAACATATGATTGTTTTTACTATGATTATGACTCATATTGTATGTGTGTGTATTAACCATGACATGTTTCACATCCCAGAGGTCCTTCCTCAGCAGGGATCCATGGAACAAGATTGGTAAATAAATAAATAAATTCCTAGCTGCATCACTCTGTGGCTCCTTTGCAACTATTATAGTTTTCATAAACCCATCTTTAGCTTTCTTCTTTGCTGCTATTAATTCCTTGTTTAGTTGTTTCAAGGTTTCCCTGCTTTCTTGCTGCCTCTTAACTCTGTCATGTTCTCTTCTTACCAATTTCTCTAACCCATTCACCTCATATTAAGTGGTTGTATACTTTTCTTTATTTTTAGTTTTGGAATAAACATTTCTTCATCCTCCTTATTATCTCCTTGACCTCTCCCAGCCCCTTTCTACTGTACTGGCACTTATCTTCAAAATGCTGAATATGTCTCTGAAATATCTTTTTAGCTCAGTGATATGTGCTTTCCTATAACTCTTTCTATAACCATGTTCACTTTTTCCTTCTGTCCTCACCCACAAAACTGTCATCAGGCTTTACTAAGAAGATAGCCAGCATGTTTGACCTCCTCATACTCTATTCCACCACTTGTTTAACCCTTTCCTCCCTGACGGTACTTATAAGTACCACTGTATTTACCACCATATAATTCGACAATACCAGTGTCCACTGCATTGTTAAGCCTGTTGATGTATTCTTGTATGATTAAGTCAGACAATGACAACATTTATTTTTAAATTTCTGCGTGAAATTTCCGAGAAATTAATTTTCTAATTTGGGGCTTGACAGCATACTGACCAAAGTAACAAGTGGTACATTACAATGAATTTTTAGATGATAATTTACTTGGTAAGTGTCAATTTCTGTTATTACTTGTTTAGTTTGAACATTTAACCATATATTTTTTACCTATAAAATATGTTTTTCTAGTTTCTTTACTAAATAATCTAGAAAAACCAACGTGGACTTATAAGTACCATCAGGGAGTTCTGGGTAGTTATATACAGATTATTGGTCAATAGATTTAGCAAGTATACAATTGGTTTTATCATTGTTTTTGATATTTTCAAATGGACATTTTTATGAAATACGCTCTGATTGAAGCTCTTCTCTTAGAAGTTTATAATTTATCAACTCTTCTCTTAGAAGTTTATAATTTATCAAGGTAAAAATGAAGAAATGACTGGAATGTTCTCAGATTACTCATTAGGTCAAAGAGTGGTCTTAGAATTGACTGAAAAAAATGGAGAAATGCCGATGTTATCTAGTATTATCATTATTTTTCATCAGTTTCATTATTAAAAAACTGAAACAACTTTTGTTTGTGGGAGAATCAGACCCTACTGCAAGGGACTTTCTAACAATCTGCTGATGGAAAACTAAAAAGAGGAGAGTGTAACAATGAATTTACAAACCTAGGTATTTGCTACTGGAAATGGAAGGATAAAAAAGTCATACATTTAGTGTAAAATATTCATGGCAGCGGTGAAACTCCACTACACTGGTTGGGGTCAACGGCAACTTCAACAGATGGGCCCTCTCTTGGGTTGGATTGGTGACCTGGTGGATCTTGGACCAGAGGGCCTCTCTGGCCGGTCATCGGGGGCCACCTCCGGCAGTAGGTCCTGTAGCATTTTGCCCATCCTGCCACCCTGTTGTTACACCACTAGTTATTCGCAAAGAAAGAGATGGATTGAAGTCGACAATTTCATGCTCAGGAGTCGTCAAGGACTACAATACCTTCATGTGTGGGGTTGATACCGCTGATCAGCTGATGACTTTGTGCAATGCTGACAGAAGATTACCGAAATCATGGTAAAGATTGTTTTTGGAAATTCTGGATGTTGTATTTGTCAATGCCTATAACATAAATGGTCCGATATTTGAAAAAAAAAGTCTGTAAATTTTTTTAGAAGATCCTTTGCACAAGGTATGATGACTATGAAGGATATCGGTAAGAAGAAAAGGTCATCTATATGTGGCGTATTTGTAGGTTTAAGACTGACATAAATTACCATTTGCATACTTGCTGAATCCACCTTGTGTATTGATACCAAAGAATGGTTTAGGAGTAAAAGAGATAAAAATTCGAATTTTTATATGGATTTCCATTTCATCCACTATAAAAATGAAAAGATGACTTCAATTCAGTCGATTTGACCATCAATTCCAATTTGCTGTAGTAGTATCATATTTATATAAAAATGAAAGGTTTTCGGTAATGGCAGCTTGTTGTTAAGTTGTGTAGCTTAACAAGCTTTCTTATTCTGGCAGCGATAACTTTCAATAAAGATTGCTGCCTAGAGTAACAAGGGGTTGTATTGTGTCTTTTCTGGCAATAAAAGAATAATAAATGTCTCTATAGTAGTGTACATGTTAGATACATTGTCTAATCATTTTGAAGTTCATTAATAAAGTTTATTATCTGAGTTGGAATTTCGTCAGAGCTAGTAGGCAGGAATGATGTGAGAGTCGCCAGTAAAGTCGAGTGTAAAGTTGATGAAAGATGTCACAGGGGACGAGAGACAGGATGGCGAGATCATTTTGAGTCATTAAGCATTGTCAGTAGAGCAAACAGTTGAACGGAGGTTTCTAATAGGAAAGCATGACGTGGCAGACGAGGTGGTGACACTACTGACCGGGACCGCCTTGCGTGAGGGGTACTCGAAGTGGACACCCCTGAAGGCGATGTCGCCGTGGACCTCGTGGGGCCGCTCCCCCCTCCTCGGACAGACTGTCGATGGCCGACTCGAGGTCTATGAGCGCGAACACCTTGGCGGCCGCGCCCCGGGCCATCGAGAACGTCTCAATGTAGGGAGAGGCGTAGCCGAACACCGTGGATCCCAGCAGCACCGAGAAGAACACCTGCAACGGCACACGCCGGTAGCTGAAGGTTAGACTTCATTATCATTCCTGTTCATACACTCACATTGGGAAAGGTAACACTGACAAACCCTGACTTTACTCACTTGTACGGTAGATATGTGGTGCCACTTTTGAGTTCGTGTCAGCACACTAAACTCTGGTTTTCTCTTTGATCCCTTACAATTTTCAAACTCAACAGCAAAGATTGTTGTTAGCATTTATAATTTCCCTGCGTAATGTTTCCACATAGTTTCCATGGTTGTTCAGCCGGATAAATTCTGCCATACACAACGTTCTGACAGCTTATCCACCTGATGAAGACAACGAAGGAAGCTGTTGAAGCGTTGTGGACTCAGAGTTTATGCGGCTGCACACCATTGGAAACAGTGTAAAGATTGTAACTGAGTTGTAGCGGATACTCACGGTGACCATGGTAGCAGGGGTGTATACTCTTTCCACGTCAGGGTAGTCGCTCTGCTCAATGACCAGGCCGACGCCGTAGTAGAACGCGAGGGCGTAGCCGCCGTACGTGAAGAACCACCAGAGGCCGATGCCGCCGCCGAAGAAGAGGTGCTTCTTGCGGTTGATGTTCTTGGCGGACTGCAGGTTCTTCCGGTAGCGCTCCACCTCCTTGTCCTGCCCCCCGAAGGCGACGACGGTCCTGATGGAGCTGAGCACCTCGTCGGCGATGGCGCCCGCCCGCGCGTACTCCTGCAGCTCCTTCTTGGCGAAGCGCGACACCATGACGATGAGCAGCGACATGGAGGCGACGCTGGCGGGCAGCGACACCAGGCACACCAGCGCCAGCTGCCAGCCCAGCACCAGCGCCAGCAGCGTGCTCGCCGCGAACGACAGCATCATGTGCGAGAACATGGCGACCTTCTCGCCCAGCCCCTCCTCCAGCTTCTGGATGTCTCTGCGGGTGGGAACCAGCGGAGACCATTACAGTGAAAAGGAGAGGATGGTGAACAGGTGCAGGGTGGTCTGCACAGGGTACCTAGCTGAGTAGTTACATACACATGTAGAAAAGTACAGATGCTTTTTATGATTATAGAGTGTGCAATGACTTGCTGTATAGAGAAATTCGGGGTTGTACGAAGCAGACAATTCTAGTATCGGGGAAAGGATTATGAACAGTTGCAGGGTGATCTGCACAGGATAGCTAAGACAGTAGGTCAACATAAAATGAAGATGAATGCCAAAAAGAGTCAGTGTATTACAAACACACATAGAAAAGGTCAGATGCTTTTTATGAATATAGTTTGTACAACGAATCGTTTGTTGAAGACGTAAACTCTAAATACCTTGGAACAATATTTGATAGTGAAGTCAACTGGACATCACACATTGGGCACAACGTACGAACTGGTTACAAAACCATTATTTTTTCGAGAGAGGGATGAAACGATGTAACAGAGAAGTGATAGAATTGTGTTACAAAACTGTGGTCAGACCATCGCTTCAATATAGATGCTTAGTGTGAGACCCACATTTTGGGTACAAAATACAGCAGTTAGATGGGGTGCATGTGCAGAGGCGAGCAGTAGTAAGCAGGAAGGCCGCTATGCTCGGAGGAGTGGTTTTTGGAAACTCCCCCAATAGGTAAAAAACTTAGCACACCGACCGGGAACCACTACTCTCGGAGGAACAATCCGGTTTTAGGACGCAACATTCGACTCTACAGCAGCTACTTTCACTGGTAGAGCACGCCCTGGGTGCTGTCGCGATTCTTTTCCTTCGTGCGGCATCAGGGTTTGCTATACACGCTTAGTGCTGAGTATTCCCCTCTCACACCTAATGTTACTACCAAGTTACCTCTCCAACAGCACTGTCTGTGTGCTCTGTCTTTAATGAAAAGTATAGAGGCCGTCGTCCCACATGGCTCCTTCATCGGTCCCGTGGTATATAGTCTGTACACCGCCGACGTTCCGAAGACGGAACAAGTCGACACAGCACTGTATGCAGAAGACACGACTCTGTATATTCGAAGCATCAGGTCAACCCACGTCAGAACAAAGCTACAAAGAGCCTGCAACAATGTGGAAAACTGGGCAAAACAGTGGCGTCTAGATTTCAACACCACTAAACGTCAGGCTATGTCATAACCAGAAGAGAGGCGCTACCACTTCAACATGTGAAACTCTTCATCAAAGACATCCAATGGATCTGGACAGCCGTATACCCGGGCATAACGCTAGACAGAATACTAACATGAAACAACAATTTAAGCAATAACTGGGCGATAGCTGAAGGAACGATGCGACCTCTGTAACCGAACCTAAACACAACAACTGCTCTACACTCTGATCACGCCACCACACTGTACACGTCTCTAGTCAGACCACTACTGGAATATGCTACTACAGTGTGCAGCAATGCTGCAGCCGCACACATCAAAAAACTGCAGTCGGTACATAATCGGGACATCGGATTTGCGTACAAACCACCATCCGATAGGCCTAGAGCTATACTGCATGAAGACAGCGGACCTCAAACAGTGAATACGTTCAGTGACCTATCATATTCGCCATGTGAAAATATTGATTAAGTTCACATACTGATTCTACAGACAGATGGTGTTACGAGCAATGTATCTCAACGGGGGCGGTACTGCCTGCCGTTGGGTGTTGAAGAAGTGGTTAAAAAAAAAATTCTACTAGACGTGTGCGCAGTCATAAAATCAACTGATCGCTCGCCTAGCTCCCTAATACACCTTAGTGAAAACATCAGGACACTAGTCCACCTCCTCCTTCAATGAAAGAAGAATGTGGAACTGACAATTCCAAACAACTATGAAAACTACAATTAAATAACAGGAAGGAGATACAAGAAATCGTAAAAACTTCCCTGGACTCCATGTATAATGCAACCCAGATGGAGACGTCATGGTTCACGCCTTGCTCCTATCGATCTGTTCTTCAGGCTAGCTGAGCCAGGGTTGGCTATAGTAACGACTTCTGTGGTTGGCCTACCACAGCACTCGCCCATTCAAGAAAATGGTCGAGTATATGCTGAACAAGAAAAATGCCTCTCAAGGCGGTAACCTCAATAGTTCCTGGAAGTGTACAGCCATCTTCCGCAGATTTGAAACGATGCCGGCCATTAATAGCGGGTGACATCCTCTCCGTGAAGATTATAGAAGAAATAACATCAAGAGGTGTTGAAAATCTTTAAACATCTGCCCCCACGCTTGCTGAATCCATATTTCTCCTTCACCACATTAACGAGCCCTGAAGATGTCTGACGGAGTACAAGAGACTGTCTCCACAGGCTGAAACAGTCAAAACGCCTCCTGAACTGCAGACCAAGAACCCAATGGCAACGGAAACTCTTCCTTACTCTCCAGTCTCCGGATCCGACGCCTCCAAGCAGTCCAAAGCAAGTACTTGTTCCTGCCATGGACAAGGGGCCTGTACTTCCTATTCAAGCACACCACAACAACTGGGTCGACCCACTGCAACGCTTCACGGAGCTGCCCTTGTTTGCCTGGGTGGTAACAGACCAGCTTAAAATCATCCCTTCCTGCCTGTCGGACTCGAAGGCGGTAGTTAGAAAACTACTTTTCAGACATTGTTTCCATATTCTAAACAAATCAAAATCCACGATAGCAACCACTAAATCAAAGAAAAAGCCTTCGCCAAGAACTACACAATGCTTCAGGTGCCAGCAGTTCAATGCACTGACGTGTTATGATGCGATTTCCGCGGTATAACCGCGTCTCATCGAACTGCCCAAGGCCTAAAGAAGACGCTGCATGCGGGAATCTCACGCCGCCTGTTTTCGTGGCTGTCCGGCATAGAAACAACTTATAAGCAGCGGATGAGTGATACTGCGTCCGCAACTACTGCACAGGAAGACCTATTTATTCGGCAGCACTTGCCAAACACCTTCAAGCCTGAAGCGACATCTGGCGAAAATCATCAAGCCGAGAGTCTCGTCATGCCACGAGGGAAGCAAGTAACGCCTCACAAGCAAGCACCCACGGTCGACCACCACGTAGCGCCGACTGCCACTGGCACTGCTATGGTCGTTGGGCAGCAGATATGTAACCGATCATCGAGCTGATAACGCAACAAGTTACAAAACTCTCCATAGATGCTGTCAACGTTCTTCTTGATCCAGGATCATCAGATGATGCCAGTGACTAATGGAAAAGTCATGTGATGTGGATCGATGTTTTGCAGATTCCCTCCAGGTTACAAGTCTGATAAGATATTAGACAAGCAGGAAGAGAAGTGACAAACCACGTCGTAACATCTGTAGGAAATGTCAGGAGACAACAACCGTCACCACAACTGCTCGCCAAAGCATAAGTAATATATGCTCTCAGTGTGCCATGGTCAGGTAAGAATTATAAATCATGTCTGTTGTTGAAACAACCACATTGACTCCAAGAATTTCAAAGTGATGTGTGAATTAATAATTGACATACCACTTTATTCTGTTACATCCATATACCCCTGTGGTTGAAAAATTTGACACTTAGAAAAGGAAACTATGAGTTCTAGGGAGAAAAAAATACACGGTAGTATCAAGTGTGTGTGAAGTTTTAAGAAGTCTGTGGATGTCGTTATGAGTTCGACATGAGTGCGCCTATCACAGTTATTTAGTGAACAAGTTTATCACGAGTGGTCGTTGTTTAATATTTATGGTGTAAATTGACTCTTTTTAGGGTTCTGATACAGCGAATAGAATTTTATAGCCAAGGAATGCGGATTTCATAAAAACCCGTGTTGACGTGAAACAAGGGATCCTTGCATTGAAAAAGCCTTGTCCTGCGGGCGAGATCAAACAATTTTAACCACAGTATTCGACCTTACTGTTCGAGAATGGAGGCAGACCAACCACCGTCGGATATTTGATGGTGTGCAGATCTGAGAATGATCGGCAGGTGGGCTGAGGGATTTCTCTCTGTGCTAGAATGAGCCACTTGTCTCTACTCACTCGGACATGCGGCTGGCGAAGTCTCCCGTCTGGTTGAGGTCGTACCAGCCGACGTCCTGCCGCAGCAGTGACTTGAGGTAGGCGTCGCGGATGCGGAACACCTGCAAACACGATGGAACACAGTTCAAAAAGTGTGTTTCACTGCATGAAACAATAAACTTATGCATGAATGGTTTTTGATCTGAATACTCATTAACTCTGTTCTCTTATAGAGTGATGACGAAATCGGCGGGATACAGTTTGAAATTTCAGTTCGAAAACGTCGTTCATATAGAGAATCCAATTACATTACTAAACAGTGAGAACCGCGAGATATAGGATCATATTGCAGGCCATAGATATAAAATTTTATGCGCAGTACAGCAGCAAAAAGCAGAAACCGTAATGAAAAACGAAATATTTGAAGAGGAATAGAAAGTAATTAACATCCCACAGGAAATTGAGTTTAAAATATTGCTAAAAATGTTTAAAAGCGGGACGTCACAAATAGCCCTGCAATTATGATTGAACCAACCAAGTGAAACAGTAAGATGCTTGGATGCACAGAGATTTGCAGATTCTGAAGCTAAGCCGCGGTAAGAAATATCGATCTTTTATATGTATCAGCAACTAATGAGTTTTTTTTTTTTTTAGGCAGTTAATAAATCGATGCAGTAAACGAAATTCAGAGGAGAAAAGATAAATTGATGACTATCTTGTTTTGTTAGTAAAATCTTTATATTCCTCGTACTTTTTATAAAATGTTTTGATAAAGTTGCTTCAGTTTAGAAAGTGAATTTTACATTTTGAATAACTGAGTTTAATGATTTCGGGAAACATGGAATCTGATTCTTATTACCGAGTAATACCACACAGTCGCTGCACTGTCAGTTAAACAGCAGAAACATTATCATCGTTGACGCTCGATGAAAGTTTTGATGATCCTTTTACCTATATATTCTGATGTACCTTTTCCTATACTGATGTACTCTTGAAGTAAGTTGCGGAAATTCTATTCAGATACCAAAATGAGCTTTGGCTGTCAAATTTCGCATCCGCATGTAGCTCGTTAGAGTGAGGTATTCAGTTTCAGTTTTTAACGAATTGTAACATAACAGTATATTTAAGGCACGCGTGCTGTTTGTTAAAACCCGTGTTTAATACTTCAGGAATGATTTACAGAATATTTTCCAATGTTACTGGTAACTTAAAGTGGTTCATTTCTCATTATTTAGTTTAATTACAATGTGGGGACAGACTGCGTAGAATATGAAAGGCGTTAATGACTATAAAGTAACATTAAATTTATTCTTCTGAGAAGTCTAATCAAGGACTGCACCGTTACGTAATTGTGGCGCTGTAGGCGACCTTCCAAACGAAAAGAAGATGTCGTAAGCGGGAATCCATTAATTAAGTGAGGTAAAAAGGGGGGGAATCTGGCGAAATCTCATGGAGGGGAGCGAGGTCGATGGAAACATGACGTCATTTTTTTCGATTTCCTGAATAGAAGAGCTACATAAAGAAGGTCTCGAAAAGCTACGAGGTCGATCAGCAGGGGGGGGGGGGGAGGGCAGAATTAAAAAAGAACAACTCACGTAATTAATGGGTGCCCCTGAACACAGACGTGAGGGCGGCGCGGCGGAACTGGGGACCAGCGAGTCAATTCCGACGGCGTAATGTCGCTATAAGAGATGTGGTGGAGGCGACTGGTTGAAAGAGTTTAGGGAGTGGCTCAAACATCTGTCGATATTACGAGATATTCTACTGAATTTCGGTTGATATCAGCGACTGCATGATGTCAGATATTGATTTTAATGCACTAAAAGAGTGGCTAACATATAAATGCGTTCTCATTTCGACGTAATTAACAGATGAAGTAGCAACTATATAAATGGTGAATGCAAAAGTTTGTCATCAACAATCTGTCGCGATGACTCATAGCTGTCTACAGAACACGATTCGGCGTAGCTAAAGAACAGTCGAGGGATTCGTTCCTCTGCTGAGCGTCCTTGCGGTGGAAGTACTGTGTTTGTGTCCGTTGCCAGGTTACGGCAGCAGGGAGACTCGATCTCGTAAGTTGTGCAGGTATCTCAAGGCTGTACCATCCTGTCATACATTCATGAATACAAAACTATCAACTGACGACATATCTATTTTGGCCTTGGTACACGATGCTAGTTACTTGCAGCGTGGCTCTATAGACGGTTTACCAGTTGTGTGACCTTATCGTCTGGTATCACATATCTTCATACATATTAGACAAAAAAGTGGCTGTAAACTTAATCTTTGAACAGGTGCCTTTTGCTTGTAATGAATGATGTCGTAGTTGAATGATTTGACGCTTTCTAAGAATTTTCCACTACCTGACGACATTCGAGTCTGCTGGGAATTCGTTGCAACCAAATTCCAATCAAGGTTTATTAATACAAAATTATTAGAACGTACCAAATGAAGTAACTTCTATCAGGAAATAAAAATTAAAGTTGAGGTCGGGACATAGTTTGAGATGTTTGGATTACAATTGTAACGGAAGTCATCACTGCGGATGCCGATCTTCAGTGTTTGACATCCGCGCATGCGGATGTTTTTAGGAAGCAGATGCGGATGTAACAAAATAACTTTATAATTATCATATATATTATTTCTATAAGGTATTTTTTTGTCACAAGCCTATATCTTCCTTCATACTTAACCGAAATCAATGAATGAGGTATCATTTTAAAGCTTATGGTCTCCACTTTGGATAAATCGTATTTTAAGCAAGAAAGTTTTCGGAATTCGACCCTTAAAGGGCAAAAATGTAAATTTTTCTAAAATGCTGTTTTCTGTGTTACGGGTCAGTTATCTCCCTGGATACCTATCTGAAACCGTTTTATGAAGTATCGTTTTAAAGAGTAAGATCTCCGCTTTAGTGACGTCATATATGAAGTTTTCGGAATTCGACCCTTAAAGGGCAAAAGTATCAATATTTTTGCAATGCGTTTTTGTGTCACGAGCGATTTATCTCCCTTAATATCTAACCGATATAGATAAATGAGGCATCATATCAAAGAATAAGGTCTCCACCATGGTAACATTATATTTTAACAAAGGATTTTTTCGTAATTCGACCCTTAAAAGGCAAAAATGTCAATTTTTTTAAAATGCGTTTTTTGTGTCTCGAGCCATTTATCTCCCTGGATATCTAACCAAAATCGATAAATGAAGTAGGAATATAAGGAGTAATGTATCAGCTTTGTGAAATCATATTTTAAGAAAGAATGTTTTTGGAATTCAACCCTTAAAGGAAAAAAGTATAAATTTTTCTATAACCGATTTTTGTGTCACGAGCGATTATCTCCCTTGATATCTAACCGATATAGATAAATGAGGTATCATATTAAAGAATAAGGTCTCCGCCGTGGTAACATTATATTTTAAGAAAGTAATTTTTCGTAATTCGACCCATAAAAGGCAAAAAAGTCAATTTTTCTAAAATGCGTTTTTTGTGTCTCGAGCCACTTATCTCCCTTGATATCTATCCAAAATCGATAAATCATGTTTGATTGTGAGGAATAATGTCTCAGCTTTGCTAACATCACATTTGAAGAAAGAAGTGTTTGGAATTCAACTATTAAAGGGAAAAAGTATAAATTGTTCTACAACGTATTTTTGTGTCACGAGCCTTATATTTCCCTTGATATCTAATCGATATAGATAAATGACATATCGTATTAAAGACTAAGGTTTCCGCCGTGGTAACATTATATTCTAAGAAAGGAATTTTTCGTAATTCGACCCATAAAGCGCAAAAATGTAAATATTTCTAAAATACGTTTTTTGTGTTTCGAGCCATTTATCTCCCTGGATTTCAAACCAAAATCGATAAATGAAGTAGGAGTATGATGAGTAATGACTGAAATTGGTGACATTATATTCAACCTCACTATTCATCGCATTTTATTCGCGAAATTTTCGCACGGGTGGTCTAGTTTATATTTTAATATTGTATTAAAAATAAATTTAAAATAAAAATAAGTGAGTATTTTATGCCAAATTGTATCTTTTTCATAAGTCTATTTCCATTTAATACTGCCATACTGATTTATTTTTCCTTCATCTTTCAACAACGACAAAAACCGTGGGATGTTTTCACAAGTAAATTAAATTATTTATGTAATTACGCACTCACCTAAAAAAAACGATCATTGCCATATGAACTTTGCGGAGTTCGTAGCTCGACTAATTCAAGCACAAGACCACGCCACCACACCACCACACATGTCCGTGCGCGATTTCTTTTTTTTTTCTTTTTTTCTTTTTTTTCTTATTACTAAACGCCTTGTCGACGTCGAGGTCATTGGAGGCGTGAAAGGATCGGGGCTGGGAACGGGAAGGAATTTGGTCAAGGCCTCTGAAAAGAATCATCCGCCCGGAGTGATTTGGGGAAACCATTGAAAACCCAAATTTGGATGCCCGGATGGGGATTCGCACTCGCGTTCTTTCGAATGCGAGGCCAGAGCGTCATCGCACATCCCACCACTCGCCTCCCACCGCTCACTATACAACTTGTACGACCTACGATCATCCGATTTTCGATAAAGAATTCTTGACGGGTCGTGAAAGGTGTTAGAGGAATACATGTAGGATGTATTGCATGTTGTTGGATTCCCAGACAACCAATACGAGTCCTTGCCGTCCAAAAAGCTATAGATATGGGAAGAAACTATTGAGAAGAAACATTCTACGAATGTGCGATAAGGACACATGGTGTGCCGCGAGAAAGTGCGAGAGGAAAGGACTGCTGGGGACATTTTGTAGAGCCAATTCTACTAGCGTGAATGGGTGAGCACATCCTACGGTAGTTGTACTAGAACTGTAAAAGTAACGAGAAATTCTGTACCCGTATGTATTCGTTACTAAACCAAACAATACCCGTTACTTTCGAATCGTCACTCCTATAAAATCGAACATAGCATGAAGCATTGTATGGAGTCGCGCCGCGTACGGGATAACTTCGTTACTATCGTATCGTATCGTTTCGTTACTCGTTACTTTCGGTACAATGGAACACTAGCATGAAGCATTGCATCGTAAGGGACGACTTAGTTCGTACTTGGTAAAGTTTAACTAAATTTTTTATTTAGTAAAATAAGTTTCGGTAAGTTGTTTGTTTGGATAAAACTTAAAGTAAAGTAATTAGCACATGGATATTACGGAAAATCTCTAAATGTACACTTGATTTACTGTAATGAATTTTATATACGAAAGAATAATCTAATTTCAAAACAAACACCTGTTTGCACACACACAAAAAAAGTCCTTACCTTTCACCTGACTGTGGCATATCTAGTGACAATAAGTAATGACGGTTATCAGAGGCGGCCTTTGTGGGTGGCGAACAGGGCAATCGCCCAGGGCCTCGCGCAGCTATCCAAGTTGATTAAAGTTTGTTTTAAAAAATTATTTTACCTTCAGCTGTTAGTGTAACAATAAATTAAACTTGTTTAATTGATGGTAAAGTATGTATTAATTACTAACTAATCAAAATTTCTTAATTGGATTTATTGACTGTAACATTTGTATAATAGCAGGAGAAACATCTGACATTGATGGACTAGAACTGTATGAAGAAAACGACGCCGGTATCACAGTGGTGACGTAAATAACAGAAAAAGCATTAACTGAATTACTGAAGTGTTCCCCACTATCGAAGTAGTCTAGAGAATTATTGCGTCCACAGAGATAAGTTTTTCATGGTTAAAAATATTAAAACATATTTGAGGAATTCGATGACACAAGGTTAATTTTAAGCTCTTTCTATTCTTTGAATTGAACGTGAAATAGCTCATTCGTTAGTTTCTTGTGCTTTTATTAAATATTTTAGTTTCAGGAAAAGGCTCAAAAATCATTTTTTAATCCCTGTGCGTATATCTTCCAAGGCTTAAATGTACTTCAGTTTATCCTTAATGTTTTTAACTTTTAAAAACTCTTCTAATATAATATTTTAAAACTCAAAGTTTATTTTTATGATGTTTGCATTTATCGTTGATCATCAGAAATACCTATGATTAATATATTTTGTACAAAGGACCAGGGCCTCGCAAAAATCTGCCGCCCGGGGCCTCGCAATGACTAAGGTCGACGCTGCGGTTATTTTTTTAAAGTAGCCTGCTAAAACTCTGCATAGAAGCCTGATGTGATATGGTACATGTATTTAACAAATATTATAATCTTATAAAAATATTTCGTTTCAACACAGTCTTCCTTTACTATTTTTATTTATTTTTGTAAATTCTTCATCCTTTTGTGATAGATTTGTTAAAACAAATGTGGGCATTCCATCAAATCGGGCCTGCAGGCAGAATGGTACTGACTCCCGCTTTGTTTTGTTTTAAAACTATCAATATTCAAAACTTTTAAATCAATAACAAAGGTACAGGAAACACATGCGATTAGATTCGTAATTGTTGTTGCGTCGCGGTTACAACAAACATTCAACATCAAAGCCAGTACCGCATTGATCACATGGATTCTGCGGTAATAATACAATAACTAACACCAGGGAAAAGGTATAAAGTTATTGTACCTTGTTGTTTATCGAATTTTGGAACTGCAAAAAGGGCTGCAAGATTTTTTTGAAATTATCGCATAATGCAATCAGTAACAGTTATGATAAAAGAGCTGGAATGGCATCCATTGCAAAACAGGATGAGGCTGAAGAGGGTCATGGGAGTGTACAACGCGTATATTGATGATGAGGAAAGGAAAGATATCGGTGTAAGAATTAAAAGTAATGCATGGAAGGGAAAAGACGAACATGGCCACAAGATGACACCCGATTTCAGCCACAAGGGTGTATGAAGATTCTCTTTTTTAGGTAGAGGTGTCAGTGATTGGAATAAGTTACCAAGAGAAATTATGAATAATTTACCAAAAACCTTGAAAGAATTTAAACTTAAAATTTGTAAAGGGCAAATGTAGGTGGATGCAGGGAGGGAGGGAAGATGAGTGTGCAGGGAAATTGCCACCGGAGCGCTCTTTTATATTGTAAATTACACTATGAAATTAAATAGAAGGTATAAAATCTTAAAATTAACACATTTAATAAATGAACGATCAATGAAAAAACAGTAAATTATACACACAAATTTTCTAATTACAAATTATGCACTGTAAATTTTAATGTTAAACAAAATAAAAACTACAAAATTAGTCTTTACGTTGTCGAAAAAAAGTTAGCTGCGAGAACTGGAACGTGTTCGTATCTGCACGAAAATGCGAGTAACTATACATGCGAGTAACGAAATGAATTTTTGAGTAATGATTTGGTACTTCGAGTCAGGCGATGAACCCGTTACTCAGTAATGAATACATCGTTACTTTTGCAGCTCTAGTATAGGAATGTCGAATAAGTTGGACAGAAAATAGGCCGCTTTACTTTACATGCAAGTTCAAACTTCTAAATTCGTTGCTTAGGTAATTACACCCTTTTGTTCATTGTTACTTTTATTACAAGATCGTCAAAAAAAAAACAACCACGTTGTTGTTGTCTAAGCGACGATGGGCATAGTCTCGTATAAAGAGAAAACAATATTGTATATTGCAGTGTAAACAAAACATCCGCTATTCATCCGCATTAAAAATGCGGGTTAGAAAGCGGATGTAGGATTTCATGCGAAAGTTCCGCACTTGCGGATGCGGAGCTCCGTTATACCGCCAATACAAAGCGAGTTGCGTAGTCTGGCGCTGTGAGCATTGTATTCCGGATCTGCAGATCCGAACTCGATCCGCATGATGGTTTATATTTTTGGAAACATTCTGTTAATATGAACATATTGTCGAGAAATATAAGTAATTTATCATTTGCACTGGAAAAGTGAATGACATTAATCAAATCTGATATTTTTGCTGTATGTATTCAAATAAAATATAGATTCCATTGCGTGGTCGTAATTCATTAAGGAGTGATCTGTGGCAGATCTGACGGCAGTGTACAATTCTGGTGCTTCCAAAAGTGTGTGTGGGAGATCTGACGGTAGAGCACAATTCTGGTGCTTCCAGAACTGTTTCAGAGCACAATAATTCCAATCCTGCCACAGATCACCCTGTATCCTGCTTTACAGAGCGGGCAAGCCTCCGACCTCCAGGTTCGGTGATGTGGCGTGGGTGTCCACCACCTTGTCGCCTACTCGTGGTTTCAGCGTCCTTCAAACACTTTACACAGATGCTCACTACAGTAGCACGTGAACAGCCTCTCCGTTTCCGAGATGCTCGTTCCCAGGTGCCGCGCCCACAAACCACCGGCCCATAATTTAAGGCAATTCGTGAACTGGTGTCAGATACCTCTGGAAGCCTACCAAGGACATGTAAAATCCATGCTACGCCGAATCTGTGCTGTAGTGCGTTCGGAAGGTGGACCAATACGCTAGTGACTAGGTGGTGCTGATGTTTTGGGTGGTCACTGTGTGCGCCGTACCTGCCTGAAGGCGGTGTAGTTGAAGATGGAGATGGCGATGTAGGTGAAGGTGAAGAGCGCGGCCGCGAGCACGGCGACGCGGATGGAGAAGCTGCGCACGCCGTCGAGGTAGTCTTCCACCACCTGCGCGCTGGCGTCGGTGGCGTACATGGCGCGCACCACGGCGTCGACGACGGTGTCGTTAGGGCCGGCGCGACCCGACACGAAGTCGTCGACGCCGGCCAGCACGTACGCGGAGAGCTGCGAGCCGTACTCCACCATGACGCCCGTCAGCTGGCCGAAGCAGTACGTGTAGAGTGGCTGGCAGCAGGCGGAGCACACGCACATCAGCAGCGCCAAGCCCATCAGGCAGCGCTCCAGGCGCGACGCGAACCGGAACTGCAACACCAACGGGGAAAGTCTCACAATATCTGCCCCCCATGGAGACGAACGACAAGTCTCACGGGCGTGAAAACTCCTCAAGATACAGGAACAACCATCAGACCGCCTACGGTGGCACGACCAAATACGTAATAAACACGATTGGTTGCAATTGTAAACATTTGTAATCAATGCTTAAGTCTTAGCAGCATGGCACCCAGTACAGTAAAATTATTAAGTTGAAATAAACTCCGATAAAATACCCGTACCAAACAAAAGATTTCTCTCGACGACTCTAAACAGAAGCCCGCCTAACCAGGAATTCGGAATGTGATGAGTGTTTTTCAGAGTACTCGCGACTGCACACGTTTCTCTGAGAACAGGATTCGTAAATCGTCTCGCATATTTGGTTATGAACTGTTTTCACCTAACCAACAGAAAGTGTCTTTTTTGTGATTGCTTAAGGCTAGTACTACCGGAATTTTTTTCATATTTAAAAAAAGCAATTTAAGGTTGATCACGGACACTTCACGTGGAGACCAGTGGTTTCATATCTGGCGATCATTTCGATTATCTACAGCACTTCTATCACAAATTACTTGATGTAAAATGAATTTTTATCTAAATAAAATACTTGAAATGAGTAAAATGATTAGCTTTGAAATGCCAGGAAGTGGCTCATCGGAAAATCATTCTTAACTTTTGTTTTTTGAATCCTTCCCCAGGTTCAAGACACACAGCAACCATCTCTTTTGTTGATTGTATAGTGTTGTGTGTTGTGTCGTCACTAAATCTCCGATTTTTAGGTCTAAAACTCTTACTTTAGGTGCCTAAAATAGGCTCTTTCCAATGCAATCTGGGTTCTGAAAATGTCAGAATAGGTTGTCAAAATTGTGGTTATGTTTATAACATATTATCAAAAAAATATTTAATTTATAATGTAACATCGAGAAGCGTGATTTGGTAGACATTTTTTTAATTTAATTGATTTTAACCGATTGGGATTATCTACAACCAACAAAACTATTAATGTCCACTTGTCACGTATTTCTCATCGATGGAGAAATAAATTTGCAAGACGCAACTGTTGGATATTAATTTACGGACATAAAAATTCATATGTACGAATTATTATTACATGTTAATATTTTAGTGTATGTATATTGTTTTTATTGTATTATTTGTAATCAGATAGTTAAATTTACAGTGCGGATAGTTGTGTCAACATAACCAGGTATGTGGATTGTTAAACTATTGACCAAATGCAATCAGGAGTTTATTTTGAACCGAATTACACCACCTGTAGGGGCTTGTTTCATGAAAACTAATATATCTTGAGATCCATTGATTAAATTGCTACTAAATAAACATGGATGGATGCTGTAACTGTTCCTCTACCAAATGAAGTAAAAATAATACCATAACTATTGGTCATTATTTTACAATCAATTATTTTCTAGAACTGCGGTGTTACAACTTACCTCATGCTTGGGGCAAGTAGTAACGACAAAAAAAAAAAAAAAAAAAAAAAAAAAAACAATAATACCTCTAATCATTTATTCTTTGTTTATTGTTAACAAAATTGACATCTTTCTAAAGTAGGTATTATGTAATTATTATCAAAAATAAACTTAAATACACTTTTTAAGTAATCAACATCTAAAAATTAAGTAATTAACAGTTTTATTTAGTTAAACACTACATATAATCATCATGGCACTTTTCAATCACAGTAAGTAATTAAATTATTTATATCTAAGGTATGCTTCGGAATTATCTCTTTTTAATATCTAACAAAGTATTGCACTTATATAAGAATCAACATTTGGTGGGTTTCATTATAATTAAATTCAGTCATCATCTGAGCTACAATTAATACAAATAAAAGATATAGTGTCTGCTGTAACACATCCTACATGTGCCCACATCTTACAAATGAAACACTCGACCCAATCGTCTTTATTTGAATCTGTGTAAGCGTCACCACATACCAGACAATACCACTCTTCTGATTCAGATTCTGAATCTGAACATAAAATCTTTTTTTTAGCTCTGTCCACTTCGGTTTTATTTTTTGCTGATTTACCTTTGACTTTCCCCTTCCCCTTTTCTTTAATTTTGTCATCTTTTTTTCAGTTTTTTTTCATCTTTTCCTGATATTCCTTTTGTAAAGCTTCTATTTCAGGAGTGTCCGTCAATATTGTAGATTTTCTTTTACGTCTGCTATTTGTATTAGTTTTTGTTAGTGGCGCCTTTGGTAGAGGTCTAATCTTCGATGGCGAAAAAGTTTTTTGTAGACTGAAGAAACTCGGAGTTGGTTTGTTCGCAGTTTCGATTTGGCTTATAATTTCCGTGGTGCTGATATCTAATTTAGGGGCAGAATCTAATAGTTCTGAATTTTCATGATTCAATGATCATAACGTGGGGCATGTTGTAACACTTAGGTAGAACTAACCCCATGGTATGATTTTTAACATTTAAACTATTTAAACAATTTAGCAATATGAAAAACTTTTACATATTATCAGAGATAGATAAATTTGAATGTAAATAAGATATAGAAAGTTTAAAATTAGTCGATAATAATAACGCAAACCAAAATTTTACGACAGTACAATTTTATATTACCTGGCAAAAGTGAAGCGCGTGCACACTTCCGCTCACTGCTCCGGCCGGCGGGACACTGGCTATGGTAACATGGTGCGGCGCGGTTTACCATATAGGTCAAATCGAGTCAGAGAAATACGCTAATAAAGTTCCTAGTGAAAAGACCCTGTTACAACAAGCCCCTAGCTCCCTACATTTAAAATCCACTGTTTGCGGTTTAGCAATCTACTATTGTCGGTGCGATGTTTTATGTTATTAACAGACTTAAAAAAAAAGGAGGAGGTTCTCAATTCGTCTGTATTTTTTTTTTTTTTTTTTTTTGTATGTATGTTCAGCGATATCTTCGCCAATTGTGAACCAATTTAAATGAATTTTTTTTAGTGGATAGGATATACCTCCAAAGTGGTCCCATATGAATTTCATTGAGAAACCACCCCTACTACCCCCTTCCAACCCTTAATTTTTTATACAAATCCACATTTTTTATACGACTTCGATGAAACTTTGGACATATATAGCCATAAATAAAGAGAAAAATACTGTAAACTTTTGGTTTAAAAAAACTGAATCCCTCTCCTCCTATCCACACCCTTAATTTTTGCCAATTTTCTTTATTCCAAGCTACAGTCGACACCATTAAACTGATCTCCATTAAAGTTGGCAGTTACATGTAGTTTTTCATGGAGAAGGTTTCTGACCAAAAAAATAAAAATAAAAAACCACCCCTGTCCCCTTTACACCCCTTAATTTTATAGAAACCTACATTTCTTATCTGATTTTTATTGAACTTTGCCCATGTATACTTTAAAACAAAGAGAAAAATCCTGTCAACATTTGGTTTACCAAAGCTCAACCCCCTCCCTTCTTCCACCCCTTTAATTATTGTCAATGTTCTTCATAAAAAGCTACACACGACACCGTTTGACCGATTATCATCAAAGTTGGCATATACTTGTAATTTTACATGGAGAATCTGACCAATAAATAAATAAATAAATAAACAATCCCTCTCCCCGTTACACCCTTTAATTTTTATACAAGCCCACATTTTGTACCCGATTTCGATGAAACTTTGGACATGTATAGTCAAAAATAAAGAGAAAAATACTGTAAACATTTGGTTTGAAAAAACTGAAGCCCACTCCCCCTATCCACCCCCTAAATTTTTACCAATGTTCTTTATGCAAAGCTACAGTCGACACCATTTAACTGATCTCCATTAAAGTTGGCATATACATGTAATTTTTCATGGAGAAGGTTTCTGACAAAATAAATAAATAAATAAATAAAAAACACCCATATCTCCCTTTACACCCCATAATTTTATAGAAATCTACATTTCTTATCTGATTTTTATTGGACTTTGCCCATTTAAACATTAAAACAAAGATAAAAATTCTGTCAACATTTCGTTTGCCAAAGTTCAACCCCTTTCCCCCCTTCAACCCCATTAACTTATGTCAATGTTCTTTATAAAAAGCTACAGTCGCAATCGTTTGACCGATTGCCATGAAAGTTGGTGCTTATATGTATTTTTTCACGAAAAAGGTGTCTGACCAAAATATCTAAAAACCATCCCCCCTCCCCATTAAAACGCTTAATATTTATACACAACCACAGTTTTTATTCGGTTTAGACAGAACTTACCAAATTTTTACTATAAACAAAGAGTTTGCAAAAACTGAACCTCTCTCCCCGTTTCCACCCTCCTTGATTTTTGTCAATTTCTTTTTAGAAAGCTACAGTCGACACGATTTGACCGATCTTTTTGAAAGTTGGCACATATATATGTTTTTTTATGGATACGATTTCTGACCAAAAAATAAAAAAAACTACCAAAGGTCCCCTTCCCTTAATATTTATACAAAAGCCATATTTTAATACAATTCGGTGGACTGCGCATGCGTATACTTTAAAACAAATAGAAAAAGAAAATACTGTCCACATAACTTTCACAAAAACGCAAACCCTATCCCCCTTTCTACCCATTTAATTACTGTTAATGTTCTTTATACAAAGTTACCGTTTCTTTCTGATTTTGAAGGAAGTATACTGCAAAACAAACGGAAAAATAGTCTACATTTGGTTTCGGGAGTCCAAACTCCGCTTCTTCCTTTCCACCCTTTAATCTACAGTTTCTATCCGATTCTGAAGGAAATTTGCACATATACATACTTTAAAACATACAGAACAATTGTGTTTAAATTAGGTTGCAGTAGCCCAACCCCTTTTCCCTTCTACCCCCACCCCTCTTAATTTCCAATGTTCTTTATAGATACCCACAGTTTTATCAGATTTCGATGGAACACTGCACATTTATACTTAAAAACAAAGAGAAACATAGTGCCTACATTCTGTTTACAAAACCCTACCACTCACTCCCTTACGCCATAATTCTTTACACAAAGCTACAGTTTTTATCTGGTTTCGATGGAAGTGTGCATGTATACTTTAAAACAAAGAGAAAAATACTGCCCACACAAGCCTTACAAAAACCAAACTACTCTTCGTCTCCACACCCCTTAATTGTTTTTTACACATACCTACAGTTTTATCTGATATCAATAGAAATTTACACACATATACTTTAAATCAATCAGAAATGGCAGTCTACATTTGGTATACAAAAGTCCAATCCCTCTTCCCCTTTACCCTCACCCCTTTTAATTTCCAATGTTCTTTACAAAAATCCACAGTTTTAAATCCCGTCAAAAACAATTAAGCTATTCTTAAGTCATGGCATAATATTTATAAAATGAATGTGCCATAATGTCTCAAAATGTACTTCAGATTTCGACTTGGATCGCAAGCTTTCACGTTGTGAAAACCTATTAAAAATCTATATTTTCCGTGTGATGCCGGAGCAAACAGATATATTCCAGAGAGATTTCTGTATGTGGTATGTATTAATGCCCAGATGTTACTTGTTTCGATTATCGACCAGCAGCTTTAATAGATGTTATGATACGATCGAAACATAGCCTGGACCAAAATGTAAACTGACATTCCTTAGCACAACACCCAATTCACCCCGTTCTGGAAGATGTTGTGGTATATCAAGACAGAATTCTTTTTTGAAAGCAAGCGCTTTAATCCCTGATCTACCAGGAAGTTCGCAAAATGGGAATTGCTGCGGCATATTTAAAATACAAAACAAACTATAATACCACTAAAAATTTAAAAATAAAATAATTGTTTAAAAAACATAAAAACCGCCTTCAAAAAAAGCACTAAACATTTTATAATAACTTTATACCTTGATTAGGAGAAAGTAAATCTAAATGGACAATATTTTACATTACTGTCACTGAAATTTTTACATTAATTAGTTATTTTTGGAGTCGGTGCCAGCGAAAGCAACAAAAACAAAAAGATAAAAACAATAATGAATAACAATAATACATAAAAAATCATGTTACTATTTGCCTACAATTAATGCTAGAAAAATGTTTCATCAAAACTGAAACATACAGATGATACGCCGATATTATAATAACTGTAAATCGTTTACTGCATGATGCAGCATACCAACTTACACTGCAGCGCCAGAGATATGCCTGGATGACCAAAAAGGCCGAGCCACAGATTAAAATACTGTTAATTTGTTTCCCTAAGCTGTCTCCGCCAATAACACTATCTGCCTCACGACATGCTGTAAAATATTGGGAATTTTTGTTCATACTCCCCGTTTCGCCTCTAACACCAAAAGAAGTTCGGTAATTCGATCTTCGCGATGTGACAGCTGGCACCGACTCGAAAAATAACTAATTAATGTAAAAGTTTCAGTGACAGTAATGTAAATATTGTTCATTTAGATTTACTTTCTCCTAATCAAGGTATAAAGTTATTTTAAAATTTTTAGTGCTTTTTTTTTAAGGCGGTTTTTATGTTTTTTTAAACAATTATTTTTTTGATATGACTGCACAGTCTTTAAATGATACCGAGTTAAAAGTTTCGACCAGGCGGCAGTATATGGTAACTGACTGCGGCCCCGATGATCCGCGATGGAGCCGCAGACGAAGCTGAACTTACGGAAGAGCTGCCCAGGCCCACTCAGCCTGCTGTCCAGAGAGTACCGCGGAGGAAACAGCGGGAAGAATCAGCGTGGCGCTGCCCCGTCACGTCCTTCTAGTGCCAATGGTTGTGATGGGATTGCGGAGCTCTACCTCCGTGTATCCTGAGGGAAGCGGCAGGGACCGAAAGTCCCTGTTACCTTCACCTTTTGAAAGTTTCGAACGATTTGAAGCATATATGCACTATAACAGGGCTACCAGACGTTAGGAAAACCCCGAGCATGTATTACTATTAAAATTCCTGTCCGATGCCCAGAAGCTATGTTCAGGTTTGTGATACTCTGGAAGGATGCCTGTCCTATTTTTCATTAAAAACTTAGCAAACCTACATGTACCGAAATTACATTATTAAAGTGTTGTTAGTGTAATAGTGAAAACTGTTCAACACATTTTTTTCTGCTTACTCACCAGTTTTTTATACGCGTTGGAACACATACTGTTTCTATCCGTTGAGAAATTAGGAAACTACTTACTCCAATGCCTAATTAACGATGATTTGGAGATCGGCACCTCTGTCATACAGGTGCTTTAAGAGAACACACATCTCAATGCAGCCCCTGTGTGACTAATACAAACGGGGACCCAGTGACGTTATTTTCATGAATTTCAATCAGGACAAAAATAGGTTTTTATCTAAAATTCGAGTTCATAAGGTAACCGAATTATGCTCCTACAGTCAAAACTAAACTGTCACCCCGAAAGCTTCCGCGGTCACTGTATGTGCAGTACGTATTACCTTGGTTCTCTGGGTGGAGCCGCGGCGATTTATTTGAACCTCGCGTTTCTGCCATCGTGCTGCGGTTCTTCAGACCGTTAGTGAAAGCAGCAATGCTAACAATACCAACGCCGACCCTGGCAACGTAGCGGCTAGCGTGTTGGCCTCGAGCTGCTAGGGTCGCCGCGCCGGTTCGAATCCGGCCTCGGGCATGGGTGGTTTTAATTAAATGTTGTGTCCGTCTTGTGTTGTCCATACTATTGTGAATAAAAACATTTGAGAGATAATACATGTTCAGTTACAAAAATGACGTAGACTTGAAGAATCATTGTACATTAGTGGATTTAATAATAAAACGTTGAGAAGCTGGCTAAATGGCAATAAATGCCGAAGGCAGTATTAAAAAAAAAAAAAAAAATAGCAACGAGTATATTAAAAATCCTTGGCCATATTTATGCGATTATGTTTCACTTAAATCATGTCTGGGAGAATTGATTTATGATTCACACTGGGTTTGCCTAAACTTTCTACAGTCAAAGCACACGTGTCTAGCCTTAATAATCTTAATCAACATATGAAGAGGATGCATATATCCAAATATGAACAGTTTGAACAAAATGTATAAGCAGAGTCAACTCGTAGGAAAAAAGAAAAATAATGTAAAGCCTTCTTCAAGTGCTGTGGCTTCTTCTGATGTAGATAGCAGCTGAACTGATTTGTTTTCATCGCCATCTGCTAATAAAAGTTTACGTCAGTAAAAAATTTGGCATCATAGCTACCGGAACCATAGTATTCCAAGCTGTGGTGGACTGATGTACTGTAAACCTTTTCGTTGCCAACACGATTCCACTACATCTTGAAGAATCAGATACGTTTGAGAAGATTGTGAAAACGTTGAACTCCGGTAAAAACTCAATTTCCAGAAGGACATTGGTAGATGTATTATTGATTCACATCATGGTACATAGCACCTTGGTATTACCTGCAGTAATACCTATTCAATACATAAGCATCAGTTCTACTCTTGGTTGGTTAATTTTAACTTGCGTTAAATTTGCAAAAATTTAACGCTTTAGCGATTATCGAAGTCGATTTTTTAAGTAGCGGATTAACGATTACCTTTTCGATTAACTGTGCCCACCTACGCATACAACAGAACGAGAAAGACGCGAAGCGAGTTCCTGGATTACAATACCAAGATGCAAGAGACTTACTAACTAATATTTTGAATTTAACAAAACGAATTGTACCATCAATGATGAATATTATTAAAACGAGCATCGATATAAAATGAGTGTTAATTTTTGTAACTGTAAGTTTACGTCTCTATCATAAAATTTTGGCATATACCTGACATATCGCAGCAGAATAGTTCCTTCAGATGAAATTATAATGGTCAGCAAAAATGTCAGATGTCGTTTTTTTTAAAGTAAGGCATGACTTCAAGATAATAATACTACGGACCTTAGATCATTCTGTGACAGAAAATCTCCAGGTTTTGATGTAAAGTATAATATTGCTGCCTTTGTTGACAAAAACGATCTCTTCTCTCAGAACAACAAAACATGGAATTCGATTCGTAGTAACACAAAATGGCCGCCGTTCTCAGTCATTACTCGAGAGAAGGGGGAGGGAGGATGGACTGCGAGCACCTGCTGCTCGAAACCGTCTCTGTTGAGTTGACAAACAGTTGATACCAATCACTCTACTATTACTACGGACTGAGCATCTCGTCAAGGATTAGACAAACGAGGAAACAAGTTAAATATTTGTTACATAAAAACGACATTATGCGCTTATATCTAAGAAGTAGATTGAAAACGAACATCAGTATCTCTCACGTCTGCATGCTTATGTAGCAGCAAAGTTGTAAAGCTGCACAGCTTCTCACTGCAGCTGTACGATAGATCAATACGTTGGGATATCCAATGATTCGCGTTCTGAGAAAGTGAACATTTCCCAAAGAAATGCACTTGTAAAGTTTTTGGCATTTATCTGGATCCAAACGTAAACAAAACAGTGTTGGGAAACTGTTTTGCTTAAAATTATGTATCAACTTGATCACTGATTCTCGAACACTTAATGGACCCAAACTTCATTCTGTCAGACAGAACTTATTTTTTGACATGCATTTCTCATACTCACAACTTAATTGTCTCATATGTTAAATACCATGGTTGATACTTAGCCTCAGGACTTTAATATGCTCCATTGTCAGCTTCATACCAACAGAAGCTTTTTTGTTGAGAGACGAGGAACGCGCTCTTCCATGCATTATATGAAAACAGGTGTACCATAAGGCTCAGTCTTAGCACCTGAGCTATTTAACATATATATAAACGACCTGCTCATAATTGATAACGTTCATCTCGCAGATGACATCACTGTCTCCTCCAGAGGATGGAAGCCTCAAGAAACCGTCCAGAGACTGCAGCGCCAACTTAACGAAATAGGAAAATGGGGCAGAAAAATAAAATAACAATAAACTCAAGCAAATAATCAGCTGTATTTTTCACAAAAAGAAGACCTGTTACGGACGAGCACCTGAGAATATTTGGTGAACAAATACCTTAGAAAAAAGACCATAAATACCTCGGAGTAAATCTCGATGAAAATTTTTATTTAAACAACACATTCATAAAAATAAAAGAAATATAACTGGACTAGTTATGAACTTGTACTCCATACTAATAAGCAACTAAATGAACCTCAAAACAAATCTACAGCTATACAAATCAACTATATTAGCAACAATGACCTATGGTTGTCAAATATGGGGAATGGCGAGCAGAACAAACTCGTCATCGCTTCATGTGCTCCAGAACGAATGCCTTCCGTTAATTTTGAAAACACACAGAAGAACAAGAATAACAGAACTTCATGAAGCAATAGGACTCGAAACAATAGCAGAACAGTAAAAATATTAACACAAACATTCCACCAAGAACTAAATACCATATGCCACTAGGATCACAAACAAGAAAAAATTTGAACAGTAGTCCAACAAAAGTAGCACAGATACAAAACACCCCTGTCTATTATACATGATCCATTATTATTAAAAACAACTGAATGAACAAGCCGCCCAAAAAAGACCTCCAAGGAGGCCGAAAGAACGACTACCCGTGCACAATAAGAGATGATAGGTGCGCTTCTAGCCAGGATGCCAAGGCCAGGACGAGTATACACAAAACAACAAAACAGAAATAGTACTCCGCGCAGATTCTGACTGCAGCCACACGACTGATCAATATGTTCAGGTCTTCAAGAATATTTAAGTGATATCCGAGGGCTCGAGTTATAAGAAAGTGAACAATTCAAAAAGGAGAGCAGTTGTGAAGTTATTGGTGTTAAGCTGGATCCAAAAGTAAACATAACAGTCTTGGGAAATTATTTCGTTCAAAACAAGAATTGTGTGTCACCTTGATCGTGGATTCTCGAACACTTAATGGAGTCAACAACCCTTACATGTATTTCTCATACTGTCAACTGAATTGTCTGATATCTTTAATACTAGTGAGTATTACTCAGTCCTCTTTGCACACTTACCAGTTGCAGGAATGGAACAGGCGGTAGAGTCTCCTTGCCCTTTGGTTTCTTCTCTTTGGTGAATTTCCTGTAAAAAGAGAAGTGAGCAGTGAGCCGCGGTCAGTGCTGCCAACTCTAAAAAATGTTTTATTCCAAATCTAAGTTTTGAAAATGCCAAAACGCTAAATTTTTGGAAAATACTGAAAAATTCCAACAAATTTAAAGGTCAGATTAACATGCTCACCAGAAAAATCTCTCCCCGAAATAAGCTCCACCATTAAGAGGTCTACCATGAACATCACTGGAATTCAACACTCCTACTTCAAAAAATAACTATGTCAATCAATAAGTCAACGAAATGTTATTTCTACCTTGTAACCGTACCGCACGAAAACTATACCATAAGCATCTCTACCAATCACAAGCGTAGCATTAAGATGTCAACCAAATCGTAAACCTACCGAAGTAAAACTTTACTAGAATAATTCTATACTCCCAAACATCGTTACCAAAATAAAAATACCTTAATATTACATTACCATTATCCACCGAAAAATAACTCTATCAAACTTTTAATATGCCAGAAACACGAAACTTTATGTATCATGCAACGAGAAGAGAAGAAAATATTAATTAGTTAGCGTCGGTCAGACATATATCGTGACATGTAAATTCTATCTTAACACATATCCGAAACAAAACATGATATATATTTTAGCTAAAAATAAGAATAAGAATACATGTTTAAAAGCTACTGAATTATTTAAAGTTATCAAATTTTCGATAGTTAAATTGCTTTACCCTCGCAATATATATAAAACAATCGACTTAAAATTATTTTAATAACAATTAGTTGTGATAAAATGTTATAATAAATAAATGAACAATACTAAAATTTTATTACACCAAAAAAGTCTTTGGGTTTCCAGCATAAATTGTTTAAAAAATATGCTGTATGCAAAAATGAAATTTTTCATGCTGAATCCCTTGAAATTCAGGCATAGAGATGCAGTATTGGCAGCCCTGCTTACGCGTCGAGCGGGTTGGCCTGCTTGGCGCCGGGGCCGTCCTGGTCTCGCCTCGTGTCCTGCTCGGCTGGTGGCGTGCTGCCCCTCATCTTGCCGCCGTCTGAAACAACCAAAGCAGCGCCTCCGTCAAGCAGTGCGTGGGAGTGTGGGAGCTGCCGCGCATCCGACATCTCAGGCGTCTCAGCTGTGGGAAGAGATGGTGGGGCAGTCACGGTTGTGGACACAGTACGCTCAATGGTTTCGTCATTTACTTATGCAGCACAAAGGGTTCTACAGTGCAGTAGAGTGTACAGTCTTCGGGGTAGTAGTTAGTTAGTATCTGTGCAGAGCGTGTACATATTACGGCGGTCCAAGTGCAACAGGTAAGGGTCGGCACAGTGAGGAGTTGCAGTTGCTGTGTGTAGATCAAGATTTTAATTTGAAGTTTAATTAATAGACCTCCAGTGCAAAAATTAAAGGAATATATTTTTGTAGTGAAGTATTGTGATTCTGGGAGATCATCCATCGAATAGCGACAGTAAATCGAGTTCTGGGCAGCACCGTGTTGCGGAGTAAGTGATTGGTACCTTCGGGGCATACCTACGATTTAATTAACGAGGTGAGCTGGCAGCATACCTGAGTGGTTCTACATTGTCTGTTAGCTTATTTCTGCTTATGTCTCGTCGGCGTCGACGTCGATGTCATTAGAGGCGCGAAAGAAATTTGACCATGGCCCTTTGAAGGAACCATGCTGATATTCGCCTAAGCCGATTTCGAGAAAGCGTTAAAAACCGAAGTCTGGATAGCGGGACGGGGATTTGAACTCGCGTCCTCCCGAATACGAGGACGGAGCGTCACCGCCTATCCACCACGCTCGACGTCTCGTTAACAGTGTTCTATTGAAGCTATCGAAACCCACGTATTGTAAAAAACCTTTATTAATTAACTACCTTCGATAACCAGTTAATCAGGAAACAACTGCCATCATTAACGGACAAAGAAGCATCTCATCCACTTTACCAAAACGAGTTTCGCCTGGAGACTGGTGGCTCGGCCACATTCGGCGAGGTCGATGATTCCCGAAGTGTTGGTTACGCTGCCTCCCACCACAACACTATTTGCCAGACCATGAAATTTATCATAAATAGCTGCATCGACTTTATTTGCGCTTATATTGTTCAAAGGAATTTCAGATAAATAATTGCATTTTATTTTATTTGGACTTATATTATTAAAAATAAATGTAACTGTGACGCAGCTAAATACAATTATCTGTACTGTAGCAGAGATAGAAACTTATAACACTAGGCAGAGCTCTAAGAAAGCACAGCGCGATCGACGTTCGTTTAGATTTGTGTTTTAGATGCAGAGGAGGAGTGGATACGGTGGCAGTAGCAGTTAAACCAGGTCACAACATAAACTAAGAATCGTTTAGATAGAAGATAATAAATAGGAAGTTCATTAAAAACTCAGAAAAAGTTTATACGAAATGTTGGTAATCACCAAATATAAATATAAAAAAATAGTTATTAGTTTTTTAAGTTGTATATTTTTTAGTTAATTTAGTTTAGTTACTGTAATGTACTATCAGGAACTAGGGACCGCGTGTGCATATTAGCATAGCTTCAAGTCATGTGCGGACGCGGAGGCCAAATTCCAGGCGCCATCGACAGTGAGGACCCGGCGACTCAGCACCTGCGCTAACAGTTACTGTCGTTGGTAGGATTGACTGACGCCTCACCCGCAGCCGCTTCATCAGCGCTAGGATCTGTTTTCTGGGTGCCTGGGAAACTCATTATCCCCTCAGGAACCATACTGTAACCATCTGGATACTTCAGTATGCCCCGCTGCGGAATTGGGCCCTTCAGAATCGCCCGCCATTACAGCAGTTGTGGTGAGGCAAGGCGCGTTTCGCCATACATACTGGGGGAGCAGCGCGGGTGCTGTATCCGCCACGAACCACTCCGAAGACCCTTCCAAAACCTAGAAGTATAGCTTAAGCCTCTACGTGATTCCCACATGTACTCCCGGCCCCACCCACCCCCGCAGGGGAAAGGCGGAAGCCGCAGCGCCCGACCACCGCGTAGTTGTGAACCATCGCGTCTTCCACCATGCCAACCGACTGCGCAAAGTGTCAGTGAATAACGCGGCTTTCCATAGTAGGGCGCGGGTTCCCACACACTCGCCCAAGCTCCACATAGCACCACCGCAGCGCACGACCCCGCTGCAGGGGCCCGAAGGTCCCCGCGGTGCTCACAGGGTATTGCTGCCGCATGCAATACCAGTCTTCACTTATGTAGAGGACCTATTATGGCAGCAAAGAGACAGGTGTATTGCGGCGGCAAGGGGCACCACTACCCCTGATCACGGAACCGCGCACTGCAGCAGCAGCCGATACCTGCTGCCTCCAACAATGCGCTTTGGCTTACCGGCGCCGTAGATCACCCCCCAGTACAGTCGCGTCATCTCTCTGCACGCAAGATCGCATCCTGAAAAAAGGTAACACAGCAATAGCAGGACAAATGCAAGGAAGAAGAAGAGACTCTATTTTCCACTGTTACTAGTGTTCTGCACATCGTGGAATATAGCGACGTGGCATCTGGTACTGTCGTAAATGTGTCGATTGCACATCTCTTGAGTGTGGGCAAAGTGGTTCCTCTGAAGTATTCCTGTTCCCCAATCACTGGTTTCTCAGAAGTCGACGGAGGATATTTTTTTTTTAATTCGTGTAACCTCCTTATCTCTAATGCTTCTACCGTGTGAGTCAACTGCGGGGCAGTGGCTGTCTCCTCAAGGAAGGCTCTTCTGGTGTGATGCTCTGTGGAGCTGAGCAGTTTGAGTGGTGTGGGGACCGCAAGCAGTCACTGGGTCGCCACATCGCAGTATGTAAGCTCTCGAGATGCTGCCACATTTGGATTTGGACAACAATAGAAAACACTTCGCATGTAGTGAAGTCTTGCGTCGTGGTGGTACTATTTTGTTACGAATACAAATATGAAAGTTCCGCTGTTTCTGTAAGACCTGTAAGGTAAAAACACTGATATTGCAAGAAAAGTTTCGATTTAAGGTAAAAATCGATAGATTGATATCATCCCTGCCATAATAGTATTCATACCATTACAGCTTTGGTTTTCTGTCTGTCGAGTTTGGTGTTGCGTAAAATTACTGCATACCGTTTACACGAAAGCACTGGTATGAAGAGTCTTTTTTGTATAGTTCACTATGATCAAAATTTCTTGCAATTTCTCAGTTCGGTGGCAATTAGGTTCTAAGCAACTCGACCAGAGAAACGAGTCTTACACAGAGCCCGGTGACACAAAAATCATCCTTTCGTTTTTTTTATTAGCTTAACGTCTCTCTAACAGCGAGGTCTTTAGAGACGGGAAAGGATGGGGGGAAAGGAGTGGGAAGGAATTCAGCCATGGCCTTTTGAAGGAAGCATCGTGGCATTTGCCTGGAGTGATTTGGAAAACCATGGAAAACCCAAATCTGGATGCCCGGACGGGGATTCGAACCGCCGTCCTCCCGAATGCGAGGCCAGAACGCTAACCGTTACACCACCACGCTCGGTCCATCCTTTCGTTTCCCCGTGTAAAATTAACTCTAGATTACGATTCATAGGTCGTATTTTGAGGAATTTTGATCCTCATCGAAAGGAAATAGCGTACAAAACTCAAGTGAACCCACATCTGGATTACTGTTGTGGAGTTTGGGATCTGTATTGCAAGGGCCTGATTGACTCAGTGGAGAGGGTGCAGAGTAGAGCCGCTCGATTCGTGACTGGTTCCTACGGCCCTTATGAAAGCGTCACAGAATTGATAAAGATGTTGGGCTGGAATTGTTTGCCAGACAGACGACGTCGTTTTCGTTTAAATTTATTCGAGAATATACGAAATTCTTTGACATACGAGTGTAATGAAATACTTCTTCCGCCAACCTATTTAGGTCGCTATGACAGGAGAGATAAGATTAGATGGTTGTATGTATTCTTTCTTTCCTCGTTGGGTTCTGCATATATCTAATTTACATGGAGCTACAAACTAATCTAAGCAATTAAAAAAGAAAATAAACAATGAAGGTCTCTGGCTGAGCAGAGGAGAAACAGTAAAAAAAAAAACCAGGCAAAAGGTCGTACGTAGCTTGAGAGATTTGCGAAGAAGAGAAGAAATAAAGTAGCCCAATTGTAAATTTTTTGACAAAACCTGAAGTGATTCGAAGTAGCCCCGGTAGTGGGAATCATAAGTGGTAAGAATGTAACCTGGGAAAACGACGGATGATCCGATACATGAAAGTTTTCAAAAGAGATACCAATGAAAAATTGACGTACGATGAATAAAAAATCGGATAAACTATCAAAATAACTAGCGATGGCCATATTAAACAAGGTATCTCACGGTACTAACTTAACAACACCTTTGGTTAAGGTAAAATACTAATCATTCCTCATCTTCAATCAGGAAATACTATGATCCAATCGAAGAAGCTATACCGACAGCACAGATTGATTGCCTTGCGGTGCTCGGGTCGATTATTAAATCTCACAGCGTACAGAGAGCAAGAAATAAGCGTCAGGCTTTACCCAAGTACGGCGACCTTCTGTTTGGACTTGAGTTGCGTCCTGCTTCCTTAAGTCAGAAACAATAACCTAAGTTTACGATCCAAAAAAATGACTTCAATATATCCTCGATGGAAGTGCCAGTTGATCGACAGAATTTGCTACTCCCAAATTGAGTCCAAAAATATTGATTTCAGAAACTTAGCATGTCTACTTTTCTCCCCAGAAAGAACGAAAAATTGAAGAGAAGCGTTATTCTGCAAAAGAACAGCTTGATATAAAAAGCTTAAGATCGGTAAGCAGCAGCACCGTGTTTGTCAAGATGGCTGTGTATACAGACAGGAACAAAATGGCGCTAAACCGAATTGGGACTGGAGTGGAGACCTCACGGCTGTGACTTCCGAAATTCAATTGTCAGATCAGATCAAACTCCATTTGAGTGGAGCTCCATCACTTATAGGAATCATCCGCCTGGAGATTTAAAAATCAGAGTTTGGATGAATCAAAACAGACGGTGTTTGTGTGGGAGTGTCTTGAATCAAAACAATACGACCAGCTACTCAGTTGCGTGTTGGTCAACACTTGGAACGCAATACAGCAGTGACTCAATATGGCAATGAAACGACGAGTCCTCGCTAGGTTTCGGGAGATGTCTGGAACCAGATGCCTAAGCACAGGTCACGTAACAACGTGCCCTGCCTGAATAGTGTTACCCGAAACAGTTTTGCATGCACCAGCATTGTATTCTGCCGTCAGATGGCCGCCTATCCTGTTTTACAGAAATGAAAAGCTACAAACCTAAACATTCTACGGAGAAGCGTAGACGTCCGCTTCTTTGTCCAACTGCCGACCAGTCTCGCCGTTTCCGATATCCTCGTTCCCATATTACGGGCCATAACAACCCAGTTACATCAGTGGATTTTCCTATTTGCCTCACGTATGACCCCGTGCGTCTGTGCTTCGCTTATGTAGTTTCCATACCATATGGAGTACCCGTATCGTCACCCGATAGATATCAGTGTCGTGGTGGGCAGTGGTCCCTAATGTTTGTGCCCATCTGTATAGTTTTCGACTCCTACAGAGGAGAACAACTGATGATTTCATACATGAATCACTAAAAACAGTCGAACGTGTTAAAGAGCATGATATCCATCCTTGTATAATGAGCGGTCTGGTAGCTCAGTGGTTAAAGTTCGCTGCTCCGGTCCCGGGTTCTAATCCCAGTGGGTGCAGGAATAATTGAGAGTTGTATTTGATCGTATCAGCTACGTCATGTTATTCCGTGGTTCGGATTCCGCGTTAAACTGTAGGTCCCAGAGGAAAAAATCTGGCTGTCCTACCTCTGACACAATGGCTTAGCATAACTACTTTGGGAGGATACAACCAACCGTCGGGTTGTGGACTAAGTGTCGTTTTTATCCAATTATAATTCTGCTCCTCTTCTTGATTGTAGTTAATTGTTTTGTTTATGTCTTTGCTTATTGATGTATGAGCCGTACTGTAGAAGATCAGAGGACGGTAATGGTTAGTCCTCTAATCATTCGGCGATCTAACCAGACATCCAGTGGAATCCTCCTGCGAGTACTTCGTCCACGGCGGCCAGGAGAAGACAACGCGGTACTCACCTCCTGAACTAAAGCCGCGATGGAAGCCGCCTGGAGTAGCGGGGCCCAGGTCAGTCTGTACCTCCTGCATCGTGGTGGTGAGTGGTCACGCACTGGCCTCGCACTGGGGAGAGCGCGCGTTCGAACCTCCGTTCGGTCATCCAGATTGCGGTTTCTTATGGTTTTCCTAAATAACTTCAGGCACAAGCCGGGATGCTTCCTTCAAACGTCCATGTCTGAATTCCTTCCCACTCTTAACCACTAGTTATTTCCCATTTCTAATGAAACCGTGAAGCCATGAGTGTCAGTGTGAATCAACTTTTTGGTATCTCGAGAAGGAAACAATTGAATACATGTTCACTGAAATACTCCCCGACCTTAACACAGAAAGTAAATTGTCGTAACAGGTACTATATTCCAAAACTAGAGACCGTCGAAGTTGCTTAATTCGGATTTCGAAAGCGATGGACGCTGACAAAGGTTGGTATATAACATCGGTTCCAGCTACAAAGATAACGTCGTCACTTGATGCGAAGAAAGCGTTTCATGCAATCTGCCGTCGGGAACAGTCTGTTGGGACATCTGATTCGGCGACTTCTCAGTCACATTATCGGAAACGGAAAACATTCTTCAAGCGCACTCAGCTAAAACAAATAACACATGCTGATAACGAGAAGGAGCAGTCGTGCCAACCGAACTACTAATGTCGAATAAATACAAGATTTTAGCAATGAGGCGATAATCCAGAAACAGCCTAACATGGCCTTTATTAGCACATTAAAATTTGTTAAGACTTCTAGCTTGGTTCTGCCATGCAGCTGACCATAATAACGCGCATGCGCACAAGGACGGTGGTACCGCGCAGTCCGCCTACTGGCCTTCCTCTAGAACAGAACTGCCTTACAAGAAGATCCAAACACAAGATCGAAACGTCGCCAGGATGCGGACAGCGGGGATTGTATTTATTTCGGTCGCGGAACCCTTCGTCTGCAAGACGACAGTTGATTATTTTTTTTATACGATGTGAAATGCGATGTAGTGAGGCATCTTCCAGAAACAAGAGAGCTCGGAGTAATTGCGGTGACTGCTGAATCAAGCCGTGTGAATTCTGTTTACGAAATGATCTGCTGTTTTAATCTCAATGGCCCCTTGACACGTCGCCGGCTCCCAACTAAGCGGGACCAATGTTACAAACAGCCGGAGAAGAGCAACATAGGGAGTGACGTCGACAGTGGACCAATCATAGGAGCATATCTCATGGGGGAGGATGGGGGGGGGGCACGTGGTAAGGCCGTGGGGACAGCCTGGAATCGGATGCTCAGCACTTTGCAACTCTTTCAGTTTTCAGTGTCGGTATTCCGCTGATTTGTATGAATATTCAGACATAGCTGAACGGTACAAACAGAACGGACGCTATGGATCACATACAATGCGTACACCTTGAACTTAGCCCTGTCAACAAGTGCGCCATACTAAACAGCTATGCCTGAGCTGAACTAAAACAACTGAAGAAATATAATGCCATGGGCGTCCCTTAGTCGCTAAGTAATAGCCACGAAGGTAATATAACTCAAAGAAAAGCTGAGAAAGTTGAATTGAACAACATGTGGAATAACTGGCATTTAAACACAGCTCTAAATAATCCAACGAAGTGGAGATCGTGTGACGAGTTGGTATGTGGAAGAGCGAAACAGGAACAGTTACAGGATCTGCCGACGTTGTTAGGAGAAGCGCAGACTGCCGGAAGAAATAGTTCCCGGAACAGAGCAGCGCCGCGAGCGTGGAGACGAGGATGCTCATCTTACATGGCTCGGTTATAGTCTTACCTGGTACACCAGCTAACAGACGAGAAAGACGTAGTAGCCCAGGAAGGTCTGAGATGTCGTAATACTGCACGAACCGAAAACAACCAGGAAACTTGCGTTATATAGCAAGCGGCAGGAAATAGACCTAAGATTTCGCACAAAGTAAAGGAACGTTGTTAAGCTATTTTTCGACAAAGTCGCTAAGTCTCCCAACACATTTCTCCAGTCGTGACACAAATCTAGAAATACTGTGTCCATAGAAATCAGCCTTATGCGTGCATAGCCACGACTAATCCGCAATGAACTGCTTGCCGGACAAGAATTTGCTCATTGGACAAAATATATTATATTTATTATGTTTGGGCCTTGTCGACGTGGACTTCATTTTAGACGGTAAAGGAATGGTGAATGGCGGCAAACTCGTACGCCGAGCCTTGCGAAATGCTGAACGCGTTCGCCAATGAGAGAAGCTCGACGAGGCTGCCTGCGTGTTCATTGTTTTGGCTCGACGCTGGAACACCCCCGCAGTCACACTCGCGAGCTCTCCAATTTGATTCCGGTCTCAATGCTCCCAAAAAACGAACAACACCGTCTAAGCAAACACACCAACCTCACATTAAAAAAAAAAAAAAATGTTGGTTAATATTTTCTTTCCGTTTTTATTTTATTTTTTTCTTGGTTTGTGTATTTTTATGTGTAATATTTTTGCCGTTTATTCGGATTTCACAGAATTATTATAAAACATTGTATTGACGATATCGAAAAGTGTGTATGTGAATTATCTTTGAACAGAAAACTGTGAGTGTAGTGATAGGATCTTCGTCAGAGTCGGAAAGGAAGAGATGGAGATCGCGGGCCAGTGCGTGGACAGTGGGTTATGGGTGAGCGTGGAGAAGGTTATTGAAATTCATGTACAATGGGACTGAAACGTGGTAAAAGTGAAAGTTAATATTCAATAAATGAAGTTATGGAACAGTGCTTAGCAGAGCCGGGATAAAACAGCGCGGGGCCCGTAGCAAATGTGAAAAAGGGACCCTTGGTTTCCGCCGTCCGAGGCAGTTGTGTGCTTTCTTTAAAAATAAATAATAATAAAAAAAATGCTAACTCCTTCTACGTGGCTAATCCGGTACTAATGTTTATTAAAAAAAAGAAGAGTGAATCAAAATTCGAGTGAGGTTTTAATGTTTTTCTTGATGAAGCTAAACGAGAAACGCGCGGATTTCTTCCAGGTTAGCAACTTGTAGGTGGCGTTCTGTGACGAAACGAGAGGAGAAGCAGAAGCAGCATATATATATAAGTTACTCACATGCGGCTCCCCTGACGAAGACGAAGGAGCAAGAGGTGGGTTACTTACCACCGTTCTGCGCTTCCAGTTTTAGGACTCCTCAGCAAAAACAGCCAACTACGACGGAAACGTGATATTATTCTCATGTCCCAGATCACTATACTATCGCGAGAATAAGTTTGCGTTACTTAATGACGCACCCTCACCTTTGAC
The DNA here is from genome assembly GCA_031002005.1 of Vandiemenella viatica. Classification (NCBI taxonomy): domain Eukaryota; kingdom Metazoa; phylum Arthropoda; class Insecta; order Orthoptera; family Morabidae; genus Vandiemenella; species Vandiemenella viatica. The sequence continues at coordinate 4,386,741 of CM061920.1, read as the reverse complement.
GTTTGTTTTAAATTATATCTTTCATCAGTACATGGTTCTGTAACAAATTAACAATGTAGTATTGATTCGCTTGCCAAGCAACTCGTTGTCGTGGGTGCATAAAGTTGTATTCCTTTCTTAAGGCGACCGTTTCAGTATAGGACTGTTTATGGTTTAGTTTCATCATGGCGTACTTAATAGTTACTCAGTGAGTTTGGTGCAAAGTACGACTTCATTCAGATTTAGTGCAGACATCGATACTGTGTCACGTTACATTATACATTTTTTAATTGTAAAGTTAATACCGCAGAGTTTTTAAAATTTTTGAGTATGAGCTGCGATAGTTGCATCGATGCTAAACAGATCGACACCAGTACTGTAAGGACACTCGCAGTCCGTAGAGACGGCCGCAGCTGAAGTGAAGCTCAGTGTGTGCAGGAGCAATGTGTAACATGTCGATACAACTCGTCACGGTAATACCATGTCGGGCATCCGCGCAGAGCTAAAGGAAACGGTGGTCGTCGTGTTTTGAGGACATAAGTGAACGTGTAAACGGAACGGAGGTACTGGAAACAGAAGCCGGCCCCTACTCTAACAACCGCCTTTCGGGAAGTTAAAAAATATAGCAACATAATCTATAGATCACGCCTCCTTCCGGTACATCTGCACAGACTTTCTAGAGCTAAGAAGACACCAGACATTATCCTAGACATAAAATTTATAGCGGAAGGCAACCACAATGAAAAAATCTTAAAGGACCGCATTACAAAGCTGGCAGATAACCCCATATGCTTATACACAGACGGCTCTAAATCTGGAAATCGGGTGGGTTGCGCCTTCGCAGACCCTGCTAATGAAAAGAGGGGCTTATATCAACTCCCGGGAGAGGCATCGATCTATACCGCCGAATCACAAGCCATTTTAAAAGCCTGTAAAACTACAAGGTTTTACTGGGTTATTTAATAACAGTTAGTGAGGTTATTACAACACTATTCCGCAATAAAACCAGATTAGAATGGGACAGAGAGTGGCGGTCAAAAGATACACATAAAGGAGAATACTATAGAAAAATCCATCCAACTATCCCACGTTCACACTGGCACGACAGCATCCAAATCTCAAGGAGGATCACAACCTTTGTCTCTAGGCTGAAATTCAACCAAGGACGCTTCGCGAGCCACCTCTTTATGATTAATGCGGTCACCTCCCCCATTTGTGAATGTGATGGCATTAGTGTCGAGAACGTGGATCATATATTTTTTGCCTGTGGACGCCGCTGGGCAGAATCAACTGAATTAATAGAAGAACTGACTAAACACGGTGTGGAGTTCCCTTCCAAGATGCAGACCCTTCTCCACGAAAATAGGACGGAAATCATCATGATTCTCTTCAATTTTGCAATAAGAAACAACATAGAAATATGACATTTACATTTCAAAACCCCACATTACATTGAAAGGTAACCACTGTCCGTTTGAGATAACCAGTCTGCTGATTTCTGTACCCAAAGGCTGTATATTTTATACTGTGGCTTAAGTGTACATGTAACCACTGGAACAATTTAGAAAACTTGTATGCTGAATTTTGTATTTACATGATGCATATTATATATTGTATTTTAAGTTGTAAATATTTTAAGTTAAAACGGTATCTTATGAATTTTATATTGTATTTTATTGCACTATTGTATCATATTGTATTATTGTTTTTTTTATTATAATTATATTGTATTATATTGTGTTACATTGAGCATATGTTTTATGATGCCCAGTAGATGAACGTATATCAAATGAAACCAGACGTCAGAACTATTGAAAACCACATGTATAAATAACCGAACTGCAAGCAAGCTGGCTGTATGGTTTGTACCAAAGGCCAAATAAATTTTTTTTTAAAGTGTACGTGTGTGTGGGAAGTCAGAGAGTCATATGTGTAACAGCCTGACCGTGACTGAACGAGTTGTGTGAGACACGGAGAAGCATTTGGTTTTAAGTCCTTACTCGATAGAACCTGCTATTTTCGGATATCTCGTGCGTTAATGTAAGAACATGAACATTATTGATAAACACCAATTGGTGGTCAGGCCACATCGTAAACTCTACTTGGTCATAAACCTCAGGTAAATTGATTCTAACGATACAACTGTTTCAAAAGTCAAACCAGTAAATAGTGTGAGTGGAAATAAGAGTAGGATGAGAAACTTATTACAGAGATTATTCTGATCTCCATGATTAATTATATTCTAACATGACTGCGTACACAAGAATATTATTCAAAATTGAAGCTAGTTATTATTATTACAGTTTCACAGCTGGGCGGCATAGTCAGCGTGGTATAGTTAATCAGCGCTATGCTAGTTTATGCAATTGTCAGCACGAACAATAGTTATTTACAGGAAGTTTGGATGTACACGCCTCAACGAATCAACACTATCGATACGAATAGAAATGAAATGCTGTCGTTGGTAAGCGATCACTTGAGAACGGCTGGACCGACTTAGCTACACTTATTTTAAAATTTTCGTAGTACCCAGAATAAGGTTTTTAGAAAAAGAAAAATTGGAAAAGTTTCCGGAAAATTGAAACATTCGGTTAAAAACTGAAAGTCCTTTTCTCTATGGACCAATGTGGCTAATTTTTACTAAAACGTTCGTAATAGAACGAATAAGTCTTCACGGGTTCTCCGTCGTATAGTGTTGAAGAAAAACAACAACGAGCTTTCTGCGGCTAGCTCTGCCCCCATTTTCAGGTGAAGATGGCGGCAGAGCTAGCCGCAGAAAGCTCGTTGTTGTTTTTCTTCAACACTAAACGGCGGAGATCCGTAAAGACTTCATATCATCGATACGCCGTGAAAGCCTTCGTTCTCACATCAGACCGAATACGGTTTTTAGAGAAAGAAATATTAGAAAAGTTACCAGAAAAATTGAAAAATTAAGGGAAAACCTGAAAGTACTTTTTTCTATGGACCGTTTTCCTATTGGTGTAGTTCTGAATGTATTGCTCCTCAAATTGAATATCCATGGACACAATAATTAATAAATACAATGAACGCTCATAAATACGTTTTTACTCATTTTTACTTTGTTTACACATTCTCAACATATTTTCACACCGAGCGTGGTGGTGTAACGGATAGCGTTCTGGCCTCGCATTCGGGAGGACGGCGGTTGGAATCCCAGTCCAGGCATCCAGATTTGGGTTTTCCATGGTTTTCCAAATCACTCCAGGCAAATGCCGGGATGCTTCCTTACAAAGGCCATGGCCGAATTCCTTACCATTCCTTGCCCCCATCCTTTCCCGTCTCTAAAGACCTCGCTGTTCAGAGACGTAAAGCAATTTAAAAAAATATATTTTCACAAATTCAAAAACGATCACAAACAAATTTGTTGAAATGTTGACAGGACAACTTTTGTCGGGTCACCTAGTTTTGAATAAGAAAGACGTATAACATATATTAGTGCCTCTCTACTTGATAAAGTAGTAACCTGTCGTTCCTGGAAAGCAAATTTCGCAGTATTTGAAGAAATTTCGTCCGTGGTGGAGAGGTTCTGCGTCGGAGAGTCGGTGTTTACGTTTATCCAGGACGTGTGGCGAGAACCACAAGCGATTCCGAACACAGCAACGAGCCACGAGCCACGCTAAGCAAGAGGTCACAGCCTTTCTTTCCTTCCTATTTTAGTTTTGTGTCTCTTTTTAAAGGTGATTTTTCCCGATTCGCTACCCAGATCTCTACCTCCACCACCTACTAAGAAGCTTGCTTACTGTTGCCTCGTGGTTGTGGCTTCCGGAGGCTGTAAGATACACCTCATTAGTGTGCCTGGATACACTCGAGATTTAGAGGATAGAATGTGCAAAAATCACGATAGTATTTGGCGAGATACACCAACTATTAACATCAACTCTCGACAATTACCAAATTCTACAAAAAATATTTTCACTTATGTGAATTAAAACGGTTAAATCTATATATTAATACGCTAAGCGAAAACTTATGTTACATTTTTAAGAATATTGCGCGCACGGAGAAGTGTGAGATTTGGCATAGTTAAAGATTATATGGAGAAGTAGTGAAGGAAGCTAAAATCTATATATAATATGCGTTACAAATACATTAAATTAAGTAAAATAAAACGCTCGCTCGCCTACGTAGTTCGCTCAGATGACTGGTAGATGGCGTAGCTAGCGGCCTTACTTTGTCTTCTTTGGTGAAACAAAACAGTCGAAATTTATCTCTGAACTTATATAGAAGCAAGAAGCAACATTTCGAGGGCTGGTAGACAGCGCAGCTAGCGGCCAGAATATTGGGCGAACGGAGGAACTTAAAGAAATACAGAAAGCTAAAATTATTTATAATATATTTTACAAACCTTGGAATCGATATAAGCAGTCAGAGTTAATCGATTACTGCAGTTGTATACAAATGCGCAGTTTGTCTCTGGTTTGCGACATGGGCTGCGCAGAACGAATTTCTCGTAAACTTTTTACTCTTGGTCCAGGCCGAATTTCAACCTAACCATGATCACTATGACAAAACGAACTTATTTAGGTTGATATGATAATTTTTGTGTCATTTTTACAGTGCTGCTAACATTTCGCGGTTGCGGAGCATCCCATATTTCGGCATTTTTAATTTAATTCGTGGTGACTTTTCCTGAAAATGAGAGTGCTAAACGTGAAAAGGACATTATAACGAAACAGTTAATCCAAATTTCAACAGGTCAGTAACAGTTTTTCACTGGTGGAGAATGTCCCACCCCACCCAAAAATATAATAAGCATAGTTAATACATGTTACAAATAGATTATTAAAATAAAAAATTAATTTGCGAACGTGTGTGTGCGCGTGAAATAGGATTGGAGCCAACGTTCTTACGTGAATTCCCCGCATTCAGACACTCTGTGGTCTTTGGTAAAACGAAAGACTCGGATATAGTAGAGATTAATGTTTGAAGTTATGAAAGGAATACTTTGAAAAGGAATGTAGCGATTCTGCCAGATACTATATGGTCATTTGGTTATTTAAAATGTGAAACTTTGGTTAAGTGTCTTTTGATTTTTTAATTTCAGTAATTTCATTAGAGAGACAAGAAATAAGGAATACTTATTTGCGGGAAATTCAAAATGATAATAGACCAAATTTAAACAGCGAACACACAAAATGACGAAATTATTTTGATAGATACATTTAAATGCGCGTGTTTCATAAAGCTAAAGCAGTTTTCCGGTCTAAATGAACCATCGATAAATACATTTCATCATTTTCTATGGTTAGATCAGAAGCTAAAATTTAGCATACAGTCACGCGTGGAGTGTATCGTTTTAATTTTATAGGTAATGCAGAGAATTACTAGATTATTACTCTTTCATGAAAGAAACTAAACAACTTAATGAATTACGGTCGAATTTCGATCGCTGGGCGATCACTAGTCAACGTAAATAGTTTAAAAATCAAGTCATCATCGTCAAAATGCAATCAGTTAGTACTTCCGTTTAGAATACGGATAACCCCGTCGAGAATGAAAATATATGCGAAGCAGGTATCTCCGTGTTTAACTGTTCTTGAGTGTCTGAATCCCTTCCTCTCCTCCTCTTATTTCCAGGGTCTGTTTTCGACTGATGCGTTAGTCCGGTCGCCATGCCAACGCATGTCGTTTGCTTGGCTCACTCCAGTGTTGTGTTTGCTTTTCACTGTCAATGCAAGGTGTCTCGTCGGATGAAACTGAACGGTGTGTAGTTTGAATCCACAATACATTATCAGCGAACACGCTTAGAGAATGAACATGAGCTAATTCTGTAGTTCTCTGTATTCGTGGAACCTGTGGGAAACATTCTAAAATGAGCTTGCAGTGATGTACATTGCAGGAACTATCGACGTCACAGATATCAGTTCCGCGTAAATTACTGTAACTCGCTCCAGGAACACTCAGCAACATTCGGAAAGCGGTGATGCGCATACAAGTGGAAACATCCAACTTTTGTAATTCCTTTTTTGAAATGCGATTTGACGAAAGCCTTTCTCGGTACTGGTGCAGCATAGTTCATATCTGTGACGTCACTAGTCAGGTAGGGATCGCTCCCACGACTAGCGGAGTTCCCTTCACTTTATCGCAGCGCAGCCGTCACTTGATTTCTGTTGCGTGTTTCCCGTATCGTCAAGTGCTGTGAACCTTGAACTCTGTGTTGCTCACAGTGTTGGCGACCATACCTTTCAATGAAGTATCATAGTTTATTTTTCATCTGAATACTTTCCTAGTCGCAAAGTTTGCTTTATTTTCAGTAAAATATGTAAATCTTGGAATCGAACGCTGTTGTATGTAATCAATTTCCAAACAACTTACTAGAGCTTATGACAAAACAAGCCGACGCATTCTCTATAATCGATTATTTCTGAGGGGGGAAGGAAGAAGTCACTGATGCACGGCACAACGCTAATGAACGTACATGTAAATGCGCTCGATGATCTATACCAGACATAAAAATAATCGGTTCCTTTCTGCTCCTGTTGCCACCGATTCAACTTTGATGAATACAAAGTGGCAGGAAGAGAGATATAGACCTCACTCTCCTAGCGTCTAGTGTGCAGGAAGCTATTCGCCAACTATCTTCCCTCAACAACATAGCAGCTAGAGTTAAAGATTTCCACAAACCAAACTAAGTTCATCACTAACATCAGAAATGGAACAAACTTAATCCCAATGGGGAATGCAATGATACGAAGGACTAATGCCTTCAAAATCTGGGAGTACGGACAACTAAAAACATCAACGAGGATTCAAGAACAGCAGATGTGCCAGACTGGAGGGAACATACCACACTTGTAAGAACATGTTTGGATCTAAATCTCTCCCCCTTAACATCAAACACAGGCACTATAATACTGTAGTTCTACCAACAGTACTGTATGAATCAGAATGCTTGAACATGGTTAGAAAGGGACAACCCAAAAAACTGGAACTAAAGGAAGGAAAGATCTTGAGAAAAATCATAGGTCCTGTCAATGAAGAAGGAAAATACACACTTCGGCATAATGAGGACCTATACCAACAACTGGAAAGCATTACCACAGCCATGAGGGAAAGGAGATTACTGTTCTATGGTTCCGATGGACAATCATAGACTCACCTCCAAAATCTTCGACACCAGACACTAGATTTGTTTCTGGAAATTACTGCAGAATGCAATCAGTTACAGATATGATAAAAGAGCTGGAATGCGATTCATTGCAAGACAGGAGAAGGCTGAAGAGGTTCATGGGAGTGCACAAGTCCTATATTGGTGATTAGGCATGGAAAGATATTGGTGTAAGAATTAAAAGTAATGCATGGAAGAGAAAAGATGACCATGACCACAAGCTGGCACTCGATTTCAGGCACAAGGGTGTGGGAAGATTCTCTTTTTTAGGTAAGGGTGTCAGGGATTGGAATGAGTTACCAAGAGAAATAATGAATAATTTCCCAAAAACTTTGAAAGACTTTAAAGTTGAAATTTTCCGACGGCAGATGTAGGTGGGTGCAGGAAAGGGGGAAGATGGGTGGTAGGGAAATTGTCACCGGAGCTTGCGCTCCATTGCAATTTGATTAAATATTAAATTCCTCCAGGGAAAGCACTAACTAAAAGTGGACAAGGCTAGTCAGAAAAGACCCCAGTGACATTTACAACAGGGATAAGTACAGAACGTTGATTGAAGCATCAGATTCTCTCCAGACACTAACAGCCAAAACACTGCGCGCTGGATCTGGGGTGAAATGGACCCAAGAAAGAAAAGATGCAAGGATGAAAGAATATTGGGCCACAAAGAAAGTTCACCATAGTTAAGAACCACGTGGTCCATACAGGCCAAAAAGGAAAAGAAAAAGAAGTAGCTAGTTCCATAAACAAGGAAAAATATTTATTTAGGTAATAAATGCCTTAGAATAAAAATACATTTTTCTTTCATATACGTTATATTTTCTTCTTCAAGGATTACGTTATTTTTCCCAAATAAGTTGGCAACCTCATTACGTAATTGAAATGTGTCCAACCTGCTACAATCCTGCAACACGTTTTACTCTCACAACGTTTCGGCGCATTGCTTTAATCGCGGTGTGTGTATTTCCTTGTTTCTGAAGCCGCTTTTTCTTAAGTGGTTCTTAACGATTAATGATGGAGTCAGAGTGGTATCGGTCGGTGCTGCTAGTCAGGGGAACGTGGCTTCGAATCCCCACGCGGCAATCCACATTTCCACTTCCCAAGATTTCAGAAAATCATTCCGGGCGAGTGTCAGGACGGGTACTGTAAGAGGCCATGGCCGATTCCATCTCGTTCTTTTTCCCCAATCCCACTCCGCGGTACTAATAACCTACAGTACCTGGGTGACCGAGCTTCACTCGACGTCTTTTGATTTCTGTTCAAAATGCAAGGTTTCGTCAAAACCATTAAGGAAATTTGAGAGAAATTAATTTCATTTATAATATTTTATCCATGATGGATTAGTGGACCTCCGTGACTGTTATATCAAATTTGATGATAAAGAAAACAGCAACCAGTCACAATTGTAAATATGTTTATGACACCATTACAGGTTTCGGGCAAAGTTGCCCATCATCAGATGGTTTGCATTTACTTTACATCTGCAGATGCAAATTACAGCGCATTTGTGCTTCCTATAATGTTGAAAATTATTTACGATGAATAAGAGAAATTTAATTATTTTGTAATAAAGTTAATCTCAAATATTTTACTACCTGCAGCATTGAACGTAAGTAAAATATTTGAGATTAACTTCATTACAAAATAATTAAATTTCTCTTATTCATCGTAAATAATTTTCAACATTATAGGATGCACAAATGCGCTGTAATTTGCATCTGCAGATGTAAAGTAAATGCAAACCATCTGATGATGGGCAACTTTGCCTGAAACCGCTAATGGTGTAATAAACATATTTACAATTGTGACTGGTTGCTGTTTTCTTTATCATCAAATTTCATTTATGTACGAGAGATATACATAAGAACTGCATTCGGTTAAATATAAAATTCAAGAATACACGTAGTTTAACATTTTATTTTTTATTAATCACCTGTATAATATACATGAAAATTTCATTCTTTCAAGAATGCCACTCATTTATCTTTTGAAAGACGAGTCTTGGCTGCGTGAAGTTTTATTAAAGTTAAACGTTAATCTTGAAGGCTTCCTAGGCATTTAGAAACAGAGATAATTTGCGGTTCCTTGTTCTAAACAAAAAGAAACTAACATCAGTAGGCTTAATGGTACCTGAAACTTCTACGAGATGGTGTTAGAGTCGTTTCCGAGATACGAAATACAAGAATTGCTCGTTTCTTGTAAAAACGTATTTTTTCAGGGAAGATAAACTTGAAGTGCGAAACATATCTACGTTAGCCACGTTTCGCACATTCGAAATATATATTGCATATATAGGAATTGCTCGTTTAAAGATAAGATTTCAGGGAGGAAATTGTTTGTGAATACGAGTCGTCGAAATTTATGAAAGCTAAATAAACAAATTCGGCTCCACACCGCAAATAACGGGAAATACTCTTTACTACGAGGAGCGCAGTGCTGGCTAGTTTACTGTTACGTGCTATATTGCCTGATTGTAGTGGAACACACGAAAGCCCCACTCTCCTTGCACCCACTCTGTCGCATTCTATGAATTTTTATCTCAAATTTCTTCAAAGCTTTAGGTAAATTATGCAGCACTTTTCTTAATTATTCGAATCACTCACAAAAGAAAATTTCCTCCCTTAATTATGCCTGAAATCGATTGTCATCTTATAGTCATGGTTCTCTCTTCCCTTCCATGCACTGCTGTTAATTCTACCTGTATCACCAATATCCTTCCAAGATTCATCACCACTATACGCCCCATACACTCCCATGACTCTCTTTACCCTCCTCCTGTCATTTCGGTTACTGAATGTGTTCTATGGTAATTTCAAGAGACACGCCCTCCAACTCCTGTATTTGATACCCAAAATGTGGGTTCCATACTACACCACCATATTCAAACAATGGTCTGAACAAAGCTGCGTACCTGCATTCCCTCACTTACCGGGCATATCCCCTCATCACTCTCACCAATAGGTGAGTAGTTTTTGATCCCGCTATCTACCACCTCTCCATATGAGTTTGTCAGGACACAGTGGACAGATAGAAGGGAGAGGATCTGAAATCCTTCGCTTGTTGGAGAAAGCGTTGAGGGGATGTGCGAGAGAAGTGAGGAGATTAGGGTATGAAACCTTGGTTAGACCACTGCCTGAATGTGGTGGTATGGCATGAAACCCACATTTAGGGTAGCAAATACGGGGGATGGAGGGTGTGCAAAGGAGGGTTTCCAGATTTGATCGCAATTATAGAGTGATTAACAGCTTAAGTTTCAGCCAAAGTAATAGATTAACAACCGAGTGATTAGTGGTAATCTGAAGCAACGTATATACAGTTGCAATGTGTCCAATATTTTATGGTTAGAATGAGTTATAGAGTTTTGCACTAGTATTCTTTTTATACTTTCGACTGCAGTAGACTGGTTTTCGGAAAAGGCACAACTGCGATCGTGTTCAGTGCAAGGCCCTGGAAAGTCCTAAGAGTAAATTAAACAGTAACGGCAGTGAGGAACAAAGACGATCTGTACTTACGATACGCCTGGTGACTTAGAAGGCGCTCTGACGCGAACTGATTGCCTTTGATAGTGACCACACTCGAGTACACCTGGCGAGATATCGGACAGATAGCAGTCGAGGCCAACATCTCGACACAGGAATCCAGTCGCTACAGACTCACATGGTGCTCGCGAGAGCGGAATCCAGTAGCCGCTGTGTAGGCGACGGCGAGTAGATATACACTGATCAGCCAAAACAATATGACCACCTACTCTACTTATTAGCATACTGGTCTACATTTCGAACGCATACAGCAGCGATTCGGCGTAGCATGGATTCTACAAGTCCTTGGTAAGCTTCCAGAGATATCTGACACCAGAGTACTACGCACAGATCACGAAATTCCTTTAACTTACGGGCCGTAGGTTTGTTGGCGCGGCGCCTGGGAAAGAGTATCTCTGAAACGGAGAGGCTCGTCGGCTGTTCGCGTGCTACTGTAGTGAGCATCTATGGAAAGTGTTTGAAGGACGGTGAAACCACGAGTAGGCGACAATAGGCCCGTTTACACGTACGCGCCAAACTGGCGGTTTGGAACGGCGCTCCGGACTGCCGCGCCGGAGCGTGAGGTTGAAGCGTCGCTCCTGGAGCGTGCGACGAAAAATGGTCAACACTCCAGTCGCGCGCGCCAGGACTGCGGGTTGGAGCGTACGCGCCAAAAATGACCGTTATCCCTTGGCGCGTGGACTTTCCGCCGGGTTGGAAAGTTTTGTAAACGGTCCAGCTTGCAACATTCGGTTTTCAGGTCGTTGTTGTCTTTGTTACTTGTGCTTGTGTTTATAAGTGTATTTAAAATATCTTCCAAAAGAAATGGCATAAACTGAGCAATATGAGCTGCTTAACATTTTTTTTGGGAGGGGGAGGGGGGGTTACATAAAGAATTAAATAAACAAAGTTTATATGGGCGGAAAGATGGCACGAAACTAGGGATGCCTCTTTAGTGAGAGCAACGGGAAAATAATGACCCAGATGATTTAAAAAATTGTCTACGAAACGACAGTTCCATATATAACTACATTTTAATAATAATAATATTTCATTAAATTGCAATGGAGCCCACGCTCCTGTGCCAATTTCCCTACACAACTATCTTCCCCCTTTCCTGCACCCACCTACATTTGCCCTCTACAAATTTTTACTTTAAATTCTTTCAACGTTTTTGGTAAATTGTTCATCATTTCCCTTTGTAGCTTATTCCAATACCTGACACCCTTACGCCTTACCTAAAAAGGTGAAGTTAAAGTTATTATCTCCACAAATATCAAAACAAGACACAGTCATGAGGAAGAGCAGAACTGCAGCGTAATGTTTGCCTCCTACTCTTAGTTTTTTGCCAACTGGAATATCCCTCCAAGATTTGAAATTGCTTGCATATATTTTTCTGAGTTCTTTTCGAATTGCCGCCGAGTTTCTTGAATCCTTTCAGTGACGAAATCTTTGTTTTCACTTTCACATACATTTACCCTGCTGAATTCTACTAACTAATAATATTTAAGATTTTTAAAATTTTTATTTTTGTGATCATTTGATTTAACCTTCCAGAAACATAGAAAATTCTTATAAAGTTCCATAAATCCTTCCAAATTATCTCTTGACCACATTTTTAAAGATTTAGATTTTTATCTGTTAGAGCGGGGTAAAGTTAAATAAAGTCACCCAGAAATTCGAACCAACAACGAACTTGTACTGACGCATCAAGACTGCAGACCGACAATGCACGTGTAAACACAAGGCCCCGTTAGACCTGCGCGCCAGATGTGCGCATTCGGAGCGCGCGCCAGGCCTCTCTGACCACCGAGCATTTACACGTAAAAATCGTAAAAGATTGATGCGCGCGCCTGGAGCGTACGCTCCAAAACCGTCGGAAAAACCGTGCGTGTAAACGGGCCTAATGTGATGGACACCCACGCCATATCACTGAACGTGGAGGACTGAGGCTTCCCCGCTCTGTAAAGCAGGACAGGGGTGAACTGTGGCAATTCTTGTGCTCTAAAACACTTTTGGAAGCACCAGAATACTACTCTTCCGTTAGGTCTGCCACAGATCACCCCTGTCATGCTTTACAGAGCGGGCAAGCCTCCGACCTCCAAGTTCTGTGATGTGGCGTGGGTGTCCACCACATTGTCGCCTACTCGTGGTTTCACCGTCCTTCAAACACTTTCCATAGATGCTCACTACAGTAGCACGCGAACAGCCGACGAGCCTCTCCGTTTCCGAGATGCTCGTTCCCAGGCGCCGCGCCCTCAAACCTATGGCCCGTAAGTTAAAGGAATTTCGTGATCTGTGCGTGGTAATCTGGTGTCAGATACCTCTGGAAGCCTACCAAGGACTGTAGAATCCATGCTACGCCAAATCACTGCTGTATTGCGTTCGAAAAATAGACCAGTATGCTAGTAAACATATGGGCTTAATGTTTAGGTTGATCAGTGTAACATGTCTCTCCATGCACACGGTCCCATCAAAAATTCCATGACCAAGTTTCTTGTCCCCTATCTTGTCCCTCTTACAGTGAGTGAGCTCGACTTCATCCAGGAGTGAAGTCCGAAAAGGGCGAGTCGTTTCCAGGCATATGCGCACAAACCTCCATGTGCGTAAGTGGCAAATTTCTGCTGTGATTCTACATTGCACAGTGGAATATTCTCGAAAAAATACCATTGCAATCCTAGGGAAGGATGTAAGTTATTAAAACTGTAGTAATATTTAACCACGCCATCCTCGTACTTGATATGGGCTACCAACCGAGTTCCATCGCTCACATTGCAGTTTAAATTTATGATACTACAATTGATTAATGCATCGCGCATGAATTCATCATGAAGATGCGGTATATCCAAGCGCTTTCAGTGCGGGTTTGTCAAACGTGACTCAATGGGCGTGGGGCACCACCTTACAGGCAGTGTTTGAAATACTCATTGCGAGGCCTTCGACGGTATTTGAGATTTCTATTCGTCTAATTGTTTGTTATAATGTTCCGCTATCTTCCCAACCTTTAGTGACATTTACAATACCTCCTACGTTGCCCCACCCATCAGAAGACTTGCGAAATAGCTATAAAAGCGAGACTACCATACTTTTAATTTTTTAATTTTTTTAATAACCCTGTCCAACTTCATCTTTACTTGCCTTCGTGACTAGAAGTTTTCCAATTCTCTCTTAAAACTTCATACCTTTCGCCTTCATTCTACTCGAAGATTTTATTATTATCATACGATCGTATGGCTGTATAGACATCCTAAACGTTAGCTATATCGTGTTCCCAACAGAACACATCAGGTAATTGATCCCCGTCTGGTCAAGGTAAAGTCTCCTTTCAATTTCCATGTGAGGACCGAAAAATTGATATGTTTTTGACGACACCCTAGTGATCAGCTTGTTTATGAAGCTTTAATCCGCCTCGCTTTCTTCTTCCTCGTTGTTGACATTTAAAACACTTTTAAAGTTCGCGTACGTGAGTGTAACCAATACACTACGAAACCTTTTTCATTACGGGAAAACAGAATGAAACATTACCGGTGAATAATGCGCATTATGCAAAGGAATAGAAAGAATATATCTCTAAGTCCAGAAACAACAACAGCCAAACTGAAGAAAATCGAATCTACTATTCTCACTTTTGGAACGTGTATGTGTTTTCCAAGTCACACTGTACCGACCAAAGTATCATTAGTTTGGTGGATTTCCGAAAGCTATTACAGTAATTGTTTACCATTAGCGACGGCCAAAGGGTGCTACCTAGCAGTGATGCTCTAGTGAATTTGTTATTGTGTTTGATGATGGTTCCAGCGAGACACACAAAAATATACGTGGTTGCTTGCGCATGGACAAACATCGGTTACTGCTGTCAGAACACCTGCTGAGGTATGACGCTAACCAAACCATTGTCTTACCTTCGACTGTTCCCTCCACTAACAAGTTAACCAATCCTGCATGTCTCAAAATATGACCTACCAGCCTGTCTCTTCTTTCCGTAAGCCTCTTCCACAAACTTCTTTCCTCACCCATCATTTCCAAAACTCGTTCGTTTCGTACTTTATCTGTCCACTTAATTTTCAGGATTCATCTATAGCACCACATTTCAAATGCTTCAATTTTCCTTCTTTCTGGTATTCTATAAGTTCATACTTCGCTGCCATAAAGAGCTGTGCTCCACACATTGAGTTTTCAAAAGTTCTTTCTGAGTCCTAGATTAATACTAAAAGATTTCTCTTTTCCATGAAAGCTCTTTTTGTTAATGCTATTCTGCTTTTAACATCATTCGTGCTTCAGTCATCGGTTGTAATTTTACTTCCTAAGTAGCAAAATTCGCTAACTTCTTCCATCACATCCAAACCTATTTAATCTACTGTTATTGGTATCCCTTCTGCTATATTTAATCACTTTATGCATTCAGTAACTTCTCGATATCCTCAGCCTGTTCTGGTAACAAGACAATGTCATTAGAAAATCGTAGCATATTGTTTTTTTCTCCTTGAGCAATTATGCCATGTTCAAATCATTCTTCCACTTCCTTTAAGCTTACTTCATGGATTAATTTAGATCGCAGTTAAGAATAGGAATGGGGATAGCAGCTTAGGTTATACAGGGTGATTCAAAAAAACGTGGACAAACTGACATGGTAGATCTGTCATACAATAAGGATCAAAAATCGCATAGGAACAGAGGGTCGCAAACGCCTGTAGGGTGCTAGAGCCACGAGAGGGTGGACCAATCGCATGGCCACCACGATCACCAGACCTGACTCCCTTGGATTTTTTGTTGTGGGGATTTTTAAAAGGACTTGTGTATGAAACACCTGTTGAAACGCCGGAAGACTTGGTAGGAAGAATCGTTGCGGCAGCCGGATGTGTTCGAGATACACCTGGTATCTTTGAGAAGGTGCGCCGTTCCATGCAACGGAGATGCCGGGCTTGTCTCGATGTATCTGGCAAAAACTTTGAGCATCTGCTGTAGGCTCAACATTTGGCTTGCATTAGTCGCATGTGAGTGAGTAATTACCAATAAAATGATCTGTGACGGTTTTGTTTCTTCTCTTTGTGTCAGTATTATTTTAGACGCCATGTAGCGGCTCCGGATCGCAGTTGCGACTCTCTGTTCCTAAGCGATTTTTGATTCTTATTGTATGACTGATCTAACAAGTCATTTTGTCCACGTTATTTTGAATCACCCTGTATTACAGCGGCGCTCTGTTGTCGTGTGTTTTTAAAACTTGGGGATGTTTCACTATTCAAGCAACCCCACTTTTGCGTACGAAAGCACTGAAAATTTCGTGCTTCCTCTAACTTCTGAGAACAAATTAACATCTAATTACAGTACTTTAACTGCTCGAATAAATAATTAATTGCCAGTACTGTTGATCGCTGCGTCTTCGTGATTCAATATGTCTTTATAGAAGCTGCAGTCGTCATCTTACTCATTAGAAACGTGATGATGAGAGTTTAGGTAATCCGTTAACTTTCATACTTCCAATGGGAGACTGCACGTCCATTTGAAGCGCGACACCACAGCCTGTAAAATACACATACTTACCTCATTCAGCTGTTCAAAGAATCTAAAATTCAACTGTTTAGAACTCCGTAACCAACGGCAAATGGATTCTCATTCCTGTCTAGAGCTGTAGCAAACCGTTTCTATTCGTTACTGAGTAACGGGTTCGTCGCCTGACTCCAAGTACCGAATCGTCACTCACAAAATCATTTCGTTACTTTTGTCTTGCTTTGGTTTATATTCAGTCCAAAATCTTCCTTCAATATTTTGTTCATCGTATTTAATAACTTCTCACTATCCTCAACCAGATCTGCTAACAAGACAATGTCATCAGCAAACCGATGCCTGTCTCTCACGACCCTCTGCTTTTATTACAGCAATTTGATTCTTATACAGATTATAAATTATTCTTCAATGACTATATTTAAGACCCAACTTATTTAAAATTTTGAACGTCTTATCCCGCTTAGCATTATCAAACGTTTTCTAAATCAACAAACGCCATAAAAGTATCTTTGTTTTTCTTGATCCGCCCTTCAAGTTTTAATCTTAAAGCCAGATCAGCTTCTGATATACCGCGGTTTTTTCTTAACCCAAATTGATCTTCACCTACTACCTATTCTACTGTCATTTCTATTCTTCTGTATATTATCCTAACCTGTAATTTTGAAGCATGTGATGTTAGACTTAAAGTGCAATAATTCTGACATTTTTCAGCTTGTGCCTTCTTCGGAAGTGTGAAGTTGATACTTCTATTGAAATCAATCGGAAAATCACCTATTTTGTCACTGTTGGATATCAGTTTGAACTCTCTTTGGATTCCTTCTGCTCCTAGGGAATTCAGATCTGCAGCAATTTCATCAATACCAACCGCCTTGTTTTATCTCAAATCTTTCAAAAGCTGTATCAAATTCTGTCTTTAAAACATAATATCATCAATCATCAAATGGTGATATAGCCTTGTTTTCCCAGTGCAGTTAACAGTTATGTATTGTGTACAGTTATCATCATCATCATCCTCAACAGTCTCCAGCCTCTGGCCTGGTCTGCTTAGCCTCTCCATTTCCTTCTTTCATCCCACCACCTCTCTGTCACCACTTTGTTCCAGTCCTCTCCTCTCTTCCGTACACACTCCTCCACTCCTTTCAGTGATCCATCTCTTGGTCTTCCTCTGGGTCGTTTACCATGCATCTTAATTTCTTGGATTTTTCTTGGGATTCTCTGAGTCTCCATTCTCTTTAAATGTTCATACCATCTCAGTCTGGTCCTCTCTACCCTTTCCTGTGTACAGTTATGTGTTCCTTTAATTGGTTAGCTGTACCTCGTGAGCTTATACGAGGTTTCCCACCGACAGCATTAAAGTTTATACATCTTTTCTCCATTCCTCTAAAATTTTATTTGATTCTCCTATTGGCCACATCTACTTTACCCACGGCCGTATCCTTTTCCACTTTTCTTGCAGCCATTTTTCTTTTACTTTCTTGCATTTTCAGTTCATTTGATTTCTAAGATGTTTTTTCTGCTCCCTTCCTGCTTCATCCTAAGCATTTTTGTGCCTTCTTCTCTGATCCGTCAACTTTGAAATTTCTTTTGTTATCTAGGGTTTTCGGGTGTTTTTTCCTAAAGCTTTATGATTATTTTTGTCTCCAATGCATTCCATTCGTCCTTGGTTGTACTGTCAGAATTTTTTCTTACTCTCTTAGCCACTATCTCAGCAAATTTTACTCTCATGTTAGATTGATTTAATTTGTTCAATTCCAATCGCTTCCGCCTGTGTTGCTTCCTTATTCTCTTGAACTATCAGAATGTGGTCAGAGTCTGTTTAAGCTAGTGAATATGCTTTATAATCTAGACTTTGATTCATAAATCTCATTTTGACCATGGTATAATCTAACTGATATCTACCTGTATCCCCTGGAAGTTTCCAGGCGTATATATCCTCTGTGCATGATTCTTAAATGGTGTGTTCGCAACGATGTTTACATTTTCATAAAATTGTAACAGCCTGCTTCTTCGCTTAATTCTTTCTCCTTCACCAAAACTTCCTACAGTATTCGTCTCTTATCCTTCTCCCAATACCCCATTCTAGTCACCCATGATTATTAGATTTTCCTCCTCCTTCACATATTGTTGACCCCTCCATAAGTAGCCCCTATTGGGACACTATTTCTACATGTAATTCCAGAGGATTAAATGTCCTCGCGATACCCTTTTTGTCTTTAATGCAGTGGTTTTCCGTTGCTTTCTGCATCCCCGTGCTGTTGATCATTTCTGATTCGTCCGCCTTTGAGGACTGATTCCAACCCCAAGGGCAAGAGGGTGCCCTGAACCGCTCCCCACTCTTCCGCCCTCCTTTCGGATGCCGTTGTCAAGCAGTGGGTGACTCCTTATACTGGGAATCTTTCAGTCACCAGAGCCTCGTCCGTGCAAACAGGGTGCACCACGTGAAGGGGAGGTTGACAGTTGGCTGGAAAAGGTTAGTATAGTCCCTCCCAAACCATTAAATCCCGAAACTACAGTAACACACATCTTATTATTTCAGTAAATTCTATCCCACACGCGAATAAAGAGCAGTCTATCCATCCCACGAGGAGATTTTTTTTTATAACATCAACTTGGCATTTGAAAAAAAAAATGTCTGGAATTCCACCAGTACATGGTAATACCAAGTTACACAAAATAAATCAATTTATTATTTGCAATAAATTGAACGCTGCATTTGCAGATTTGCAGCGTATTAACCGCTTGTTGTAATAAATTGGATTCATTTCAGCAGTATTGTTAATGTAAAAGGCATTGTCGTATTGGATGGTCGTAGTCTGTAAAAGCTAATTTGTTTTGTATTAACACAGTGGACGAGTTGAAAATCTTGAGTAACTGTTGTTCGCTTAATGTGATTTGTTAATTCACCCCTGAGAGCACTTGAGATCCTATCTGATCAGCTCATCTTCAGACACACAGATAGTAAAGGCAGCACTTGAGATTATCTGTCATCAAAACATCAAGGACAATTGGACGTAACTCATCTGTTAGCGTTTGAAACTCGCACAACGGTATATTCTAGTGTGCCTAATTTCAGACAAATTTAAATATCAATTAAAATTTAAAAATTACATTTATACTTTAGTAGAGACACATTTCACACCAGACAGAAAAGGCTGATTGTGATTGTAATTATGTCGTTTAAATTGAAAAAAGGGTGTGACGATGATTATTAATGATATTGTATTAAGGATTAGTTTCAGGTGTCAAAAAGTAAAGTTAGCGGTGATGATACGCACAGAAATTGATATATGTTACAGTTACCAACTGAAGAAATGAAACTGAACAAGAAAGATTAATGACTGTTATTGTTTGAATGGTGAAAAGAAATGATTTATTAAAGACTTTTAAACGGCTGCTGCCAATAATAACTGTGATGTCGTGTGTAAAAATGTATTAAGAAGTATAAATGTCAGTGAATGTATAGTTGGAAAATAAATAACTATTAAAAGTGAATCACGAAGTGAATGGTTATAACCGAAACCAAAGAACGGTATAACGTAATAAGTAAAGAATAAGTTTATTTTTCAGGTTGATGGGGCTTGTTTAGGTCTCAGGAGGTCCAGCCTATAGAGGAATCTCTGCTTGTGGAAGCTCAGCCAGTGGATGTTCTGCCTGTGGAGGCTCAACCTGTGGAGGCTCAGCCTGTAGAATCTCAGCCTACAGAGGCAGAAAGGGGAGATGGTGGGTTTAGTGAGGAGGGTGAGAAGGATGGTTGGGAGCTGACAACAGGTCTTAGGGGAAATACATTTAACAGGATGAAGAAGCCAGACACTTCAGAAATCTGGAGAAAAATAGGTATGACCTGTTGCCAGAGTCAGGTCGGGAACAGCCTCACGTAATTGTAGGAGTAGGTCTTTAGGAATTGGGTCCTGCATGGAAATAATGGGAAGAAACGGGTTCTGCGGCTAGGTAGTAGTCATGAGAGAGGTGTAGGACATCTTTTACAAGACACAGACTATCAGGCCACAAGTTTTTCAAACCCAGTGCAACATTAGGTCAGTTAATAAAGGATATAGGTTCAGCATATAGGAGTTTCACACAGGACGATAATTAGTGATAGAGGATGGTTCGAGGAATAGTAATGCTAGGAACGTGAGTTATGGTATAGAGAGTGACTTGAGAAAAGTGGTGGAGGAGTCGCAGCATACTAGAGTTGAACTCATGCAAGTCCTAAGTCGCCATGACCAGCCACAGTTGAACGTCGCTGTGAGGGGGTGCAAACGTGGAAACGAAGTTATTAGTTCTGCCTTGGGGATTGTTCTTGAGGACACCATTGGTAGGTGGGGTTTCGCTAGGCATTGCTTACACCTAAATAAATGGGGGAAGGGAGTATTTTTTTTTTTTTTAGTTATTAAATAAGCTGTAATGGATCTCACTGCCAGTGATGATGTGGTAAGGACTGTGCCTTCTTTTGTGTTTGGGGCTGTTGGTGAGAGGATGGAGACAGACAATCAAAGCGATACTGATTGTAGATCCACGACGGGAAAATTAAAATAGAAATAGATGAAGCTGCTGAAACAGTATCTGTCGGATGCAGATCTGGGAAGGTGGAGGCTGATGCTGAAAAAAATCACAAAGACATAGATAAGAGTGTTACTGGTGAACTGTAGAAGTATAATCAACAAAGTAATAGAATTTGGAGACTTAATTGAAATGCACCAACCACAAGTAATTGTAGGGGTAGAGTTTTGGTTAAAAGAAGAAGTACTAGGTAATGAGGTTTTTACCGACAGTTACAGAGTGTACCGCAAAGATATTGTAGCTATTGGTAGAGAGGTATTCATACTGCTTAGGAAAGTCTACAACAGTTCACTGGTGTTTATACAATGACTATGATTTACTTCTGGTAGATTTCTGAGTTGGTAAAAAAGAAAACATCAGGGTGTAGGCTGCGTACCATAGTGGAAAAACGAATGATAAAGATCAGGTTCTTGGGGAGAAATTCAATTCATTAATTCAGAAGTGAGAATAGAATGATCACTATAGGCGGAGATTTAAATTTACCGGGTTTCAACTTGGTAGGAAATAAGTTTAATGACACATGTGAACAGAGATTTACAAATACCTTCGTACTGGATATAGGCTTTACATAAATGGTAGGGCAGAATAGAAGGGTACAAAACATGTTGGATATCTTTTCTGATGATAAACTTTTTGGGTGTCAAGTAAGTGAAGGAATATGTGACAATGAAGGAGTTCTGATAGATTTTAGAGGAGTCAGTAAACCGATGGCCAAATTGAAGAAGGAAATAGATACAGTTATAAAAAGGCACACATTTCAAAATGAGAGATATTTCAGAGAAAGTTTCAGCAAATGGAAGGATGGTACAAGTACAGTGGAGTGAAGGTGTGAAGAATTTAATGAGAAAATAAAAATTGGTTATGTCGACATTGATGACTTAGGAGATCCTATTTTAAGGACAGAATTTAATAAAGCTCTGAATGAGTTGAAAGCAAATAAGGCAGTTGGAATTGATGAGATCCCTGCTGAACTTCTTAAATTCCTAGGAGAAGAAGGAATCGAAAGATTATTCAAGCCGGTATCAAAAAGTTATGAAACAGGAGAAATTCCAACTAATTTTAATAAAAAATATCATCCACTTCCGAAGAAAGCACAAGCCGACAAATGTGAGACTTATCGCACCATTAGTCTAATATCACATGCTTCAAAATTACTGACCAGAATAAGATAGAATAAGAAGAATGGAAAGTCATGGTAGGTGAAGATCAGTTTGGGTTTAGGAAAAAATGCGTTACAAGGGAAGCAATTCTGGCTTTAAGATTAATACTTGAAGGGCGGATCAAGAAAAACAAAGTTCCTTTTATGGCATTTGTTGATTTAGAAAAAGCTTTTGATAATGTTAGGGGGGACAAAATGTTCAAAATTTTAAAGAAATCAGGTCTAAAACATCGAGATAGAAGAATACTTTATAAACTATATAAGAATCAAGTGGCTGTAATAAAAGTAGAGAATCACGAGAGACATGCATCAGTTAAAAAGGGTGTGAGACAAGGTTGTAGTCTATCCCAATTAATATTCAACTTGTATGTAGAGGAAGCAATAAAGACAGTCAAAAAAAAATCCATGTGGCATAAGTGTTCAGGGAGAAAAAATCAGTATGCTATGATTTGCTGATGATATTGTCTTGTTTGCAGAGAGGGTTGAGGATATTGATAAATTACTGAATGGCATGAAAAAAATACTGAAGGAAGATTTTGGACTGAATATAAATCAAAGCAAGACTAAAGTGTTGAAATGTAACAGAAATGATACCAATACTTGAAGAGTAAATATAAAAATAGGATCGAATGCAATTGGAGAAGTAAGTGAATTCTGTTACTTGGCAAGCAAAATTACAACTGATGGCCGAAGCAGGAATGATGTTAAAAGCAGAATAGCACTATCAAAAAAAGCCTTCATGAAAAGAGAAATCTTATAGTTTCAAATATTGATCTAGGAACTAGAAAAATATTTTTAAAACTCTATGTGTGGAGCACAGCACTTTACGGTAGCATAAAATGGGCTTTAGGAATACCGGAAAGAAGGAAAATTGAAGCATTTGAAATTTGGTGCTACAGAAGAATGCTGAAAATTAAGTGGACAGAGAGGTAAGAAATGAACAAGTTTTGGAAATGATGGGTGAGAAAAGAAGTTTGTGGAAGAAGTTTACAGAAAGAAGAGACAGGCTGGTAGGGCATATTTTGAGACATGCTGGATTAGTAAATTTTCTGGTGGAGGGAACAGTCGAAGGTAAGAACTGTAGAGGAAGACAGAGATTAGCCTATTCGTGGGCACATTTTTCTGAGCTTATTAGAGGTAACAGTTGGGGGTTCAATCACTTGCTATGGGACACCTATTACATACCACGCAAAAACCAAAAAAATTTAGGCACTGGTTTTTTTGAAAATTTTGGAAAAATTTTTCTTTCAAAAATTTACACTGGAAAACAATATTAAAAAAATGTATATTATTGGTAGATGTACCTTTATTCACAAAATATTAACAAAAGTTACACTACTGAGTGTTATGGAACAGTCTGAAACATGGATCAACACACAAAGCGACATTGCAATTTGAGCACATTATTCTTGTTCTTCTTTCTTCTTTTCTTTTAGTGCATAAAAGGCAACGCCTATACTTCATAGTTTTCTTTGGAAGATGTTCACCTACATTTGACAGTCTGACTTCATTAGGAACACTAATACTGTGTGTTTTTTTTTAAAACGAATACAGGTGGACACCCACGCCGTTTCCTTGATGAGAATCCTGACAGTAATTGTCTTGCTAACTGCAGATATACAAAAATAACCACAAAGTAACACCAAAACGACGTTTTCCTGACACGAAACTGAGCCCAAAAAACAAATAATGCACCGTCAATTGTTGTCAGTGTGACTGCTGGCAGCAGCGGGAATTTTCGCGTGTTTCTCATACTAATATACAGATTGCAGCATCAGCTAGATGTGGGAATGTTGAGTCTCTTGGCCCCTGGAAGACTTTAAAGTATGTGGGAAGCTATCTTCCCACCGCCCATGAAAGGGTTAGAATACATGAAGCAGATATTTGAGGACGTTCGTTGTCAGAGAAGAAGAGGTTAGCACAAGATAGGAAGGAATGGGGTATTGTATCAAGCCAGTTCAAAGACTGATGACAGCAAATAAAAAAAAAAAATATTTAGTACAAAACATAAACTTACTTACTTTAATAGAGAGGTGAGGCGGTTAAAGAGGTTGGTGAGAAGAGAACATAACATAGTTAAGAGACAGCAAGACACTAGGATATACTTGCAACAATTAAACAAGGAATTTATAACAACAAGGTAGGCCGCTAAATATCGCTTTATGAAGAATATTACTAGTCTAGGGGGACAAATGATGGATGCACTTAGAAAATTGAGGGGAAGGAAAGGTGTTGAAACAATTAGAGATATGCATAAAGAAGAGGTTACTGAGTCTTACAAGAAGGGAGATATATGTTTCGTAAGATTAATAGGGACAATGATTCACGAATGGGAGAGAACGAGCTGCTCCACCAATTAGAAATGAGCAAACTAAAAATCTGGATATCATGAAGGAACTAAGAAAACTGAAAAAGCGTAAAGGGGATGGTGTAGATCAGGGGTGGCCAACCCAAATGATTTTGCGGGCCACTTTGGAAATGCGTCATAATTCCGCGGGCCGCTTATAAAATTATATATTCACAAGAATATTATTTTAAAATCAAAGTTAATTTTTTCTCATAATTTCGACAATTAATTTTAGAATATATGGATGCACAAATAATGTATTTTTTAAAACATTGGTTTTCACTACTTTGGCCACCATAAAATAAATATATTTTGTAAAAGGGGGATGAATATCGCGGGCCGGAGAAAATGGTCAAGGCGGGCCGCAGGTTGGCACCCCTGGTGTAGATTATATTACCATGGATTTCTCAAAGATAGCCGGATCTGTCTTTCCCTGAAGCGTTATTTAAATTTAATCTGGATAGTAAGGATTCTAGTGGTTTTTCCGTCTAGTGCAGACTAGATGAAAAGACCACACGAAACCTTATCATTAAAGCAACTAATGACAAAACTCCTGATTATCAACATGTTGAGTAAGGATAGTTGCTGCTTACCAGGGGATTGGAAAAGTGCAATAGTATTTCAGATGTATAAATAAGGGTTACAAATAGGGTTGAAAATTATAGATCAATCAGTTTGGTATAAGTGGTAGGTAAAGTGATGGAAAGATTTATATACAATCACACCAGAAAAGTCTGTGAGCGTAAATGGTGTTTAAGCCGACGACAGGCTTTAGGCAATAATATTCATGTCAATCTCAGTTAGTAGGCTAAATACAAGATATTTCCAATCAAAAGGACAAGAAAGGCTTTTTACAGAGTGAGGCATGAAATAAATAATGTAAATCTACTGGAGTGAATGAAAAAGCGATTTGCTGGTAGAAGAATTACTCAAAGTAGAAAGTAAAAAATCAGAGTAGGAAATTGAGTATCGAAATAAATGGAAGTGAAAATGGGAGTGCCACAGGATAGTGTATTCAGACCATTGCAATTTGATTTCTGACAAATGTATTGTATTGTATTGTATCGTGAAGTTACATTGTTTGCAGATGACATAATGCTATATAAAAGGATCAAAACGGTAGAAGACTGTAAGCAGCTGCAGGGTGATCTGGACAGGATATCTAGTTGGGTTGGTAAACATGGGATGAAGATAAATGCAAAGAACAGTCAGCTTATTAGGTACACAGATAAAAAAAAGGTTGATTATGATTATAAGGTGGGGGAAAAATACTTGTTGAAGACCTGAAATCCAAATACCTTGTCATAACATTTGATAATAAGCTCACTGGGTATGACACATTGGACAGGTGGTAGGAAAAGGTTTCAAAATCCTGCACTTGTTGGAGAGAGTGATGAGGGGATGTGCGAGAGAAGTAGGGGAATTGGGTTACAAAACTAATGTCAGGCTATTTCCTGAATATGGGGGTGTAGTGTGGGGCCCATATTTTGGGTATCAAATACAGGAGTTTATAAGATTGTTGGTGGTTTAATTAATATGATAAACAATCAGTCAACCATAAAGTTCAATTTAACATTTTTTTTTTTTTTTAAACATATCGTCAACGATACTGTTTACATGAATACATTCAATCAAGCGATTGTATGCAACACGTCTCCCACAGACAATACAGTTCTTGGCCGTCGTAAAATTTAGTTTGTGAAAACTTTGCCGAAAACTAACTAACTCTTTCTCTGACTTGGATGATCGCTTTGTATAAACTCTACCGAAATTTCTAGAACACTTCAAAAGTTCCCGCCAGATAATTCTCGAATATTAACAATACTTAAACAATTGAAACATATAAAAAAAACAATCAGAATTAATTCATAATCATATACAATGAATACAAATTGGTCAGAAATTTAAGTTAAAGATACTTAAACACAAAATTATTCACAGAAATCTTTTTAAACTGTAGCAAATTGTCGCTTAGACATCGTAACTTGCATTAATACTTGGAACTACAAGCATTTAAGCAATTCTTAAACATATTAAATGGCCTCTATATAATTTATTTTTATAAAACAAAGTCTATATACACTGATTTATATGAAACTGCAAAACAAACATACCAGATCATATTCAACCAAACTCTAGCTTAGCACAATTGCTTTATAAAATACAGTTATATTTAATTTTAGGTTTGAGGCTGTTACAAGTTGGAGAGGGCCCAAAAAAGTGCTGTTTGATTACCGCAATACACAATGAGCAACTGATATGATAAAGGTGAATATGGTCATGGGGGTGTACAAGGCTTATGTTGGTGATACTACGTGGGAAGGTATTGGTCTAGGAATTAGGAGTAGTGCATGGAACGGGAAAGATGACCAAGAACACAAGCTGGTACTCGAATTCAGGTATCAGAGCGTGGGAAGGTTTTCTTTCATAGGTAAGCAGGACAGGGATTGTAGCAAGTTACCAAGAAACAGAATTAATAATTTACCAAAGAATTAAAAGTTGAAATTTGTAGAGGGTAAAAGTAGGCGGCTACAGGGAAGCGGTTTGTAGGGGAAGTGAAGAATTAGTCCAGTATGCGAAGGGGGAGGAAATTAAATAATCATGTGTGATTGGAGTGGTGCAGTGGGAGAGAGAAAAGAGGGCAATACTGTCGGAAGTTTCTGTCAACGAGAAAGAAATGAGGAAGGAAGCACGTTATTAGAATTTTGTGAAAAATAAAAACTCGTCGCATAGAACACACATTTTAAGAACCATACATGAATGATATATACCTGAAACGTCCAGGTGATACAGGTAGATTAGATCATAGTCTAACTGAGATTCGGGTATCAAGTTCAATACTGTATAGCATAACCCTGAGCTGACACAGAGTCTGACCACAATCTGAAGGTTATGAAGTGAAGGCTGAAATTCAAGGGAATACAGGCAGAACAGACTAGAAGTGAACATACTAAAACAATCTATAACTTGAGTGATAAATTGCATATATTGTAGAATTGTGGGTCAAAAATGTAACTCCTAAACGATTTCAACTGAGGACGAATGGAATGCATTGAAGAGACATATAGTATCAGGTGTCAAAAATAAAGTTGGCCGTGATGGAATGAACAGCAATGAATAAATATGAGGCTTACAGGAATATCAAACAGAATTTTGGAGAAAAAAAGAAGATATTTAGCAATGTAAAAGCTGCTCATGGGAAACCTCTATTAAGATCAGAAGATAGAGCGAACTAATGGAAGGAGTAAATAGAGAAACGTTATTATGGGTATGATACGAACAGTGTACAGCAGAAAGACAGCGATGTTGACATTAATGGCTTAGGTGAGGAAAGAAAAGAATTTGATAGAACTTTCGATGATCTGAAATTATGTAAGTCAGTTGAAATTGATCCTGCAAAAATTCTTCAATCCCTAGGATAGAAGGAATCCAAAGATTATTCAACCTGATATCAAAAACTTATGAAACAGGAAATTTTTTTAATAAAAGTATCATCTTTACACTTGCGAAGAAAGCCCAAGCCAATAAATGAATTATCGCTCCATAAGTCTAACATCGTATGCATCAAAATTATTGATCAAGGTAATATGCATAAGAATAGAAAAGACAGTAGAAGGGATAGTAGGTGAAAATCAGTTTGGATTCAAGAAAATCGAGTACAAGAGAAGCAATTCTGGGTCTAAAAATAAAACTTGAGGGGCGGATCCAGAAAAAAAATACATTTATGGCTTGTGTTGTTTTATAATACGCTTTTGATAGCGTTAGGTGGGACAAGATATGCAAAATTTTAAAGAAAACATGTCTAAAATTTCGACGTGGAAGTATATACAATAGATATAAGAATTAAGTGGTTATTATAAAAGTAGAGAATCATGAGAGACATGCATCAGTTAAAAAAGGTGTGAGACTAGGTTGTTGTCTATACCTGTTAATATTAAAACTTATATATAGAGCGAGCTATAAAGGAAGTAAAAGAAAAATTTGAATGTGCCATAAATGTTCAGGGAGAAACAATCAGTATACTACGATTTGCCGATGACAGGGTCTGGATAGCAGTTAGGACAGAAATTACTGAGTGGCATGAACAAAATACTAAAAATAAACAATAATAAGATAAAAGTAATGAAATTTATGAGAAATTATAGCAATAATTGTATACTATATATAAAAAATATGATCGAATGCAATAAGAGGAATAAGCAAATTCCCTTACTTAGGAACTAAATTACTGATGGAAAATGGAGGAATGGTGCTAAAAGCAGTATAGTACTAGCAAAAAGAGCTATCATCAAAAAGAGAAATATTTTAGTTTCAAACTTTGATGTAAGCGTCAGAAAGAAATTTTTAAAACTCTATGTGAGGACCATAGCACTTTATGGTACCGAAGAAGGAAAATTGAAGCATTTGAAATCTGGTGCTACAGAATAATGGTGAAAATTAAGTGGACAGATAAAGTATGAAATGAACGAGTTTTAGAAATGATGAGTGAGGAAAGAAATTTGTAGAAGAGTATCACAGAAAGAAGAGTCAAGATGGTTGGTTATATTTTGAGACAAGCATGATTGGTTAATTTATTAGTGGAGGGAACAGTCGAAGGTAAGAACTGTGCGGAAGACAGAGATTAGAATATATGAAGCAGATAATTGAGGACGTGTGGTTGTAAGGTGTATGTTGATATGAATAGGTTAGCGCATGATAGGATGTTTGTATATTTCAGAGATAAGGTATGTGGTTTAAGCTGGTGCGTGACATGGAGCAAAGAAAAGAAAGGAGACCACGTAAGGGACCTTCTCCATACAACGAAGTGACGCCGAGAGGAGAGCGGTGGGGTGGGGAGGTCGCCATATTGGTTGGGCCAAGAAACACAGGGAATGTATATGAAACGGAAGAATTTCTTCGTTTTTAATCATCGCACTACTAAAACTGAAGTCTTATGGGGTCACATTTATAAGTGCCCTAATTGATATTATCTAAAAACATTAGAATTTAAGGAAAAAAAGCTGCTAAATAATTTTAATAGGGATTTTGAACGCCGAAACAGAACTTTTTTTACTCCCTATAGTCGCAAAAAAAAAAAAAAAAAAAAAAAAAAAAAACCTGACGGTCATTTTGCTATTTCAAATAAATTAGGATGTTCAGATAGATTATACCAGTATTTGTACATTCCATTTCAGTAATTTTAATCCTTTCAAAATCTATGATGGTAAAGATTACAAAATCAAAAGAAATAAGTCTTGACCTATTTACAAACAGCACCAAGTCCTATATGGAATTTTAAAAATAACCTAGTTGAAAAGTTATGACTTTAAAACAACTGAAACCTTCAAAAGCATTCACGTTTTACTCGATATTGCACTGGTAGTGGATAGACCTATTTAAATTTGCCAGCAGCATCAGTGCAAGGGGATTCGATCATTACCGTTCTATCTGATGATAAATTCTTATGGAACACGATGAGGCAAATCGGAAATAAATACATATTTATATATTTATATATATATTTCGTTTAGTTCTCGAGATATACTGTTTCAAAAGTGGGTGGTTAGATCGAAATGCGGCCTGGTCCAAAAGAAAACAGAACTAACCGAGATATCAAAAAAAAAATTGTATTTACTTACAGTTTGTTTCGTGAAGTTACATAAGAATTAATCATGTGGCGCCACGGTAATGATAAAGCTACCCAGTGCAATACCTTGCTGCCATACTTCAAAAGTCGCAAGCTTAAATGGGAATAGCTTACATCACGATACACTTTGTGTCATTAACATGGTGCTCAAGAGTTACTAATAACAAATAAATAATTTGTTCCCTATGCTATAAAAAGAATATTCTGCTACAGGCTGTATTTCAAACTAATCACAATTGTGTTAATATTGCCGCTAAAAAATCAAACGATGCAAACGCACCTAGACACATGAAACGTATCGCGTATTACATTTCGGATAACAACAAAATTTACTATATTACGATTCCTAGTTCACATAGCACAAATTATCACAAATAATTTCATAATACACTTTCAATATAAATTACAATTGGTGAATTGGACTAAAGCACGTAATATTTTCGCTGCACGCGATGTAAGCTTAATCCGCTTAGCATAGACTTTGAACGTTTGTTTACAATAAGACTAATCAGTTACGTGAAAAATAATAAAATACAGTGGTTCTCTGCATCAACAAATATTTGATAACACCGTAGTCCTATTGAAAGCTGTGAATAAACTTTTTAACAGGCATTGTAAATCTATAATGGCAAATCCTACTCTTGCAGACACCGCATTACAAGCACTTCAAGAACAATAATTACAACGTGACTTACCTATGGAATGTTATTCCAGGTTGTTTCTTACTTGTTCTGTTTGTGCAACCTTACGCAACAGAAGGACATTATAAAACACTTTGAAATATCAGAACATGAAATGTTCACGGCTTGGAAGGTAATGAAAACACACCAATTCTTTGAACCGACAAATATGGTCGCCACGTATGCGCAGTCGTCTCCAGAGTTTACAGGCGACTTCGCAGTTTTAGCGACACCTTGTCTCCTCTCATTTCCTACCTCCATGGTGCGTGAGTCTGAATATCATGAGAAGTAACACAGAGTGAATATCTTTGACTAGTGAGTATGGAAAAAAGGAAAAATGGCGGGTGGAGGTATGTTGTCGTACGCCTCGCTCGTATTGTAGAGACGGTGTAAAGTTAATTAATATTTCGTTGTGAGAACTGCATAATTATAAGATTGTAGTGAGCAAAAAGAGATTTTATGAAAATTACAAAAATATGTATCAAGTATACGATCTAAGAATTTAAAGTAATGCATAAAAGGGAAAAGCTGGCAAACGATTTCAGACACAAAGGTGTGGGATGATTCTCTTTTTTAGATAAGGGAGTCAGAAATTGGAGTATGTTACCAACAGTAATGATTAATAATTTACTTAAAACGTTGAAAGAATTCAAACTTGAAATTTGTAGAGGGTAAAAGTAATCATGTACAGGAAAGTCGGAAGATGAGTGTGTGGGGAAATTTCCACTGCTCCATCGCAATTAAATTAAACTGTATGTGAACCTTACATAGAATCTTAAAGGGGTCCACTCACTTGCAGTTCGCCAGCAGCCCGTCAGACGCCGAAAGATGGAGGTCACACTTATTCAGTCCGCCCGAAAGACAAAATCCTGACCTCAAAGGCACCCACTCACAGATCGCCTGCAGACCGTCACCTCAGTCACAGTTTAACCATCAAACGACAACTGTTGCCGCAGTGCAAAATATTGACAAAATGGTAGTAAATAAAAACAAAAAAGAAGTTAGCAGCTTTAGTTATATTGTTGGTGTTACTGGAAAATCCAAGAAGCCAGCGAAGATGTTTCTGGGTGAAAGATTGGCTTCTCGAAAGAGAAAAGTTGTCGCATACGAATCTAATTCAGAAACCGCGAAAATCTGCTACTGATAATTTTAAAAGTTATCTTCGCATGGATGATAAGTCTTTCGAAAAGTTATTAAAACTTGTGAAACCATGGATTTCGAAGAAAAATACAAAAATGAGAAGAGCAATCAGTGCAAAAGAAAGGCTAATTGCAACTCTACAGTTTCTTGCAACAGTTGTTTAGCCTACAACAAGGTTATGGGCGCAATCCATCACAGAGTGCACAGGAAAATGGAGATATCTAGAAGAGATACTTTATGGAAGCAGGAAAAGTGTCGTGGCAAGACAATTTTATATAAGAAGCGAATGTATCTATTACTTATTTAAACTATGTAAGATAAATTAAAACTGAAGAAAACATTATATTTTAATTATTTAATGTTTTGACTAGTACTTTACTGACATATAAAAAAAATCAAAATAATAACGATTGTGGAATTTAATAACGAATCTTACCTTATTATCAGAATCTTCTACATCCATGTCATCGTCATTATCAGTTGAAATTGGTTACAATGCTTCCTCTTGATCACAAGTAAACAGAAGGAGTTTGAAGTACCAAAGTGTAGGTGTATGTCTCTCCTCTGAGCCACTTCCAGATCGTTTACTTTTTTTAGTTCTTTTCTAAAAGAACTCCTTAGGTTATTTAATTTGTTTTTCACTGTATCTATTGTGGCATTTTGGTCAAAACTTTTGTAACAGTTCAACAATGACGAATATGCCTTGTCTCGCATGAGATGGTTTGGATAATATTTTGATTTAATTTCGCACAAACATGGATTGTTTCTGTATACATCTATCAATCCCTTTATAAAGTCTGGCTGATTACAACGTTTGTCACTCATGTTGTAAAACAACTTTTGTAAATTATGCACCATATGATATTGGCCCGAAGGCGAACTTCAAACTGCACAGAAGATCAGATGTTCGGGCGTGGCCTCACGATAAACCACCACACACGGAGGGGTTCCACTTGACTGCAGATCGGACTGCGTGTGTGTGGCGTCAAGGGAGGACACCTTGAGGCGACGGGCTGCAGGCGATCTTATAAAATTTTTGTTATATTAATAAATTATATATTCAGTAACAATGTTTATTTTTCATATCTTCATACTGAATACTTTAAACGGACCCCAAATAAAAATACAACCATATTCTCTTACAGCAGTATCTCTCCTCTTTCTGCCATAAAAACTGCTTGGCAACCAAAAACCAAAGATGTTCCGTCTCCCCAACATCCACGTCAGAGCTACCATATAACTCTTCTCAAATTAAAAATCACAGGCACAGATCATATTTAAAAAAATATATATATATAAATGTACATACAAAGTAAGGAAACTTCGTTTCCTTACAGTCTGTGGGACAATGAATCGCCACACACAGCGGAGATCCACTTGGCTGCAGGCCGTCACCTGCCGTCGGACAGCGTGTGTGTGGCGACACTTGGCCTCACGGCAAGACTCCTTGAGGCGACGGCCTTCGGGCGAACTGCAAGTGAGTGGGCCCCTCGCAGTCCGACAGCATGTCGATATCTGCAGTCAAGTGGAACCCCTCCGTGTGTGGTGGCTTATCGTGAGGCCACGCCCGAACATCTGATCTTCTGTGCGGTTAGAAGTTTGCCTTCGGGTCATGATCATATTGTGCATATTTTACAAAAGTTTTTTTAAAACATGAGTGACAACCGTTGTAATCAGCCAGACTTTATAACGGGATTTGATAGATGTTTACAGAGGTTTACAGCAACAATCGATTTTTGTGTAAAATTAAATCAAAATATTATCCAAACCGTCATTGTTCAACTATTACGAAAGTTTTGATCAAAATGCCACAATAGATACAGCGAAAAACAAATTAAATAACCTAAGGAACTCTTTTAGAAAAGAACTAAAAAAAAAGTAAACGCAAGTAAACGATCTGGAAGTGGCTCAGAGGAGAGACATACACCTACACTTTGGTACTTCAAACTCCTTCTGTTTACTTGTGATCAAGAGGAAGCATTGTAACCAATTTCAACTGATAATGACGATGACATGGATGTAGAAGATTCTGATAATAAGGTAAGATTCGTTATTAAATTCCACAATCGTTATTATTGGGTTTTATTATATATATATATATATATATATATGTCAGCAAAGTACTAGTAAAAAAATTAATTAATTAAATGTAATGTTATCTCCAGTTTTAATTTATCTTACATAGTTTAAATAAATAATAGATACATTTGCTCCTTATATAAAATTGTCATGCCACGAGACTTTTCCTGCTTCCATAAAGTATCTCTTGTAGATATCTCCATTTTCCTTTGCACTCTGTGATGGATTGCGCCCATAAAATTGTTGTAGACCATTCAATGATTTTTCTTTCCTCCAGTCCCCCGGTATTACGTCTCCTGTATCCACTTCGGTATCGACAATATTTTTTATGAAATAGGAGTTAGTTGCATGTCGTCTTAAAAAGTTGTGCAGAGCACAAGTTGCAAGAACAATGTAGTTGATTTTTTCAGGTTTCATATTAATTGCAATATGAAAAACTCTAATTGTGCTTGATAATATACCAAATTCTTTTTCTTCTGTACGCCTGGATCGACTTAATCTATAATTGAAAACACGTTCATCTGATGCTAAACTTTTTTAACCATAGGGCTTAAGTATATTTGTATGTAACGGGAAAGCATCATCTGCTACAAAAACAAAATCCGTTGGTAAGTTTTCGTTCTAACAGTTTTTCATAGAAAGTTGTAGTTCCCAAACGCCTGCCTTCCGTTACAGCCAACACTGACGTAAATAAATTCGTAATCAGCATTAACAACAGCCATCATGACTCCACTGTCATAGCCTTTATAGTAACAAAAATATGATCCACTGTTAGCAGGCTTCACAATTCTAATATGATTCCAGTCAATAGCTTCTCCGCAATTGGGAAAATTCCATCTCTTCTCAAAGTTCTGCACATATCTTTCCATTCCTCACTGGTACTTGGAAACTGAAAAAATTACGCTGCTATTAAAATACAAAAATGGACAGTAGTATTAGGGATAATACGTCTACATCTACATCTATACTCTGCAAATCAAAAATACTGTTGGTGGCAGAGGGTGCTAAGCACCAATCCTAATTCAGTGCATTCCAATCCTGAACAGGACGAGGAAAGAAGGAATACATAAATGTACCAGTACGGCATCTTATTTCTCGAATCTTATCCCTGCTGTCCTTGCGACCTAAATAGGTTGGCGGAAGAAGTATTTCGTTGCACTCGTAAATTAAAGATTTTCGCATATCTTCCAACAAATTCAAACGAAAACGACGTCGTCTGTCCGCCAAACAATCTCAGCCTAACCCACGTATCAGCTCTGCGACACTTACGTAAGGACTGTAACTAGCTGTCACGAATCGAGCGGATCTGCTCTGTACTTTCTCCATGTCAATCAATCCCTTCCGATACGGATCCCAAATTCCACAACAGTATTCCAAATGCGGACGCAATAGTGTTTTGTACGCTATTTACTTTCTATGAGCATTACAACTTCTCAAAATTCGACATATAAATTGTAGTTTAGAATTAGCTTTGCCTACGACGGAAGTAATGTGCAAGTCCCATTTCATGTTGCTTTGTACTGATACGCCTAGATACTTCAGGGAATCCATAGTGTCAACAACTGAATTGTTAACTTTATACTCGTAAGCAAACGGGGTCTTTTTATTACTTATTTGCATTGCCTTGCTCTTTTTACATAAATTACGTCACACGATAAGGGGTGGGGGGAGGAGGGAAGGATTCAACAAAGTGTGGCATAACACGATCCAAATCGAGGACGAAGTGACTCTGCCAGTACAAAAGAATGGGTTCAAATTCCATGGACACAAAATGATTAAACTTTGCATCATTCTGTTGATTTTTTGTATTTTGTTAATTTTTTAAAATGTTTGAATTATTGTTGATTTGTGAAAAATATTTTTAACGGAAATATGTAAATAATTTTGGAAGTGCTGTTTTAACTAAACGATTTCTAAATTTAAAATTGCAAAATATGTGACGTCACACAAGGTGACCGGTATTTTTCTTCGAAATGCATGGTTTCACAAGTTTTAATAACTTTTCGAAAGACTTATCATCCATGCGAAGATAATTTTTTAAATCATCAGTAGCAGATTTTCGCAGTTCCTCAATAAGATTCGTAAGCGACAACTTTTCTATTTCGAGAAGCCAATCTTTCACTCACAAACATCTTCGCTGGCTTCTTGGATTTTCCAATAACACCAACAATATAAATAAAGCTGCTAACTTTTTTTGTTTTTATTTAGTACCATTTTGTCAATATTTTGCACTGCGGCCACAGTCGTCGTTTGATGGTTAAACTATGACTGAGGCGACGGTCTGCAGGCGATATGTGAGTGGGTAACTTTGAGGTCGCCTGCAGGCCGCGACCTGTGAGGCCAATGCCTCAGGATTTTGTCTTTCGGGCGGACTGAATAATGTGTGGCCTCCATCGGCCGGCGTCTGACGACCCGACCCTCAGTCCACGGCCTGCAGGCGAACTGCAAGTGAGTGGGGCCATTAACATGTATTTTGAATTTTTTAGAAACAAGCTTTATCCCGGCTTTACCTCCTCAAGCCCAATTCGTCGGGATAACAGACGGAGCAGGGGCGGATCCAGGATTGTGGTTTTGGGGGGGGGGGGCTTGAGCGGATTTTGGTTTGGGGGGCTTGCCTTGAGTGAATTTTGATTCAGAGTGCTTGCCTTCAGTGGATTTTCGTTGTTTTTTTTGGGGGGGGGGGGCTTAGCCTCTACGGGCCTCGAATCTGTAGAGCTAAAAAAATAGGTCTCCAAAATTACAATTTCGGGGGTGTACCTAGATACATTTGGAGGGGGCTTGAGCCCCCTAGCCCTCCCCCCCCCCCCCTGGATCTACCCCTGAGACGGAGTGTAGCTAATTTAAATGAAAAAGGTCAGTACATCTCGGGGTAACGAAAATAACCGACTAGAAACATATAAAACCATGTTTCTTATAAGTGGCACAGAATTAAGTGGTTAGTTCGATAATTAAGGAGCTAGCAGTCTTCAGAGAAAATGAACAGTAGGATCAAGAGAAGCTCCTTAAAGTGCAGGAATTAGAGACAGAAATCCCGGCAAATGTAAGTAGAAAAGCAAACAGTATTATTGAGTTGTGTTGATCTAATTAACTGAATGGAATCTGTAGTGAAAGAAAAAACGATTAAAGGCAGAGTTACAGTCCATGACATTACTAAAGTCCTGTAGTCGGAGTGAAATATGAAATACGTAAATTGTTTCCATTGAACATGCTGATATGAAATTGTGCTTTGCTGAAAGAAAGACGTGACGTTTCATAGATCAAATAGTCCCAGTAGTGAAAAGGTTTTAGTCCGGATCAGAGAAGAACGATGACTGAAGCAACTGCTGGCAATCAAGTGTACACAGTCGTGTGGTTAGAGGTATCGATCGTCAGTAGCTGGTGCTGTGTGTTTCGGTTAAACAGAAAATGTCTGCGTAAGAAGTCGGCAAGAAAAGAAAGATTAGTAATCCTAAATAAACTTAATAAGTGTGTTAGTGGTATTGGAAAGTTTTGTGTACTTTTGTAAAGTTTGAAATTTTCATTTGAAAAAGAAAGTTTTGTAGAAATTTGATTTGTTTGGCAAAATCTTAGTTTTTTTTTTAGTTGTGATGTGGAAGAAGTAGAGTATTACGAGGGTGTGGTAGATGATGTTAAGAGTGTGACTGCATAGTTTAACTGGGAGTATAAATTTACTATACTATGAAAAGTTAGGGGAACGTAATGTTGTGAAAAATGTTGAAAAATGTAAAACTACAGTATGGTCAAAGTTGGAAGAATCTCGCGAGAAAATGGAGAATTATTGTGGCAAAATGTCTGTGTTTTTATTATTATTATTATTAATTCTTCTATATAGAATATTAAGGATGACATGTATGATGGTTGTACAGTAACTGAATATTGGGAAACTAGGAAAGATGTACAGGTATGTGTTGAATCATTTAAAAATGATGAGTAGATACTGACTATGATAAAGCAGATGGGTGTACGGGGAAAAGTATTGGACGTGAAGTTAAAGTGTCAGTTACTAATGAAAATAAATATAAAATAATATTGAAGAGATAGATTTGGTGATGCTGTGTTTGTGTTAGCATGTAAAGAAATAAGAACCGAGACTTTCCCGGCGTATGCAATGAAGTCTTCACGGGTGTACCACCAGATTGTGTTTTATAAACACGATATTTCAACGACTAGCTCCGTCGTCTTCATCAGGTGTCGAGTCGAGACATCTGCACAGGTCGGCTACCGTCGGATACTGAGACAACTCACACAGAGAGACAGACCTCGGGAAAGCTTGAGTCCCAGGTTGCGGGGAAGGTTGTGCGTACCTCCTTCCATCTCAAGATGATGTAAGAAAAATTATGGAAAATAAAGAACTAAACGAAAATCTGAAGTGTGAAATGCCGAGGAAAAGGAAACCACTGTTGATTCTGTACGACGTACCCACGTCACTTGAGCCATGCAAAATCCCAGAAAAAGTATATGAACAAAATTTTGAAGGAAAAATAGAAAGACAACAATTTCTGGAGGGGTTCAAGTCAAAATTTCGAACAGGCCCCAGAGATAAAAGCACTGTCCATCAAGTTGTTGAAGTAAGTGCTGAAATAAGGAAGCAAATAATGCAGCAAAGAAAAATATACATAGAATTCAGTGCCATATCCGCAAAAGATTACACGGTAGTACCAAAATGTATGCATTGCTACGATTATGGTCATATTAGCAAACATTGTACCCAAACGTCGGCCGCTTGCAAACATTGTGGAGAAACTAGCCACAAGAAAGAAGGCTGTAGCAAGTCCTTACAGTCAGCTGTTTGTATCCCATGCAGGAAACGGGGAAAATCGTGCAACAAATCTGGCAAAGATTGTCCGACATACCAACTGTTTCTTCAAAGATTGATAAACAGAACAGATTATGGACAGTAGAAGGAACTCCAAGAGGATGGATAAACCATACAAAGATCAATTATTGAGTATCATTATCAACCTAATAGAAGAAACAGTAGGGAAAGGAAAGAGGAATAAAACAAGAAACACGCCATCGAGGAAGAGGAGGAACGCAGAGAGGGCTGCAAGATACAGGGAGAAAATATTGCAAGAAGGGAAGGAAACAGCAAACAGCGTAAGCACGCAGACAGATGAATCTATCCTCCAACACTCAGAGATTACTTCTACCATCTGTGATATTTCTCCTAGACCTCAACCAAAACGAGCTGGACTTGGGTGGGTAGGACCAGTTCCAATGACATCCAACTACTGCAAAATTAGTGGCGCCTCCAAAAACCGAGCGAACGAAAAACCAAGACACGCTGCTATAGCTCCAGACCATATCTACCAAAAGTTTGAAAACAATCTGCAGCTTGCTAGACTAGAGGAAACACAAAATCTCACTATGGCGTTACGCCACCTAACCAGAATAGCACATCCAAATGGCAAAAACATCACATTTCCGCAACCAGAGGCAATTGATCGTATTCAACTTAAGATAAACAATATACCTACTAATTCAGCCCAGTTACTCACTATAGTCAAGCAAGTATTTGACAGACGGAACGAAATCTTTGATCCAGATCAAATTTATCGTCATTTTGTGATGACTCATGGAAGAATAATGCTTGACTCGAGACAGCCGTGGCCACAGTGCAATATCCATACTCGGCATCCATGAGTAGGGGTGCAGAGAGAATTAAGATCGCACAGTTAAACTGCAGGAGAACCAGTCTGGTTTTGCATGAAGTGAGTAAACTGGCTGAGGAAATGCAAATAGATATCCTCTGTCTTCAAGAGCCCCATTCCAGGGAAGGGAAAATCTCACACATGCCAGTGACGTCTCAGATAATCTCGACAGGGAAAAAACCAATGAGTGCCATCATAGTCTTCAATAAGCAAATCACAGTCACAAAAATAACACAATTCTGCGATGAACATACGGTGTGTGTGGAGTTAGGTACGCAATGGGGAAACGTAGTCCTCGTTAACATGTACTTCCAATACAGAGACGATATTGATCCCTATCTTTGCAAGATTAGGGAAATATGTACAGCCATAGGCGACAGCCCTACGGTGATAGTTGCCGATGCAAATGCCAAATCTGCACTCTGGCACAGCGGTCGTACAGACGCACGAGGAGAAAAGTTACTCGAGCTGATTGGAGAATTACAGCTGTATGTCAAAAACGAGCCAAACAATCCATACACGTTCAGTGACCGAGCAGGTGCCAAATCGAACATAGATATAACTTTAGCAAATCGAAGAGCAGGAAACCTAGTAAGCGGGTGGAAGGTGATTGAGAACCAAACCACCAGTGATCACAATCTAATTATGTTCGAACTGGGAAGACTGCGAGACGGTGCGCGCGAAGGCGCCTGTACCAATATTCAACGGCTATATGACATCAGCAAAGCCAACTGGCCAAGGTTGAGGAGTTGCTTTATTCCCCCCCAAGTCGAAGATAAAGATTTTGATGTGGACAAGGCTGCGGAAGAAACAATTCGAGCAATCCAGGACGCAATGAGAACTGCAATTCCACTAAAGAAAACAACGGGAGTAAAAGACAAACCATGGACAGAAAGATTGCAGAAACTACGAATCACAATGAGGAAGGCAAGAAAAGCATATCAACGTTGCCTCATTACAGAAGAGAGACAGACTCTTCTAGATAGATATAGGAACAAAAAGCAAGAGTTCAAGGATCTGTTGCTGAAGACAAAACAAAAAAGCTGGGAAGCCTTCGTCAGACAAAATATGAGATCAGGCCCATGGGGCATCCCCTACAAGATTGCCGCTGGCAAAATTAGGCCACCTACAACCTTGTCTACTGTAAGAAAACTGGATGGATCTATGACCACCAACTGGATGGAAACTGCACGGGAGTTACTTGCCGTGCTACTTCCAGATGACAATACAGAAAACGAGACAGATCGGCAAAGTGAACTGCGTCAAAAAATGTGGGATCCCTACGAGAGTGAACATCAAAAATGCGTCATATCAGATGAAGAGATAGTAGAGGCAATATTTTCCCTTCCAAAAAGAAAAGCACCTGGACCTGATGGGATACCAGCAGAGGTCCTCCAGGAGCTGGTCATCCAACTGGTTCCAACCTTAAATAAACTTTTTAACGAATGCCTGGTACAGGGAAAAATACCAAATGCATGGAAAACGAGTGACGTGATTATCATAGCGAAAGGTGGAGGCAAAGACCCACAACTTCCAAAATCCTATCGTCCAATCTGCTTACTCAATGTTCTAGGGAAAGTACAAGAAAAGATACTTTGCAAGAAACTAAAGGAACATAGATTAAAACATGGGATGAACCCAAATCAGTATGGGTTCAGAGCAGGCAAGTCAACAGAGGACGCCATCAACCGCTTAATGGAAATAGCTCAAAACTCTTCCAAAAATTATGTGGTGGGAGTATTTGTGGATATCGCCGGCGCATTCGACAATCTCTGGTGGCCCGCGCTGTTCGAACGCTTAAGAAACATCAACTGTCCAAAAAACCTCTATACCAGTTTTAGAGATTATTGTAGAAATAGATATGCCAAATTGCGGTGCCCCAACAAGTACATAGAGAAAAGACTGACGAAAGGTTGCCCGCAGGGATCAGTGTGTGGACCAATTTTCTGGGACATTGGTTTGGAACCGGTCATGGAAATATTGCAACAAATGTCAGAACTGCTGGGTGTGGTGGCATTCGCCGATGATCTCGCACTTCTGATAGACGCGGACACCAGGCAGGAACTCGAAACAAAATGCAAAGCAGTATTGGATTGCCTGAGTAAGTGGTGTGCAGCAGTTAAGTTAAACCTAGCCCCACAAAAGACGACCTACATGCTCCTAAAAGGAACACTCAAACGAAATCCGGTAATTAGGATCCAGGGAAAAACAATAAAGAGAAAAGCAGTAGTCCGCTACCTTGGTGTAAACCTGGAGGAACAACTGAAATTTGCGTCTCACATGGAGGAAGTATGTGGAAGAGCAGCACTGGTAATGCACAAATTGATAAGCATTGGCGAACGACGGTTTAATCTGCCTCCGCTCGTCATAAGAAGATATCACGATGCAATACTGACCTCCATTACTGGATACGCTGCAAGCACGTGGGCCAAGCACCTAAGAAAGGTCAAACCAAAGGAGCTGCTTCGCCGTACGCAGCGAGGAATTCTGCTCCGACTAACTGGGGCCTACAGAACAACGGCCACAGATGCCCTAACGGTTATACTCGGTATCTGGCCCCTGGACCTGGAAGTAAGGAAGCGAGGAGCGCTATACTGGATTAAAAAAGGAAGGTATGACCAAGCTGCTGAAATAATTGGAAGGCCTGTTGAAACCAAAAAAGATATTTGGGATGCGCTGATGGATGAATGGCAGCAAACATGGACTAACAGCAACACGGGCAGAAGGACCTTCGACATGCTTCCTTGCGTGAAAGAGAGAATGAACATGACTCACCTACAACCATCTCCAGGGCTCATACACTACATATCTGGCCATGGTCCATACAACAGTTTCTTAGAACAGAGAGGCCTCAAAGAAACAAACAGGTGCGACTGTGGTGAAGTAAGTACTCCCGAGCACGTGGTTTGGGAGTGCAAACAAACTGAAGAATCAAGAGCATATCTCCAAATACAACTTCAGAACAGAAGAATATACGATATACTGCGTGATACCGAGCTCTGGCACTTGCTGGATGAAGCTGCTAATCTAGCGTCGCAGCGCGAGAAGGCGAGATTTGTTGAATTGAAACAGGCAGAGCG
Source organism: Vandiemenella viatica (assembly GCA_031002005.1). Taxonomy (NCBI): domain Eukaryota; kingdom Metazoa; phylum Arthropoda; class Insecta; order Orthoptera; family Morabidae; genus Vandiemenella; species Vandiemenella viatica. Next base: position 4,344,291 of record CM061920.1, on the reverse strand, counting down.
TAGGGGACGCCGCGAGCAACCGGCATCAGAAGCAGAAAGAAGGACAGGAGAGGAAGAAACTCAAGAGTAAAGAACAACCCAAATTTGACTACAAGCACTGCCCATGACTAAGGCGGTGCCTGCACCAGGAAGACGGCAAAGACTCAATTCATCGTAGTGCCTCTGGAAGCCAGAGGCACCTTCTCCAGGGCTCAGGGGGTGGCCTGCTCTGATTCCAGGAGAGAACTCCTGATGGGGGAGCAGGTGGCTCCAGGGACAAACCTGGAGAAGAACGAGACCACTACCTGGAACGTGAAGCTGGCTGACGACACTTTGTGGTCAGCATGTCAGCAGTCGCCCCGCTGCATCAGCAGAGACAGCTAGCGGCCAGATGTCGACGCAGGCCAGCAGTGGTAAAAGAAGAACGTATACAAATAGACAGTTTATTAATTAGAAGTATGAAAATACAAAGACAATTGCTGATATTGGTGTGAATTAGTAAGATGGTAGATTAATTAGTAGATTAGTTGGTAGATTAAGTGGTATATTAATTATTAGAATAATTAGTAGATTTACTATTAGAATACTTAAATCCATTAAATCCTTAAAAATAATTATCCAGATATATTATTAACAAAAAAATAAAGTAAATTGTTTTAAGAATAAAACTGTAGAAACTAAGGGCCTACTTTAGGTAACAAGGTAGTAGGCTATGTAAAATCAGGAAAAAAAAAAACCTCCTTCCAGGTTGCCATAATCTGTCTGTCATAGTTAGGTTTTGTCATATCCGGTATTTGTAGGTTTCCTCATTAGTGGTCAAGTAATTATTTGGCCACCTTAATCTGCCATTGTAAATGGGCCCGGCCCCCAGTGCAGAGATTGGTGGGTTGTTGGATCGCTGAGCCTTGGCGTAGGATTGCGTTGCCAGCTGTTGGAATCTGACTCGAAGGTTAGGTAGTCCACTGAGTCGTTGTGGATCATCTACTCTCGTCTCCCTCGGCAGGTGGTGGGCGAATCTGGTTGCCTATTTTGTACTGTTTGTAACAGCTACAGGTGCGAGTGTGCAGTATTACCCCATACTACCACCGCGCACTCCAACGTCGGTCCAATGAGAGTGATGCATAGACGGATCCCTAGGTCCAGTCTTAATTTTGATGAGCGATTGAAAACAGGGTAAAGTACGCCATATCTCCCTGTTGCCTTACCACGGACACTGGTAAGGTGTGGTTTCCACGTCATCCTTCGATCTAATTTTAGCGCGAGGTATGTTGCCGTTCTTGTCAAGCTCATGTTTTCACCGAAGAGGGTCGAGGGTGTTAGTAGCAAAACGTTCCTCCTTGTGATGACTATGGCGTGGCTGTTCGCAGCATTGAAAGCTAGCCTCCATTTGGTGGCCCATTGTTTAATGTTTTCGCAGGCATGCTGTAGCGTTTTACGTAGGATTTTAGCATTTGTGCATAGGGCGGTTTCGTCCGCATTTAGAGCTTTCTGCACAAGGTTTGTAGACGGGGTGTCCACCGTGTACAAACTGTACAACACTGGTCCAATGACTGAATCTTGATAATTGATAAAATTGCGATGGAGCGAACGCTCTGGTGGCAATCTCCCTCTACATCCGTCTTTCTCCATTCTTCTTCCCACCTATATTCCCCTTTAATAATTTTTACTTTAAATTATTTCAGTGTTTTTAGTAAATTATTCCTCTTGGTAATTTATTCCAATCCCTCACACCCTTTCCTAAGAAAGAAAATTTCCCCACACCCTGGTGCCTGAAATCAATCGCCAGCTTGTGGTCATGGTCATCTTTACCGTTCTACGCACCTCTCTTAATTTTCTCCCAATATCTTTCCATGCTTCATCACCAAGATATGCCATGAATCTCTTCACCCTCCTTCTATCCTCCAATCAATCGTTAATTTCCAAATTAAAATCTAGCAGCCCTTCTCTGCAGCCCCTCCAACTCCTGTATTTGATACCCAAAACATGGGTCCCATACTCAGTGCTGCCAGTTCTACGGGGATTTATCCGTAGATCTACGGATTTTTATAGAAAAAAAAGGATTTTCGGATTTTGTTAAAATATCTACGGAGTTTTACTACTTTTTACTATTTGTTGATTTTTCCTTATATTCGTTAAAATTTGAGCGTATAGTGTTAGTACATTACAGAATTCTCAGTAATTGTGAATCGTTTCCTTGCAACCACTCGTGTGAACCGACGATTGAAATAAAATAAAGCCCATACTCTGATTATACATTTTATAGATCTTAAAAGACCGTAATGCACGGTGACATGCTCGTTGGAACGGCTTTTTAAAATTTCCTGTTAATAAATTTAATGTCAACAAAACAAATGTATGATTCCTTAAAAAAAAAAAAAAAAAAAAAAAAAAAAAAAAAAAAAAAAAAAAAAAAAAAAAAGAGTAGGCACTGGCAGCAGCATCAGTGATGAACGTGACGCCATGTTCAGAGATGTTTCTTACTTTCAATGTAGAATATTATTTTGTATTTCGAATTTTAAAGACGTGGAAATAAAAAGTATTCTTAATTTTGACTCTCTCTTCAAAAAATATTGTTTCAGTCTTTCAGTTAGCGAGTCTCCGGATTATTGCACCCAATCTATGGAAATTTTAGCGACCATCTACGGATATTCAAAGCCACAAGACTGGCAGCATTGCCCCATACTACACCACCATAATCCATCGGTGGTCTGACCAAAGTTTTGTTCCTCAATTCCCTTACTTCTCTAGTGCATCCCCTCATCACTCTTTCCAACTAGTAAAATATTTTGAACCCTTTCCCTATTACCTCCCCAATGTGTCCTGCCCAGTTAAATCTGCTATCAAATAATATGCCAAAATATTTATATTTCCAGTCTCCGATAAGTAGCTCCTTCCCCACTTTATAAACATAATCAACATACTAATAGATATTCTGAAAGAATTAGGACTCGATAATAAAACAACTGAAATAATTAAATGAACACTAACAAATACGACGTCCAAAGTAAAATTTATGGGAGAAATTTCCGAGCCGTTTGAAATTAATTCAGGTGTGAGACAGGGAGATGGTCTATCTCCACTACTTTTCAACTGTGCATTAGAAAAAGTAGTTAGGGAATGGAGGAAAGCCATCAACACAAAGGGTGTTCAGCTGGGATGAAATCCAAATAAAATCACCAGAGATTGTCTAGCTTTTGCAGATGACATGGTGGTAATTACTGGATAGTGCAAAAGAACAAATCGAAGAACTGGAGAAACAGGCAGCTAAAGTAGGATTACATATATCTTATGACAAAACACAGTTCATGACAAACATCAATGATGCTCCTCAAAATCTTAAACTTCGCAATGGAACAATAGCTAAAACAAATTGTTTTAAATATTTAGGAGAATGGATAACGAGTGACACAAAAGAAAAGACTGCAATAGAAACTAGAATACATAAAATATAAAGAGCATTTCATATGACAAAGAACGTATTTAACAAAAAATCCTTATCACAAAACTAAGGCACTATCAAGCAGTGGTTAGACCAGAAACGCTGTATTCGGCAGAAACGCTTAAGCTAACAAGATATGGGGATCTTGAAAAACTGGAAAAAGTAGAAAGAAGAATCTTGAGAAAAATACTGGGACCCAAACCTAATAATAATGCTGAATACAAATTAAGACCAAACCGAGAACTATATTCGAAAATAGAAAAATTAACAGTTATAATGAGGAAAAGAAGACTGAAATTTTACGGGCACATATACAGAATGGATAATAATAGACTAACAAAACAGATCTTCACCTTACTGAACAAATACAAATCCAAACCCACATGGTTCACTGAAACTGAAAAGGACATGAAAAATGCTGGAGTGAAAGCAGATATAATAGACAACAGAACACTATTTAGAGAAGTAATTCACAAGGCAGGTTTTCAGGAGAGACAGAAATACATCAAGTGAAGGAAATGGACCCAGGAACAAAAGGAACAAAACTCTCAAAGAATGAAGGAAGTTTGGAAGCAAAGAAAATTAAATACAAAGAAACATAGCCAAAGTTGATTTATCGTACCCTCCAAATGGGTTATTCGGAATAATAATAATCAACGTTTAGCTGTTTATCTGCGTACCTAATAAGCTGACTCTTCTTTGCATTTATCTTCATCCCATGTTGACTCACCCAGCTAGTTCTCCCGTCTAGATCACCCTGCAGCTGTTTACAGGCTTCTATTGTTTGAATCCTTTTATATAACATTATGTCATCTGCAAAGAATTTAACTTCTGACAGTAAACCATTAACACAATCATGGATTAGAATAATGTATAGCAGTGGTCCCAATACACTACCTTGTGGGACTCCCATGTTCACTCCTGCTCTTTTTGATACTGCATTTGCTACTCTTACTTTTTGCTTTCTACTTGTTAGGAAGTATTCTACCAAGTAAATCATCTTTTTATCAACTCCCATAGTTTTTACCTTATTCAGCAACATTTTATGGCTCACTCTGTCAGAGGCCTTTAAAAGATCTAGTGCTACACTATCAGCCTGACCTCCCCTGTCTATTTCATCAGAAATGTCTTCCATATAGCATACTAACTGATATTCGCACTTACGTTACTCACATACACGTCTGATATGGTTCCATATTAATCTCTCCATTAATTTTCCTACCACTGATGTCAAGCTGATTGGCCTATAGTATTCGACCCTGTTTGTCACCCCTTCTTTATGGACCGGTACGACTAACGCAATTTTCCAGTCCTCTGGTAAGCAGCAAGTATCCACACTCAGTTTAAAAAACGTTTCAATATCAGATACAATGCCACATGCTGCTTTCATTAAGACGTCTGTAGTAGCGGGCTACAGACGTTCATCAAGCAGCGTAGTAACTGAAGCTACTTCCTGCTGGTTGTTGTTGTTGTTGTTTTTGTGGCTTTAGGGCGCGTCGACAACGAGGTCATTAGCGCCCTAACAATTACCAGCAAAGGCTGTGATTAAAATTCATAATAAAAGTACTGTCTGCATGGTCGACTGTAAAGGGGTCGACCATACAGACAGCACATAAAACAAATCACAAAAATAAGATATAGCCCTAAAGGGGCCGCCTGAAACTAAGACCGTTGTACACCTCGATGGCTGTAGAGGAGCCAAACAGGTTCACAGAATACTTAAAAAAAAACACAAAGCTACCTCTGTGAATTAAAAAAGTACTAAAATACTGTCTGCATGGTCGACTGTAAAGGGGTCGGCCATACAGACAGCAAATAAAATACGTAATAAAATCAGAAGTGGCTTTAAAGCGACCACAATGACTTAAAACCTTACAACACCTGTAAGGCTGTAAAGGGGCCAAACAGGTTCAAAAGAGGATAAAAAACACTACATGTCTTGCTGGCTGTATATTGGCCAGACAGACATGAATAATAACCATACAAAAAATTAAAATCATGCATATGGATTGGGTGTCTGTAAAGAGGTCACCCATCAGTCTTAAAACTGGACCGATCTGCCTAAAATTGGTTTCACCCGCCTCGGTTCGGGTGGGTCTTCGATCATTGCCTGCTGAGGAACGGGATCAGGCTCGTCCACCAGCATTTCTATTCCTTCTGGCTCCGAAGAGTCAGGCGACTCCGACTCAGTTGACTCCTGGCTGTTCTTCTTCTTCTTCTTCTTCTTCTTCGTCCCTTTCCCCTTCTTCTCCCTACTACTTAGTAGTCTGGGAGGGGACGAAGAGGGGGATTTCACAAAGTGAGTCGGGTCCGTCATTCTAAACTTTGGGCCACGGATCTTCTGCTTGCCTCCATTCTCACTTGTAGCAGTTGGCAATGCTACCACCGTGATAGCACGTGGTGGTATTGGAGGTGGCGTTGTTTTCGGTATCAGTGCTGGTGGATCCTTCTTCGCTGCTGCTGGTGTGGTCGAGGACGCAGACGTGTTGCTACCAACGTCCACGGTCGTAGATGTTGTGATCTTAGCGGATTTTGCACCGCATTTGCACTCACATGAGCACGCTGTGCTAGTGCTCATGTCTGCAACTGACGTCTGGGTAGCAACACTCTGCTTCCTGACGGGAGCTGAAGCCATCTTAGCAAAAGTAGTTCCGAAAATTGGAGCGGCGAGCGACTTGGCCCTCTTTTTAGCTTCCCCATAGGGAATCCGCTCTTTAGTCTTCAGCTCCTGTATCTTGCGCTCTTCAAGATACACTTGACACTCCCTACTCCAGGCAGGGTGCGACCCGGAGCAGTTGACGCACACCTGTGGGAGCGTGCAACCAACACCCGGCTCATGTGCGCCCTTCCCGCAATTACCACAGGTTGGTTTTCCTTTACATGACGCCGTCGTATGTCCGAACCGCTGACACTGGAAACAGCGCATCGGGTCCGGAACATACGGACGGACGTTCAAATTAATGTACCCTGCTTTGATGTTCTTTGGCAGTACTGGAGTGTCAAACGTCAGGACGAAGGTGGCAGTCTTTTCAATACTGCCATTTACCCTTCGAGTGATCTGACGTACCTCGACCACTTTCTGTTCCTTCCACTCCTCAAGAAGTTCCTCGGTCCCTATGTCAACTAAGTCACGGCAGGTGACAACGCCTTTGCTGCTGTTAAGGGATTTGTGGAGTTCGCAGGTAACGGTGAACTCCCCGAGCTTCTCACAGTTCAGGAGTTGGGTAGCTTGCCTACTGGAAGTTGTTTCCAGCAGCAGCGTCCCGTTCCTCAGCTTTTTTATGGTATTTAGGGTCCCTACCAGACCCTCTAAACCCTTAGAAATATAAAAAGGTGAAACTTTTTCTAAAGATCCTTCCACTCGTTGCATAACTATAAAAGCATTCGCAAGCGAACAAACTTTTCTGTTACTATTACTTTCAGAAGAGGGGGGGCTATCAACCCTCACCCTCTTCTTAGAATTGGGTGTATTTTGATTAATCTGCGGCACACCCGTACTGCAGGGTTTTTTGTTTTTATTGTGAGTCTTAATTTTGGTCCCACGAGTAAAAACAATATAGAAGGAAATGCTAATACAACAGGGGTGCGCAGGTGCCCCTGAGGTTGCACGTTAGCGGGTGATTTTCCTCATCACTCATTCGCCTCCTCGGCACGTGTCTGACCTTGAGGTTGAGGGTTTTTTTATAGAGGTTTGTTCCGTCCTCGCAATCCGGGCGATGAAGCCAAGATTCCCGTTCTCCTAGGCACACAACGTTCCACCGCCACGCCTTACGGTGGTCGTTGAAGCATGGTAGGAGCTTACGGTGTGGGAAACTTGCGGCGCTCACAAGTTTCCAGCTCGGGCACCGCGGGTTCGCCAAACCCGTACCTGGCACTTGCGTACCAGGCCCCTGCGGGGTTCCTGCTGTCAATCACTGCAATTAGAACATGATTACCAACTTTGAATTAACGAAAATAAAGTTGTTATTACAACGAGAAAATCTTTTGCTACAAGTGGTATGAGCCATAGTTCATACTGCTAGGTTATAATTATTTCTTTAGAACCTTAAAATACGAATAATTGTGGTGCATAAAAACTCCAGCCTTATCAAATACCACTAAATTTTAAATAATTTTACGTTTCAAGTTCTCTGTAATGTCAGAAAATGAAGCGATCATACACGATTTATATTTTAGAGTTTATTTACAAATGATTTACAATGACTTGATTTACAAATACAAATAAAATTAATTCACAGCCCAAACGTTGATTAGATTATCGCCAAGGATATACACTCAGCCATTCAGCTACAGACTATTTGTTTGATTTGCCAGAAATAAAATTATAAAACCGTTACACGAGGTGTGTGAGAGAAGTAATGGGATTTGTAACACTGCGAGCGCTCTGGCGCGGAGTGTCTGCGGGCCTGCGCTCGACCGGTTTGCTCGGGAACATCGGAATTTAGAGCAATGTTGTGCAATCAAGTTTTGTGTTACACTTTGGGAACCCGCGAGTTTGACCCTTGAAAAGTTGAAAAAAGGCCTATGGGGAACATCGCTTATCAAGAGCACATGTTTTCCGCTGGCACAAATCATTTTTGGATGGCCGAGAACACGTTGAAGATCAACCTCGCTCAGGGAGACCTTCAACTTCATAAACTGACGAAAACATTGCGCGAATAAAGGCTCTTGTGAGATGAGACCGTCGTTTAACAATAAGGATGAGGAGGAACAGTTAAATGTAAACGCTTTCCCCGCACATCAAATTTTTACACACGATTTGTACATGCGAAAGGTTTGTAGAAAAATTGTGCCAAAAAGTCTCACAACTTAATGGAAGGACAGTCGAAGGATTGTGTACGTTGATCTTCTTGAGAGGATTGACAGTGACCAAGAATTCATCATTCGTGTGATCACAGGTGCTGAATCATGGATATCTGAGTTCGATTCTGAAACAAAGAGGCAAAGCGAAGAGTGACAGACTCAATCATCTCCTCGACCGAAAAAAATGAGCAAATCAAAGATCATAAAAATGCTGATTCCCTTTCTGTGACAGCAGGGGTTTCATGCATAAAGAATTTGTTCCTCTTGGTCAAATTGTCAACCCAGTGTTATACAAAGGAGTCCATGAAAGTCTCAGAAAAAGATTTGTGTGAGACTAGACATTGCAGATAAGTGGATGCTTCATCAAGACAATGTCCCGCGTCACATGGTTTTTTCAATCAGTGAATTTTTTACCTCAAAACGCATTCCTGTTGTTCCTCAACCCTCCTATTCACCTGATTTAAGTCCTTGTGACTTTTCCTTTTCCCGCAATTGACACATGTCTCAAAAGGACGTTATTTTAGAACTCTGGAGAACATTACAAAGACTGTGACCGTCCTGTTTATAGCCGTATCAGTTGAAGCCTTCCAGCGCTGCTACCAAGAGTGGAAACAACGACTCCGCCGGTGTGTAGCTGCCCGATGGAACTGCTTTGAAGAGGATGATAATGTTGTTCAAAGAAATAGAAACTTTGGTAAATAGAAAATCAGTCTCATTACTTTTCTCACACACCTCGTATAAAGAAGACGGTATTTGATAATGATAACTCATCTAGCTAGTTTAACAAAGTTAACATGACTACTTTTAAAAGCTATCTAACAACGCGAATCATTTGTAATATTATTGGAACTCCATATGAACCACTGAATATTTATCTATGTGTAGAAACTAAAATCTGACAATATTTCAAAAAATAAATAAATGCAATGAGTCTGTTAGTTGTCCTATGGCAGCTTGTGGTGGTTGTGAGTCCCGTCTCCGTCGTCTGCAGGCAGTGCAGCGTCTGGTAGATGTCAGTCCTATCCCAGTCCATCGCAGAGAGACAGCGGTATGTGGTAGATGTGAGTACTATCTCCAAGCATCCTGAAGGGAGTGCAGCTTGTGAGTCCTATCTCCCGTCATCCTGAATGGAGTGCGTAGATGCTAGTCCTATCTCCTCCCAGCCTGTAGGGAGTGCAGCTTGTGGTAGATGCCTCTGGCGTCGAGCAGCTCCTGGTGTCGGCCCTTCTCGGCGACGCGTCCCTCGTTGATGACGCAGATCTCGTCCGCGTCCTGGATGGTGGTCAAGCGGTGCGCGATGGTGATGCACGTCCGGCCCTCCTTCGCCTTGTCCAGCGCCTCCTGCACCACCTGCAACACAGTGAGACGGCGCGGCGTGCGGCTGTGATCCTGGCTGTGGCCACTTGTTGCTACTGGCCTCTAGTCGGTTAGGATACCTCGCAGCCTAGACGAGTTTCTAGCTTGTGATGTGTACTGTACCTTCTCGCTCTCCGTGTCCAGCGCTGAGGTGGCCTCGTCCAGCAGCAGCACCTTGGGGTTGCGGACGAGAGCTCTCGCGATGGCCACGCGTTGTTTCTGGCCTCCGCTCAGCTGGGCGCCCTTCTCTCCCATTCGCGTGTTATATCCCTGAAACATCGCGCAGAGTCGGTGATGCTATATTGGAGCTTGCACGACACTGCAGATATTTTCAAAATTACTGTACATTCAGAAACGGATTGCTCCCTTTCGGTTGATCAGTCATTGTAATATTTATTGTGTGGTGTTTTTAGCAGATGGTAATGTTCTGTATATTGTTTTCCAACTCTCTTTTAGTCTTTCTTTTCGCAAGAAAGAACTTGTAAACTTTTTGAGAAAGTGGGGTTATTTTTCGAAAAATCTCTGTTTCATTGTTTTTTCGATCTGTTGAAATTTCCTGAACCCTGCCTCAGAGTGCTCACCGTGGTGTATAGAGACTGGCGATGGAGGGTCAACAGTCGAGAACAATTAGTGAACATAACAGAATGGTACAATGCAGTAAGCAGTGATAAACTGAACTTGTGGCAGTGAGTTGAGGGGTCCAGTTGCAGGGTTATTGCTATACATCAGCCGTACAAGTAAGCTACAGAAGAATAATACTAATTAATAACAGCGAAACCTAAGTATCAAGTCATGATAGCGATTAAAGTATTATTTTTCCTGTGATCGACATCAGTGGATTAAAGCGGATGGATAAGAGTTTTTCCCTTAGTTGGTGACTGCGGATAGTAAAAAAATATTTTTCTGTAATGTCCACATATACTTTTCAAGCACTATCAGAGCCCCAAATTCTTAGTTTCCTACCACTTTGCCACATTGAAATTTCAAGGAGGAAGGGGAGGCACCATATGATGCGATCCAGAAAGCGAAAAGCCTACAAATTGGCTTCCATGAGGAGGATGTAATACAGTCGCTACTCGTGTGGTGACCGTGGCAGACAAGCTGATGGCTTCCAGTCTTACAAACTGGCGACGGTGCACGGAACGCAGAGTCAATTACCGTTGTTCGGTAATTAAAGAACCTAGATAAGAGAAGTCAACGAAAGATAAATTTACTAATAGTTGATTCAACTACCAATATAATTTGAAAATAATGGAAGTAGCCATTAACAAGTGCAATAGTAATTAAGAGTGATTGGAGACCACATTAGTAATGTAAAAAACTAATTAAAGGGAGAAGCAATACCTTCAATCGATTAAAATAGAAAAGCTTTAACATACTTTAGTAAAGAGTTTATAGAACTCAGCTTAAAAGATAGTGTAGAATGAAATAATGTTACGAGTAAAAGATTATTTTTTTATATGTGACAGAAATTTCTAGTTTAATTTTTGTATATATCTATTTCATGTTAGTAATATAATTGTCTTTCATATATTTTATTCTAGTCCAATATTCATTTCTACAGTGAACGCAGAGTTTCTAAATTCGAACTTTCAATATTTGTTTGGTGGCCAAATAGTTATTTGTCGGATTTTAATAAAGTTAAAAGGCAAATTAACGATTTCATTCATCAGGAGAGTCGATTTTGGTTGAGATAGGAAGTATTTTATATGTCAGATCGTTGTTTCCAAGAATCTGACGATGTGGACCATATCGACCAGCATTAAACTGTAAGTAAAGATGATTCAAAAACTGGTATTTTTTGTGACTGGAGGCACGAAATGTAACTCCTAGCACGAGGAAGAGAAAGTCTTAACAGTTATCATCTATGGCCATAAGAAATAAAACACCTTTAATAAGATAGATAACAATGTCAACGAGAAGTTTGCCATGGACAGCAAGAGAAATCGAATGGTTAGAGAAGGAAGATCAGAAGCAGGAAGATTCAATACGAGAACTAAAGCAAGATTTAGATAAAATCACATTTTTAAGCGTTTTGGCAGCAGTAGATTCATGTCTCATTGTTTTATTTGGTCGTTGAGCTGCGTTATGTTGACGTTTAATTGCGACAACATTTCGACCAAAGTCTCCAGGAAACTTCATAGGGAAAATTTCGATTTATTCGCAAAAAAAAAAAAAAAAATATTTTGGTTGTGAGGGAAAACAAACCAGACATCTATATACCAATGCAATGGTTCGGACCTCAAAACCTAATTTCTTTGACACACTACTGGCTTATTTGTTTTCATTGACAACCAAAATATGCCCCAGAAAAAGATCGAAGACTTCGAGAGAAACGTTGGTGCAACTAAATGCTAACATAAAGCAGCACAACGCCCGAATAAAAGAATTAGGTATAACGTATTTGATTTAAATGTAAAAATGGGAGAAATTTACGAACATATAGTTTCCTGGGAAGTAATAACGTTAGAAGTAGTTCAGCGCTTAGCAGAAGCAAAATAATAATTAAAAAAAATGGTGGAATCGTAGTTGGACAATCAAGAAGACAGCTGTGGTTTGGTAGTTAGTGAGGTTAGAATCAATTGGAAGTGTTGCGCTGCACGTAGAGTCGTACGAGGACTTGATGGACGAGCCGTCAGCCCAACTGATTTTAATAAAAACACCATCTTCACACTTCCAAAGAAACCACAAGCCGACAAATACGAGAATTATCACACCATTAGTCTAACATCACATGTTTCAAAATTACTGACCAGAATAATATACAGAATATTGACAAGGGTAGTAGAAGAGATAGTAGGTGAAGATCATTTTGGTTTTAGGAAAAATCTCGGCACAAGGGAAACAATTCTGACTTTAAGATTAATACTTGAAGGGCGGATCAAGAAAAACAAAGGTACTTTTATGGCATTTGTTGATTTAGAAAAAGCTTTTGATAGTGTTAGGTGGAACTAGATGTTAAAATTTTTAAAGAAGTCAGGTCTTAAGTAGCGAGATAGAAGTGTAAGCTACCTTACCCTCTATTTTCTATATTCAGTTAAAATCCAACGAAGTTTAAGGTTAACATTTGATACATGATACCATAGTTTGAAATCGAGATAACAACACTTTAGGTTCAGAAAAGTAAATGAACAACACATAACAACCTTAAATCAGAAGTTTGTAATAAAATATAAACTGTAAACTTACCTAAATGAGCGTAATCCATAATAATTCTGAAGTAAAGTAAACAGATTGGGTTAAACAACCACATCACTGATATTTCACATAATTGAACACTGTAAAGCACTTTAATAATAATAATTTCACCATTTGATACTAAATTCACCAATAACTCGCAGTTCTAGACTAATTTAAAGCAGTAAATATGATTTTTAAAGCATCACCAAATGGGTTAATTTCAATAATAAATTCAAGCACATCTAAGTAAATTCAGAGGTTTTAAATTAGGTTTAAATAACAGGCAAGTCAATATTCTTTAAGTTTCCAATAGCCATCAACTAATAAACAGAAGATATAAATAAATGAAAATCCGTTTTCATGTGACGTCGTAGCAAACCAACTTGCAATTTGGATTTCTCTCTGGCAAACATATTTCATGAACTAAAAACTTTTCTAAAGCACTTAAATAAAATAAAGGTACGTTTTAAAAATAGTTTCAGGCCACAACCGACTTTAAATAAAAAGTGGATAAAATCTTGCACCACCGAGAAATCGCCAAATTTTAGAAATTCAATAACTTTTGACATCCTTTACCGATTTAAAAGATTTTTACACCACTGAACTCAGCAGAAGCTGGGGAACACTTTTAAAATAGTATAAACTTGATATTTTAAACTTTAGCAAATCCATATTCCGGACGTGACGTTCGGCAATACTATAAACATGTGAGCTTCCCGATTAACCAACTTTCAAAATTCATTTACACCCGTCTGGAAGCTTTAAAAACATAACCAACCACATCACTACACTTGTCTCGTTACGCTCTACATCTGGTGATTTTCTGGAAGCCCTCAGTTAACAAAATTTTTTCTAGATAGACTGTTGTCTAGGTCAGTAGGCCATTTTTGATAAAAGTAGGCGGACATGGTTTCGTCCGCACTTCGTTGAAGTACAGGTATCTGGTCGAGGAAACATGTAGTTCGTTGTTAAGCGGATTTGAGTGAGACCGGTTCGCGGTGGCTGATGGGAAACTGGAACTTTGACAACATGGCTGACAGGAATTACCAACCTTAGAATTTTGAACTTTTCCGACATGTGACGCATCAATGTGAACTTTTACTTTCATTTCGGGGTGTAGCGGTCTGTTCTGTATCATGACTTGTGATCTTCGGAAGATGATTTTCTCCGATTGCCATTGCTAACTGTGATTTTATGTAAACTCTGTGAAAATTTCAAGAATATATACTTCAGTGATTCGGACTTCGACTTTCATTTCTAACTTAGTACCTTTCTTACAGGAGGTTAATTCTGTAAGTGGCGGCCGTCTTCATCATTGCAGTTAGCATTCTCCAAGGTTTTTCACGGTTATAGAACTTTTCCCGAACTTTGGTAACATTTTGGAAGACTTCAAGTTTAGGTGTAAAAGCCGATACTTGACCCCAGCGTCGGCTATCCCCTAACAGAAGAATACTTTATAAACTATATAAGAATCAAGTGGCTGTAATAAAAGTAGAGAATCATGAGAGTTATAAAGGGTGTGAGACAAGGTTGTAGTCTATCACCGTTAATTTCAACTTGTATGTAGAGGAAGCAATAAAGAAAGTAAAAAAAAATATCCATGTGGCATAAATGTTCAGGGAGAAAAATTCAGTATGCTACGATTTGTTGATGACATTGTCTTGTTAGCAGAGAGAGCTGAGGATATTGAGAAGTTACTGAATGGCATGAACAAAATACTGAAGGAAGATTTTGGACTGAATTTAAGGCAAAGCAAGACTAAAGTGATGAAATTGAGTGGAAATGAGACCAATACTATTAGATTAAATATAAAAATAAGATCGAATACAATAGGAGAAGTAAGCGAATTTTTCTACTTGGGAAGGAAAATTACAACCGATGGCTGAAGCAGGAATTATGTTAAAAGCAGAATAGCACTAGCAAAAAGAGCCTTCATGAAAAAGATAAATCTTTTAGTTATCAAATATTGATCTAGGAATTAGAAAAAAAAATTTAAAAGTCAATGTGTGGAGCACAGCATTTTACGGTAGCAAAATATGGAGTTTAGGAATATCTGAAAGGAGGAAAATTGGAGCATTTGAAATATGGTGCTACAGAAGAATGCTGAAAATTAAGTGGACAGACAAACTAAGAAATGAACGAGTTTTGGAAATGATGGGTGAGGAAAGAAGTTTGTGCTTACATAAGGAAGAGACAGGCTTGTAGGTCATATTTTTAGACATGCTGGATTGGTTAATTTGCTGGTGGAGGGAACAGTCGAAGGTAAGAACCATAGAGGAAGACAGAGATTAGAATATATGAAGCGGATAATTGTTGAAGTGGGTTGTAAGGGATATGTAGAGATGAAGAGGGTAACACAAGATAGGAATGGATGGAGGATTGCATCAAGCCAGTCGATAGACAAAAAAAAAAAAAAAAAAATCCGCGCTGGAGCTGCTTCCATTTATATTTTTTTTATTTATTTAATTATTTTTATTTATTTCAAGAGCTGCCTTGCTTAAACGGTACGTAGAAAATATGAAATACACGAGAGTGATGCTGCAGTGAGGCTTTTGAATGGGCGTGCGAACCAAGCCTGGATTGCGAAAAATGTGCAGAGCTTCTGCATTCGTTCGTGAGGAAGTGTTGGCCAGGTGAAGAGCTACGCAGAGTAAGTCAGAAATTTCGTAACTGCTATTCACATCTGAGACAATATCATAGCCTTAGGGAATATTGTGAAAACAGATTAAATTAAACAGCCACCAGGAGAAAGAGTAAAGCGGTACAGGAGGCAATTTATGCAAAGATTAACTTGTGTGTGTGAATTTTTGGACGTTGCGAAAAAATTATTAGTTGAATACTGCGAAAAATAGACACACTCAAAGAAATTAAAATAAGGGGCCTACTTTTACAGAGGAGTAAGGAAAAAGGCATTATAATCGAACAGCAGATCTAAGCTATTTCAGATGTAACGATGGTGATCCCACAAATCAAGATGGGAAGGATCGATGAGATTTCTGAGAAGCAGGAGGAATGACGTAACAACTTAATACATGGTTTATCTAAGGACCGATATGCTGGACTGAGAGAACAATTAGAATAATGAGAAGTTAGGGTAGCAGGTGAAGCGATTCCTGAGAGTAAATCGTAGATGAGACTGAAAACATCAGCATAGATAATATAGACCCAGAAGCAATATAAAAGAGTCAGATTAGTTAAAAAATAAGAAAGCGGTATTAAACTGGAACTTTTAAACTCAGACTTTTCTTTTTTATGCAAGTGATGTTTTGCAGTTAGGTTACCTGCGGGAGTGCGGTGATGAAGTTGTGGATGTTGGCCTTCTTGGCCGCCTCGATGATCTCTGCCATCGGCACCTCCCTCGAGTTGTCTCCGTAGGCGATGTTCTCCGCTATGGTTCTGTCGAACAGCACTGGCTCCTGGGACACTATACCCAGCTGCGCGCGGAGTGAAGCCTGAGTCACCGACTTCACGTCGTGGTTGTCCAGGGACTGCGAACGAAGAAACGGGTGGTCTCTGATTTGACAACGTCACCAAAATAACTGTTGGAGTGTTGGAAGAGATGCAGCTTTTAGTTTGATGATCCTAAGTAATATCATGTTAGTTTTTATGTCATGGATTATGTAAAACAAAATTGATGGAATCCAGGCCAGGTTACAAATGTAGGACAACAAGTCTGCAATTGTCCTTTAAGCTCATTTCCCTTCGTTAACCATTGGAAGGAAACAAGGTTTCCGTACATATGTGTATATTTATTTTTCCTTATTTTTCAATCCAATGTTCTTTTTGATTTTAATAAGTTAGAAGTATGAAGCAAACGACTTATGTAGTTAAGAAAGTGTTGTAGCATCTCTGATCGTGAACGTTTGGCAAAATAGAGAATATTTGTTTGTTTGGTGCTTGTCAAGAAGAATGTATGGCGGAGAAAACAAAAAGAAGTATGTCGCTTTATTCGCTAGCAGTAAACTATGAATTCTAGTAAAATGTTTAATCTACAATAATTGTGTGTGAAAAGCGATGTAAAATTATGAACTGGCAAATGTTGTGATAAAAAAAAAAATGAAAAAAGCGATGTATTGTCAGTTGGAGATCGGTAGTAAATTATTTAGTGAATCATAAGTTGTGTGTTTTGTTTGAAAGTGATTTTTCCTTTGCTCTCACTTCTCCAACTAAATTACCTTAGAATCAGATGTAGTGGGGCAAATACTGCTCCAATTAAGAGACGGATAAAATAAAAATTAAATAAAAAATTCGCTTACATGATTCCTTCAAAATCTTGTTCCGTACACGCCATCTAACACGAGCGTCTGTGAGTACACTCGATGCCGTGCACAAATCCCCCCACTACCCCGGCACGCGTAAGTGACGTAGCAATGACGATACGTGCATACGGCATGGAGTGTACCCAAAGACGCTCGTCACTGAATGCCGTGCGCAAATCTCCCCGCCACCCCGGCACAGCACGAAAGATGGTAGAAAGTATGCATATCTGCACATTCTGTGACAAGGTTTTTACATCAAATTCAAATTTGTTAAGACACTCGCGACATCTATCAAGTTCAGAATGAAAGTAGAGAAAAAGTGCTTGTGTGTAAGAAATATGGTAGAGGAGTTGCTAGCCACTTATTAGCTTTTGTGCTCTTTCTCACGAATACCTCATGAATTTTAATTTGTTGAGAAGTTCATCTGTCTCTTTGACGGAATTACAAAAACCACTGATTTGGCCATATTCTCCAAAACTGAAATCTTTCACGTTACGCGCATCTTCTCACATACACGTCACGTCATTTTGACGTCACTTCCGCGTGTTGGGTAATGGGGAGATTTTTGCACGGCATCAAGTGTATCCACAGACGCTCGTCATCTAACGACGACAAAATCCAACTATTGTATATAGGGCCAGCTTTAATTTTGCCCAATTAACTGGCCGTGCTGCTCCTTTGTCTTCTTGTTTTGTGGTTTTCCTGGAACCTCATTTGCTTAAGCGATTCTTCAACTAATTAAACGTATAGAAAATAATGGAAATGATTCAAGGATTGTTGATTATGTTCAAATTAACGTTAAATTTCTTCAGATTGATTGTAGATTCTTTTAAAATAATGTACATTTAGTAACAAGCAGTATTAAGCAATTTTAAATGTTTTTAACAATAACCTATTGTTGGTGCAATTGTTGGCGTTATTGAACAAGTAGGGACCATTGACCGGAAATTGTATTGTTTAACTATTACTAATAGACCATTTGTAGTCAATCACCTTCCAGAACGACGATGCGCCATATGACTGGGTCAATGTAGTTCTCAATCACTCTGAGTAACATTCCAATGGAATATACCTGCGACACTATCTATAGGTCAGTTCCTGTACTGTTTTCTGCACTGCCGACGCTTTTGCAAATATGGGCAGCTGTGTAGGAAGCATGGCTGAATGTTTCTCCTCCCTACTTGTTGAGTCAATGTCGCGTTTCTTTGCTGCACTGCGCTGATGTTACGAGTCATCCCATTACTCCTGGAATTTCAGCGTATTTTTACCAAATACATCTGGTACTCCTCCAGAAATCGAAAATCGGAACTGAATCCACATTTTTCTTATTGAGTGAATTTTCATTTCGGTGCTAAGATGTCCGTCATGTCACGACTTTCATTAATATACATCCGTTGCGTATTTGAGTTGGCGTACTGTTGACTTTTCTTATATACTACCAAAATTTGGTTAGATAGTCTGTGAGGTTCTTAAAAAATAGATTTTACCGTAAATCGTTAAAGGAATCACTACTAGCATTTTTTCACTCGTTCTCTTGACCACGTTTTCTGGGTCACTACTGTCACCTGTTCTCGTGGTTTGCTTTCTAAAGAATCTTTTCACTCCACGTGTGTGTTACTGTAGATCCTTCCCTTGGTTGTTTGTCCCCACTCCCCGATATACATATGTCGACATATTTTGGGATTTTATTTATAAATGTTTGCCATATCTTTTAAATTGTGCCTCGTGTAAATTTTAAGGATTACTACTTTCTCCCACACCAAAATTATAAAAGATAAGTTTTAAACTGTGTTTTCAAAACGATTTGGAATATTCCCCACCTCCTTCTAATTGTATTTCACATGACTCCTGCCATCAAGGTAGCTGATTTCTGTATTTAATGCAGATCTTGCGTATTCAAGAGAACCATTCCCGACTCAACCCAGTGGTAAAGACAAAGGAATCTACAGTAGAAATCTCAACTAAAGCGCGGTATCTTCTGATAGAGTCCCTCCATTCGCCTCTGAATCAGAGATTCTCAAGTTGTTCTATCAACAATGCTGATAGTTAATTATGCAGATGTCTTTCAATCATTGATCATTGATTTTAACTTGTCTGTCAGCCACGGAACAGGAAGAAATCTCTAGTCCAAGATAGCAAGTGTAGTTGGTAATCTCATGTGACAATCTCTGAAGTTGGATGCAACCTGTCCTCTCTGAGTCTTCTGTGATGTCCTGTTCCAAACCTTGAATGATAACCCCCTAAATATACGCCGAGTGGACAGTGGAATTCTGCTGCAGACAATATGCCACTACCCCGAGGGGCTTGATAATGTGCCTAAATTGGAGCTCTCAACCATCATACATAGCAGGAAGAAGTTCCACCACCTGTATTTCAAGTTCGGAACTGAGACAGTTTCCAACAATATGACAAACCAGTTGGACTATGGTTCAATATCGCTTCCCTGGTGTCTAATATTGGCCGACTGTCCCCGCATACGACTTCGAATCACGGAAACAACACTACTCACCAAAAGAGAAAGTCGTGCAGTATCCACAACCTCACTTCCTGAAAAACACTCCGATTTTTGATAGAGTAGTATCACTGTGAGGCCTAACTGCTTTAGAGGCACCATTATCACAATTGATCAAATGGCTTTCGTTTACCAAGCTCAAAGCTGAGTGTACTAGTCGCCCACTTAAACCTGCCTCTGTATATAGTGACCACAGCGCCTATATAAAGTATCTTTCTAAAATTAAAAATTGGACCAGAGAAATACACCTGTATACAAATTCTACAATATAATAACATCGTGTTCTTTCTTCTAAAATACTCACCACAGTACCCGAGACGGCGTCGTAGAACCTCTCGAGCAGCTGAATGCAGGTGGACTTTCCGCACCCTGAGGGCCCCACCAGCGCCACCGTTTGGCCGGGTTTGATCTCCAGGTCGAGTCCTCTCAGCACCAGCGTGGTGTTCCTGGTCGGGTACGCAAACTCCACCTGCGAGTACTGCACCTCGCCGCGGCTCTCCTGAAACGTTCATAGTAAGTCACACTCGTTGTGCAGTATAAAACAAAAGAAAAAGTAGGACAGTAGTAGGAGAACAGCGGTTATGGTCCGCACCCTGGACCAAAACATTGTAATCGATACCCTCTATAACCTCACGCTCCACTGCGCAATTGTAATTAATAGCCAGCTCTGGCTACTGGTTTGTAATACTGTAGATACCACCTTTAGCCTCAAATAGGTTCACGTTTCAATACACATGTAACCGAAACACGGTTTAATCAATACACCCACAGCTTAACGCCTCACTGCACTTTGTAACTGATAACCAGCGCAGGCTACCGGTTTGTAATTGATATCCCCTATAACCTCACCCTTTGTAATCAATGCACTGCGGAAGCAACCGTTTTGTAATCGATAGCCTCGCATAGGTAGAAACCTGTTGTAACGGATACCCATAACACTGACCTCGAAATCGATATCACGCACTGACAGCCGGTTTTAATCGATACCTGGGACAAGCAATTGGTTTGTAATGGATATCTTCGTGCAGGTGTTCGGGCAACCAACGTAGCATTGTTATGCAGTTATGCCTTCTCAAGTACTGTTGTTCTTGTCAGAGTATCAGCTGAAGAATGGCGATTCAAAACTTTTGACGACAGGTTTATCTTCTAATCACGAATGTGTACCTGTTGTAGTGCTCAAAAATGTGGGATCCAAGAAACTTACGCTAACATATCAAGAATAGAACGTGCTAATACAAATATTGGTCATAGTGTTTGATTTATTCAACGCCGGCAGAGTCCAGACCGACGTACCACCATATCACACCATATCATGCCGAACGATGGCCGGGGTGAAACCATATGTTTCGACATTAATACCGATCCTGCCAGCGGCGTACTCATCGACGTGCAGCCAGCAGTGAACGGCGTCTTGACCAATAAGAAGACGTGGTGTTCCCAAGTTGCAAGATACTACAAGGAGTTTGTCGACATTTAGGCTAGTAACGTACTACGTGGCTGTCGTATGGCTACAGTTCAAAAACTGGTTGATGTGCACATTAATAATGTTTATGTGACTCAATTGACATATAATCCCAGGTCATCACTAGATTATACGATTATAAGACACGAATTCTTTGCTTATAATAATTTAATGGATTCGATGATGTTAGTTATATAGTAATTAAGAATTATGTTCCTGAATATGATGTTTGTGGACATTCTGGCTAGTAATGTGCTGCATAGTGACTTACCGTTCATGAGTTCAAATTTACTAGTTTGATGTTAGTAAATAAATTTGGGTATTTGAATGTGAAAAGTATAAATGGTATTTAATCTGATTTCTTTTTTATTTCCCCCACCATTGGGCAATTAAAAATACATTTTCAACAGCACATATTGCATGTGCTCCTTACATAGTTTTATCAAGTTATTTTTCTTGAGTTCTCGCAGTGGCGGGCATCCTAAATCTTTGTCTGAAAGGTTCCATGGCTCGGATTCCACGTTAAACTGTACCCTAACTACGGTGAGGAGCAAAGAAATTGGCCGCCTTACCTCCAATTCAATGTTAAGTATTTCTCATTCAGGAGGGTTCCAACCAGAAACTTAAACTACTCTACTTTTACCTATTTGCTCCAAGGGTGCCAGACATAAAGTCGGTATTTTAATTCTGTCTAGGTAAATCTGATGACAGTTGCTTCCTGTTACCACATAATTATAGACCTTTTAGCGCCAGAGCGGCTCAGTGGTTAAGGCGTTTGACTTGAGAATGAAAGGTCCCCTGTTCGAATTCCTGTATCCGTGGTTGATTCTCGTAGGGCCGTAACCAGACCTTCATTTCTGACATAGTATTCCACGGCTCAGATTCCGCGTTAAACTGTCTTAAGTAAGATAAGGATGGAACTAGCCACCCTAACCCGAACACAAGGTGAAGTATCTTTCCGTCGTGAAGATAAACCTCACCTTTACCTGTAAGCTTTAAGAATGAGCGGCTGTTTACAAATTGTTACAGCGAAGAAGATAGTGTGGATTGTCAGTAGCCGATTCACAGGGCAAACACTATAAAACAATAAGGGCATTAAAATTAAAGTATTTCGATATTAACAAATTATGAATTAAACAAATGCAGTAATCTGTTGCTTCAAATAACAGGAAGCGCTATTTTTTGACAGAAAATTAGAAGTGATTGTTAGCCTTGACGAAGAAATTATAATAAAATTCTTTTAAGAGGAAACTCGAGCTCGCAACAGACTAAAGAACGGTTTGTCGAGGAAATCCATCATTGGGGTTCGATATCCAACACGGTCTTATAGTCAAGATTTCTATCGTATCCAAAATCACTCGAGGTGAGTGCTGGAATAATTCCATCGTATTACATTCGTCCTCCTTTTAATTGTATTTTTTGTATGCCGGTAGAACTATTGAGCCTGGTTGGCGAGTCCTTAAAGTAATGACTAACAGCTAGTAAGCAGTAATTTGAGATGTAGGTTACATTGAATGCATAGAGACAACAGGCTTATCAGAAGATTAGCAAAGTCAGTTCTTAACAAGGGAAGTTAGAGCAATATCTCCTCCACCAACCAGTCTACAAACATTACCAGGCAAGGTTTGATATGCGTGCTGTAGTATCTCTTCAGATCACTGCGATCATGGGGCGCCGAAAGCTAAGAGGATCATAGAGAACCAAGCCTTGTGGGTGAGTAGTAATGTTCGGAACTAACGCTCGCAAGATATCCGGCACAGTCTTACAGTCATGTTATCTTTCGTTTCCCAAAATCACTCGGGATCATTCCAGTGCATTATATTCGTCCTCCATTCAGAGTTATTTTTATATACCGATCTAAATATCGAACCTGGTGGGTGAGTTTTTAACAACTGTGAATGTCATGCGGGAGGTGGAGGGTTCTATAACCGATCCGGCTGTACATTAGTATCTGTTGTACTTGTACTTTACACACAAATATTCGTTTATCGCCTACATGTACTGCAGATGTACATTTGACAATGAAAATCACGTTCAGTAGTGTTCGTGCCGGTAGTAATGAGTTTCTATTCTTGGCCATTTAAAAAGAATTTTGGCCTGGAGTCCTCGAATCGTTATTCATACTTAAAAGTAAAAGATTTTCGATTTACCGCGCACTCCGTCTATGTCGTGGCTGCCAAACCAACAATATTGCGTTTCAGTATAGGCAGAGAGGCCCTAAACACTTGCATATTGTATTTTTTTATATATATATATATATATATAATCTGCTTAATGTCTCTCTAACAGCGAGGTCTTTAGAGACGATAAAGGATGGGGTCAAGGAATGAAGGAATGGGAATGAATTCGGGCATGGCCTTTGAAGGAAGCATCACGGCATTTGCCTGGAGTGATTTGGGAAACCATGGAAAACCCAAATCTGGATGCCCGGACGGGGATTCGAACCGCCGTCCTCCCGAATGCGAGGCCAGAATGCTAGCCATTACACCACCATGCTCGGTTGCATATTGTAAATAGGTGATATGATCTTCACTCTTCAGCTAACACACTGTCAAACGCATGAAAATTCCCTCACTTTACACTGATTTCAAAGTGCCTACGGTCCTAATACAGGAATTCACCGAAAATAGCGTCCACTAAGTTGTATGTGATGTTAGATCATTCGTGAAAATTTTAATCAGTGCCGGTGTAAGACTCTGAATCAAATTCTAAAATGATCTCGTGTACAACTGCCAAAGGGCACATAGTGAACAACGCGATGTGTGCAGTTCTTATCCCAACACAATGCGATTCAGAGCACAGTTGGTGGGAAAATGCTTACTTCCTGCAGAAACAGCGATTACAGGTGCATTGGTACGTATCTAAAGTTTTCGTGAACTGCGCCACTTAAGAACAAGATAGGAAAGTCATCGAGCATAAACTCTGAAAGTGTCAATCTGGTACATATACACACCAGTGTCGAGGATCACAAAAAATATGCTGTCTGACAACTATCGACAGACGTTCTACAATTTCTTGAGTTAGCGGTCAGGTCCTCATTCTATTCCTATTTCCCGCATATGTTGACAAGGTGTGTAGTAGGCATTCGCTTGGATTGTTTTCAAGAAACCATGGGGAAAGAAACTGAAATCTGGATGGATGGAGGGGATTCGAAGCTGCATCTTGCCGAATGCGAGGCCAGGGTGTTACCGCTCACCCACCAGCCTCGGTGCCCTTTCATCGTAAGCCATCTCCTCTGACGCACACTACGGCCACGGAATTAGATGTCGCATAATCAGAAATTCAGTGGTAGAAAGATTCCACCTTCAGAAGAACCAATCTGTTGCATACGTCTTACACCACCACCAGACCTCCATCAGCGCGTGAGTGAATTGAGGGACAGGTGGTATTCCATAGACAAGATTCAACTGGTTTAACCTCCAGCCAGACCTTACACTTTCCACAACCGGTCTTTAGACATGGCCCGTCAGATACTCATCTATGTGTCAGCTGACCGTTGGTGATTCAAAACGTTTGACGATAGGTTTATCGTCTAGGAATGATTTTGAACCGGTTGTGGTGCTCGAAAAAGTTGGACACAGCTTCAAAGTTACACTCACTTTTAAAGAATGGAACATGTTGATCCAAGTAGTGGACGTAGTGTCCGACTATTACAACACAGCCTACGCCCAGACCAAAGTTCCACTCGGCGGGCACACTGTCTCCTGCCAACAGTTTCTGGAGTGAAAACAGTATATTTCCACCCAAATACTGTGTCTCCTTCAGCGATTCGGTTTGGGGGAACCTCATCAACGCACAGTCCGCACTGACCGGTGTCTTGAGTGTCACGCATAAGTGGGGATACCTAGTTGCGAGGTACTACACAGAGTCTGTGGACATTTTAGCTAATAAACTGCTACGTGACTATCATATGGCTACAGTGCAAACACTGGTCGATATGCATATTAATAATGTTCGTGTAGCTCAATGGACAACAAGCTCATCACTGGACTATACGCTACTAAGACAACAACTTATAGCGATTAAAAAATATCTACTCCCGAACTTAAAATGGCAGTCTATGCAGCGTGAAGCTTACTCGCCACTCTTCAGTTACTGGTTTGTTTCTCACATTTCATGCCTTGTGAATGTAAAGAAGAACCCTCATGGATTCACTTGTTTTCCCTTATGTCTGTTTCTTTGTCTGTTCGTCTATTATGCCATATTAGCTCTGAATCCTTAAACTTTGTGGTGATAATTCACTCACGTGAAAAGCCGAGTGAACAAAGAGTTTCCACACTATATTTCGGCTATAAAAACACCACCATTTTCCGAGGTAGTTGGGTAACGCTTGTTCACTCCGCTTGGCACATCCGTGAGAATTGTATTTATAGTCAACGTTGAGAAAGAATTCGTTTGTTAATATCTGTGATTGCGAAATACTCTAATTGTTTATAACCTTAATATTAATGTGGTTTTAATTTTTTTTAAATATGGGAAAAATTATAAAGATATAATTGGTGGACCGAAGAAAATGTTTCTTGGCATATTCTTAAATGAAATGAAACCAGTGATGTTTAAAATGTTTGCATTTTTATTTCCCGATTTCTACGAAGTTTTTGTAAAAATTGGGGGAAAATCTAATTCCTCGCTTTATTTACGAAACTTCAGATCTGTAAATTCTCTCTGAATTCAAAGTGATACTTCCTCCTTATGTTTATAGAAGAGCTATTGCGATCTCCCTCTAGCATATATTTTTCGCAAAATAATAGTTTCAACAAATTAAATACTACTCAAGGCAATTTTTACAACGAAATTTGATATGAATGCTTTCATACTGAATTTTACGATTTGGAGAGTAAATATGTTGTTAAAATGCACATCAAGATTTTCAAAATTTATCTAAATTTCTAAATCATTTCTACTAAACATAGTGTTTCTGTTTGCTTTGTATATATCATTTTAAAAACAATTTCGCAAAATTACGAGCAAACTCTTTTCAAAAATCGCTTTTGCTTGTTTGATTTATAAATATGTATTTATTCTGAATTCAATTTGATACACAATCAATGAAACTAGCAACTTACTGATTTTATATTGTATTGTCTAGTAATTAAAAATTGGCCAAAATTTGTATCTTTAATTATTCAACGTAGTGTGAGTTTTCACTGCGATTACTGAAGTAGAACGTAAGAAGTTTTGAGACTGAAACTCTCTCAGCTCTGCAGCCTACCAGAATTTTAAATGCACAAAATTAGTGGAATGACTACCGTTCCTTTCAATGTCTCACGCGGAACCGATAGTTATGCTTGTGGCGTCGGAACAGGATTTTTGATTATTCCACTCGCTAAGAACAGTTGTTACCGATATACACATCAGAACATTTTAAATTAAATGGAGAAAATTGAAAGGAATTAAAAACATGGAAGAACGGGAGGAAAATAATTGACAAGTTGCAGGAAATACGTTGCTTGATTGAATCTACCTAAATATTGGAGACAGCTGAGTTAAAATCTTACATAAGTTTGTAACGTTTCTTCTAAAGCCATGAGATTATTTAAATACCTTCTTTCACGTTCGTAGATACGTATTCTAAGTTTCTGTTTAGAGAACTTAGTTTTATATCGATTAAAAACCTTTACGGAAGCAGACGGCTGTAATCAGTTTTGATATGGCCTATGTAATAAGAATTCTTTTAAACTTAGGGAAGTTATCAACCACGTTATGAAACATCCACATGGGATTCCTGAAATATTAGTAAACACAAAATGAAACAGCACTGAAATTTTAACTCTAGAAATGTTTCAAAAGAATCATCCGCAGCAACTACAGAAGTCAATTTCTTTCAGTGAACAAGCTATAAATTTAACAGTTGGTAGGTACTATGGATTTTTATCCTTCCTCAGCTTGTAGAGGTTATAATGTTATTCGCAGACACACTGCTTTAAATGGAAAGCAAGTTCCGAGCCAGGAATGCCTTGATGGTCAAATGCTCTGCGTAAACTCACAATCTCCTCCTCCAACTATAACTGCAGAGCATAACAGCGCTAAATCACAAAATTTTGGAACAGTTTGCAGTGTAGTCCTTGATCGCAGGGTGTCCTTGTCAGCTGACACAAAACGTTCACTATTCTACATATTAAGTTATTTCAGATCCTTACTTAAAACTGGCCAGCATTCATCGCCGTTGTGTTTTAATATTTTGACACTATTTTTCGGCTCAACATCTTCAATAATTCGATAACTTACGGGAGAACTTTGCTGAAACTGAATGAAACGTGAGATCCACGTATAGCCGTTTCTTCTTTACGAAGGTAATTTAGTTTTTTTTGTGGTTTCCAACTTGTTGGGTGAGTGCTTAACGCTCGAGAGTGGGATTCGGAAAGTCACATGTTATCTATATTTTGGTTTTCCATAGTTTTCCGAAATTACTCGAAGCGAATTCCGCGAAGTGTTTCTCGAATGCCCATTGTTGCAATCCTTGCCGTTTCTTTCCCCAGCTGCCCTGACATTTGGGATGTCCACTTTCAAGTTTATTTGTCAGTAATTTTGTGTATGCCATAGTCAACAAAATCCATGTTTTGGTTTTCAAAAGATTAACGAAACAATTTCAGGCTAACAGAAGATTAGTTCATACTTAAATACCGTGGTCGGATTACTTTACAATTTTTGAGAAATAATCTTTTCCATAACATTTTTTAAAAAAAGACTCAATTGGCAAAAAAAAAAAAAAAAAAAAAAAAGAATTTGCCTTAGTTTATCCATACGTGCTTCCTCTCCATTGTATTAGCCGCTCAATTGGTGTAAGGTGTGATTTTACTGATCCACAGTCAACACAAGAAGAATGTAACAGTTCATGAAAATCCCTTACGTCTGTGGCTGGACGCGAACCGTCTACTCCAGGAACTACCCGAGCTCTAGCCACCGTCTTCCGGGTCGGCAGTGGCACCCGCGACGTCTACACTGCCAGCGGCTGAGACCTACCAAGACGGCAGCAGAAGGGACAACAACCTTCGTATACTTGTTGATCAGCATTACGTTTCCTTGTTCCCAGTATTCTGTGCATTCCTCCAAACTTTAAGTCTCATTAACAACAGTTACAAAATTTGTGACTGGTAACAAAATTACCCCTTGAGTCAGTGCGAGTTCTTTACAGACTACTTGTCGAAAGAGCTCACCTTAGCAGTTTAGATTGAAAAGTTGGTCTACAATAATAATTCCAAGTATCAAAAAGTGTATAAATCGCGAAATGAACCAACAGTAGCACTTCGTACAGTGAACCCTCATCGTGTTCTGTTTGTGTTCATTGCGCTTCAAGCAGCTTTCGATTTTATTGGTAGGTGAAAATAAGTTTTTTGACGCTAACACACTGTCAACTCAGACTGCGTTCATGACTTCTCATGTCACCGACAACAGTAATTTAGTTATAAGTTTTTCTGTATATATCTAAAATAAGCTTACATGTAGTAGTAAAAGAACAAAATCTCTTAATAGCACACCGCAAAAATTAACTATCATCAAAAATCTGCAGTTATTTGTCAACGCACTCACTTAAAACTATCTTTACTCAGAATAGTTATTCATCGCAAATATTATTTGTATCATTAATATCTAGTTATTTTACGTGTTATATGATCGGTATAACGTTTTCCTTTCTTTTGAACATGGCGTTTCTTCAAAATTAACTGTTTGTTTGAAAATGGTAACTTTTTTATGTTCTGTATGGACACGTAATTTGTCTTTAAAAGTTTTAAAAAATAAAATGGAGTGAATTCAGTGTCTGCATAACTCTTTTATTAATGAAATATTATCCATATTTTCGTTTGTACAGCAAATATATCACGCTTTTTGTGAGATGAGTGAGTCTGAATTTTGGATAGTCACGTGGGTATACCACCTACAAGGTATAGGACTGTGAAAGCAGACGTGTAGGAAAGGTTGAATAAGTTTTGTGAGGAAATATAGCGATGAGCGACTCAGATGGTTGGGATACATATGATCATGGTTGTACCACGGGACGAGTCACACAACACAACCCTAAAAATGAGCGGGTCACAGGAATGAAACACTGCTATTGTTTAACACTAGCAGAGTATCTGGCATGGCCCGGGGGCTCGATATGAATGTCCTGATCTTGTATTGTAGACAAAATTCTCTATCACCATCCAATTTGGCTTATTTCCCTATTTTTTTTCGAGATATATGGGAGAAAGAAATCAGAAAATTTGCATATGTACCTTTGTATTAAAAAGCATGAACGAGGACAGCTGCTGCAGTTTTCAAAACTAAATATAAACCTTATTTTTCAAAGTATTTTGAAGCATAACTGCTCAATAGTCCTTCGAGATCGGATAAAAACTGTAGATTTGTGTCACATCAACTGTAAAAGAATTTTTAAATTTTGAGTTCAAATTTCTCAGCCAAAAGTTGTACGATCGCAATTGGTTTAATGCTATTCTAAAAGATATATGGGCTATCACTATCCACTTTGGCCATTTTTCTTTCCGTTTTCGACATATTTGGAAAAAAACAACCTTTGGTCAAGTAAATTTTCCTTTAGGCGGGAGATAGGGGACAGGCAGTGGGCTTTTGTAAATCAGAACTAGACAGTATTTTTCACTTTGTTTTAAAGTATATGTGAGCAAAATTTAATTGAGATCGGATAAAAACTGTGGATTTGTATGAACAACATATAACTGTATACAGATATAGAGATAACGGCGTCCACTTATCAACCGAAGTTTTATGATAAGATGTGACTGTCCGATGGCGCGACTTATCAGCTGGTCACGTGGCGACGCCACGAGAGTGTTCTCCGCAGCCGTAAGCGACTCTGGTTCATCGCAGTCGCGTTTTACATTCACTTTTGTGTTGCGACACAATATACTCACGCGTGTATAGTTTGTCTAGTGCTGATTTAAATGTTTTTTCAAGATTTAATGTTTTCCCTCTTTAAACGATAAAGAAATGACACATTTCTACTTTTCTTTTAATTCTGAATTCATTTGTATTCGAATATGGGTTGTAAAAAATACAGCAACCAGTCACAATATTGTGACTGGTTGCTGTATTTTTTACAACCCATATTTGACATCACAGTCGCGGAAGTTCCACCAATCCATCATGGATAAAATATTATTTGTATTCGATTTGGTAATTCGTTAGAAAATTAATCCTATTAATATCGCGAAGAATACACACACACTGAAGTGCCAAATGTCATTGGGACTCACTTTCGTCAGACGCATTGCAGCACGCTGACTAAACAGGTAGTTTGGGATCGCCTTTCGAACACTCACCCGCGCTTCCGTAACTGCGGAAGTGTTGCGTGGAGGACAGTGTGCACAAACTGCTCTTTCGATAATGTCCCATACACGTTCCATCGGATTAACGTCTGATGGTCTAGGGGACAAAATCATACTCTAAAACTGTCTAAAATATTCTGCAGGCCAGTCATGAACGATTTTGATTCGGTGACATGTCGTCATGGAAAAGTCGATTATTGTTTGGGAACACGAAAGCTGTACCGAGCGTGGTATGCGAGTGGTAAAGCTGTGGTCTCGCATTATCCCCGACGGCCATCGAGATTTGGGTTTTGTATGGTTTCCCAAAATCTGTCTAGGCGAATGTCTGGATGGTTCCTTGAATAGGTTATTGACGAATTCCTTCCCGTTCCAGTCCTTTCTAGCCCATAATGACCTTCACGTCGACGAGACGTAAAATCATAAACCAAAAAAAAATAAGGGCAAGAGAGTCTGGAAATTGTCACTAATTGGCTGAACATAAACATTTCCAGTCAACAGTGCTGTTTGAACAGAGGCTCCAGTCCATGTGATGTAAACACAGCTCATACTGGGATGGAGCCACCACCAGCTGCACTGTGTCATCCTGAGATCATGGACTCATGGCTTTGAGGAGTCTGCGCGAATATTCCATCACCTCGTACAATCTGGAATCGTATCTCATCTGGCCACGCCTTATTCTCCAGTCATCCACGGTCCAGATGATATATTTACGAGCGCAAAAGAGGGGTTGGTTCCGATAACATTTTTTTAGCATAGGAAGTTGTAACGGTCTTCTGCTGCCATATCCAATCAACGCTTTAGATATTTACGTGTTCCCATTCCTGTATTCGTCGACGTCGATCAGTTATCTCAAAAGCTCGCATTTCTCAAGTTAGTATCCAGGGCGGTCGAGCATGAAAGAGCTAAGCATGGGTAGAGTGCCATGACCTGAGAAAGTAGCACGCCGACCAGCAAGTCGCCAGTTGCCAAGCGCCAGTCATTACTGCAAGCTGCTAAAATGACTTGAGACAGCAGGTTAGCGAGGAGTATTGCCCTCTGCACGCAGTGGTAATAGGAAGAGGAGACTCTACTTAGACCCTGGGGGCAGTAGCAGCGGGTTGTCTGTCTGCCTGGCTGATTCAACGTACCACATCGACGCAGAAGAGAAAGTGACGCCAGACGTCTTAATACAAAGGTGGGCTCTTGTGATAGCGGGTTGTGGACAGTCCGATGATCAACTAATTGACTAATTGGTAATAGTCACGTGGGCATAGTCTTGCACAGATGTTACCAACACTCCAGTTAGTTTGGGCTGCGAGGCGCCCATAAGGAGGCATCCACGAATTACGTGAAGTGTTTTTCCGGACACTCCCCCCCCCCTTCTCTCTGGTAAGATCTGGTCCATTAGACTCCACCCCCCCCTAGGAATCGCCCTCATTTTTTTTTAGCTCTACAGTCTAACAAAAAATTACAATATTTCACCTCACGTAGTTTATGGACGCCCCCTAAGCTATCTTCTCGCTCTTGTACTTTGCCATTTCTCTAACATGAGATTTAAACGCTTTATAATTTTATCGTAAAGCCAAATAAACATTGTACAAATTCAAGTATGCCATCAGTTAATTCTCAAGTTAATAAATATGTACATATATATTTGTTGTTTACCGTAATTTATCATAACGTTTTCAGCCATTCCAATTAATGTGTGAGTGTAGACTTTCCCGGCGTAGTGATGAAATATAATCTTCACGGGTGTTCAGCCGGATGGTGTCAAAGTAACACGACGTTTCGACAGCAAGCTCGGCTGTCTTCATCAGGTATCGGTGTCTGCTGGCTGTCACGGCGTCGACTGACTTGGCTCCTCGACGAGGACAGCCAGCAGACACCGATACCTGATGAAGACAGCCGAGCTTGCTGTCGAAACGTCGTGTTACTTTGACACCATCCGGCTGAACACCCGTGAAGATTATATTTCATTCCAATTAATGATTGCACTGAGCCATATAACCTGTCAGGTGCTGCAGTAGGGACCTATGACGAATATTCATATGAGAACCATGGCCGACTACTATGTTCGACCCTTATCCGCGGCTGCAGTAGGAGCTTACCCTGACCGCTCTTGCGGATAAGCTGACGGGGTCTCTACATGCTATGCGTTTCGGCACTTGTGGGTTAGATTGCTACGGCACTCACCCAGGCCCTGGTGGAGGGCTGCGGAGGGTCTGCGAGGGCTGGCCGCCTGGTGGTGAGCTGCAGCACCCTGGCCGCCGCGTCCAGGCCTCTCTGCAGGTTGGGAGCGAACGACAGCGCGTTGGCCACCACCGCCGTGCCCATGATCAGCGACTGCGACACCCTGCAGAGGACGCCACACCTCATAAGCTGGTAACACTGACAGCGCATCACAGAGGTTCACAGTGAACAATCAACAACAGTTAATTAACAGATCAGTGGGGTAAGCAATAGTGAGTTGTGGGTAGTGTTGTAAAAAAACGTTTTTTTTCTGACTTGAAAAAAAATAATGAAAAAACACTATGAAAAAAATACATGTTTTTTTTTCTGGGACAAGTTTTTTTTTCAAAACTACCAAATCTCGAATTTTTAAGGCATTTATCGTTTGATATGACTGTTTTAGAGTTTATACTAAGTACTTATCTTAATTTTTCAATCTAATATACTTTTCTGGTTGAGTAGAAAAGAAAATTACGAAAATATTAGCAACATTGAAGTTTTCTTTTACGAACTGGGACTTCCCGAAGAGGCTTGGTTGAGTAAGAAGCAATCCCCGTTCCCCATTGTTTGGACTGATACTCGCTATTTGAACTAGTGCTGCCAACCCTATGAATTTTTCTGTAGATCTACGGATCTTTTCAAAAAATTAGGAATTTTAAATTTATCTAAGGTTTTTTTTTGCCTCTTTTTATTACTTATTGTGCTTTCCTTATATTTGTGTACTTGTTAGACTCTCGGCGTATAGTGATACTGATTCATTAAATTATCAGTAATTATAAATCGTTTCCTTGCAACCGTTGGCGTAAACCAACGATTGAAAAAGAAATAAAGCTCCTATTTTGTATGATAATTAATTCAAACTTAAAAGACCGTAATAAGAGAATTATCAGTGCAGTCTTTATGCACAGTGTGTACTTTGCTCACAATTTAAAATTGCAATCTTAAAATCTTTTGCGTACAATACAGAAACAACCAGTAAAAGAAAATGTAACTATTGATGAAGTTAGAGCAGACAGAAGAACAAACAGAAAATTCCGACACCAACCGAACTAGTGTTGGTGGTGCTGATACTAGTGAATGTAGTAGTGACATAGAGGATGAATAAAATTATGTTACCTATATAGATACATTTATGAATCATTATGTAAGACATTATAGGATTCAGTAAGATAATATAAAACACACATGTAAAATGTAAGTTCCGTAAATAAAACTATAATTTATCAAATTTATTGTTTCCTGAAAAAAAAAGCAAATTTAGAAAAAAAACCAGGGTGCTAGGTTTTTTTTTCATGTTTTTTTTCACAAAGCTGAATTTTTTTTTTTTTTTTCAATTTGCAACCTAGTTGTGGGGCGCTATTACTACATGTCAAGAGTATACATAATTTGTAAACGAATATGTCGAATCACTAGAGATGAAACATAAGAAGCAACTTTTAATTATTGCTACATTTGCAACATTTCGTAGGGGTCACAATAAATGTATTACAGTTTAAGTAAAATATTATACCCACGTCCTCAATTATCGGCTTCATATATTCTAATCACTGTCTTCCTCTGCAGTTCTTACCTTCGACTGTTCCCTACACTAACAAATTAACCAATCCTGTATGTCTCAAAATATGACCTACCAGCCTGTCTCTTCTTTCTGTAAGACTCTTCCACAAACTTCTTCCCTCGCCCATCACTTCAAAAACTAGTTCGTTTCGTACTTCATCCGTCCACTTAATTTTCAGCATCCTTCTACAGCACCAAATTTCAAATACTTCAATTTTCTTTCTTTCTGGAAGTCCATACTTCGTTGCCATAAAGCTAAACATAGACTTCAATCCCAGGCATTCGCACTGACTAGACTCCTGCTTTAAAGCGCTTTAACGAAAATCGACAAAAGTGTCTTATTATACGCCACATCTGCAGATTTCTGACGCCAAATCAAACAGACTTCGTCACCGAAAAAGCCTTGGTGACGACCAGCCGTGGGTGGCTAGCTGCCTGCTCTATTAGCCTTGCCGTAGCCTCGGCTAGTCTGTCTTTGGACTTAGTCTTTTAACATTGCAACCCATCACTGACCAACTTTAGCTGGTGGACATATTGCGACATACTTACAACGACAGCTAGTGGCTGAAGACGGATTCATGAAGAATATTATCGGTTCAGGGAGACAGATGAATGATAATACAGAAATTTCTGTGGCTATATTAGAAAACTGAGGTGAGGGGTGGGCAGCGGCGTAGCTAGGTCAACAAGGGCCCCGGTGCAAAAAATTTATTTTGGGCCCTCAGGCCAGACGGGCGAGCTTTTTTTTTGCTTTGTGTGCTGGTAGGGGCCCCTTGAACTGAGGATGGGGGCCCTTGAATTGTTCTTTAGGGGCCCCTGAGCAGTGGTTGGGGCCCCCCTGAGCAGGGGCCCCTTAGAAAACGGTAGAGCTAAAAAAAAAAAAGGTCGCCAGTTTGCCGTGAAGGCTCCTGGGGCCTCTAAACTGCATTGAGGGTCCCTAGAGGTGCACTTAGGGGCCCCTTGAGGTATGCTTGGGGCCCCCTGAGCGTGAGGGCCCCGGTGCACTGCACCGCCTAGCCCCATAGTAGCTACGCCCCTGGGGGTGGGTATTCTGACAATTATACAAAAGGCTGATGAAGGAAGAGGTATTAAGTAGCTGGTTTGATGCGACCATTTGGGACCATTGTTGTAAGATGGGAAGGAGTGAGTGGAGAAACCTTGTGGCTACAATTAGAAATGAACTCAATTAAAAAACTGCGCGCATGCGATCGACTGCACTTTCACATACTCGTACACATGAAAATTCTCCTACCTTTATTCCGATGTGACATACTCAGGATTTTCCCATAGCATTAATATCAGATCTCTGAAATCAAATATACTAATCATTTTGGAAATCCATCCCGGCTACATTGTGGGATGATGTTCACCTTAAAATTGGAATCACCAAAGAAATCGATCCATGAAAGAATGCTGTGAGATAGCATTTTCTGTCCCGGCACTAGCTGAACATTTCGTACTAATAAATATATATTTAGGATAGAAACCGACTTTACCTACGCCGGTCTGAACTCAGATCGTGTAAGAATTTAACCTCTTCTTCCACTTATATCAGGGGTGGCCAACCCGCGGCCCACCTTGAATGTTTTTTCGGCCCACATTCATCACACTTATACAAAATATTTTTTATATTTCATTTTTAGTGTTACGTATTTCTTTACAATGTGCGTTTAGCAGCATTATTATATTATCTATGTTTTCATGTAAGAATAATATTAAACACAGTAATAATAACTCATTATATTTCAATTTTTTACCTCCAAAAAATATCTATGTCTAATATGGGAATATATAATTTTATATGCGGCCCGCGGAGTTATGATACCATTTCAGAATGGCCCGCAAGATCATTTGGGTTGGCCACCCCTGACTTATAACTTATTCTAAGAATTCAGATGTCTGTCTGTCTTTCGTAGGAAAGGACCAGGGATTGGAATAAATTACGAAGGGACTTTATAAAAATCGCAGAAAGAATTTAAAATTCGTAGATGGCAAAAGCAGGATGGTACAAGAAAGGGAAGAAATGTGTGTGTGTGGAAATTGCGTCTGAAGCGCGCTCTGAGCCGCAGCCGTGGCCACTGACTTGAAGACGTCGCTGTAGGGCAGTCCGGCGGAGGCGACCAGCGTGCCGCCGTAGTAGACGCAGGCGGAGTACGCGAAGAAGGTGATGCTCCTGGAGAGCCCGAAGACGATGCCGCGCACGTGCACGAGGCGCCTGGCGCGGCGGAAGCCCGGCCGCAGCGCCAGCAGGTACTGCGCGTGCACGCGCCGCTCCCGGCCCAGGGTCGCCACCGTGCGGATGTTGCTCACCGCCTCCACCGCCAGCTGCAACGCAACACCACACCTGTGCAATACCTCACTGGATTGAACACAGTCTGTACAAATACTCACACATCCTGACTCGCGGACCAGGGACAACAGACGAGAAAAGTCTGTAACCCCTTTATTATAGCCAGTTATCAGTAGTATATAAAAATAGGATAGGATGCAATAGGAGAAGTAAGTGAATTCTGTTACTTGGGAAGTAAAATTACAACCGATGGCCGAAGCAGGAATGATGTTACAAAGCAGAATAGCACTAGCAAAAAGAGCCTTCATGAAAAAGAAAACCTTTTAGTTTCAAATATTGATCTAGGAATTAGAAAAAACTTTTTAAAGCTCTATGTGTGGAGCACAGTACTTTATGGTAGCGAAGCATGGAGTTTACCAGAAAGGAGTAAAATTGAAGTATTTGAAATGTGGTGCTACAGAATAATGCTGAAAATTAAGTGGACAGACAAAGTAAGCGAGTTTTGGAAATGATGGGTGAGAAAAAAAGTTTGTGGAAGAAGCTTACGGAAAGAAGAATCAGGCTGGTAGGTCATATTTTGAGACATTCTGGATTGGTTAATTTGTTAGTGGAGGGAACAGTCGAAGGTAAGAACTGTAGAGGAAGACAAAGATTAGAATATATGAAACAGATAATTGAGGACGTGGGTTGTAAGGGGTATGTAGAAATGAAGAGGTTAGCACAGGATAGGAAAGGATGGAGGATTGCATCAAACCAGTCGAAAGACTGACGACAGTAAAAAAAAATATATAAAAAATATCATTAGTCGACACGTCTGGAAAGCAATTTAGACATCCCTTACTGATCCAGCCACAATTTAAAAGTTAATCGCGTCTACTATACTAGTCACATCTAAAATATAGCTATGTGTGAGTGCACAATATGCTCGTCTTGGTACAAAAATGATGTATATGTCCAACATCGCCAATTATGAATAAATTTTCATTTAGCAAAAGACTGATCATGAGAACTTCAAATTCTTATAAAATCGCCAGACTAGAGTGTTCAGACTGTAGTGGACTAAGGATTTATTGGGAGTTATAGGAATTTAACAGAGAATTATAGAGAGCTAGATCAGTTGTGACAGATGATGTAAATAGTTGAGCCAGAAAGAATGTGTAAACTCGAGGCGCGTTGAACTGGATAGTAGGACGGGATACTCAGTGGTTTCAAGCAAGCAATGACTTAATCAGGTCAGAATGACCGCGTCGCAGGGTGGGGTATTCAACAGACATTATCCCCTCCTGAAACATGTAGCGGGGAGACAGGTCTGTTGGGTCGTCTAGGGCGAGTCTGGTAGGCGAGCAGATCGTCGTCTACTGCGCGCCGAAGCAGAGGGGACCACGAGTAGCAACGCCGGCAGCAGCCTCGGCAGCCGAAACGTCGCGACGCTACAATAAAAACAGGTGCGAATGAACTTGCTTAGGCAGGGAGAGATAAGGAAGTGATGGGAGTCATATCAAGAGTTATTGTGTTATACAGGAAAGATATTCTGGTAACGACGAAGCGTGGTTATATTGGACGTTGTATGATTTCTTGTTTAGGATTAGTGTTTACCGACTTGTTGACGACCTGGCATTACTTTGGAACCAGGAAATACATAACGATGACAAGAAGGTTCCACTGGTAAGCCTCGCTGACCAACTTCAACGGCAACGACCCGGCATAACTTAAACTATGCAGAGTGAAAAAACACGTAACGGAACCGACTCGGAAGTTTCCTGCTCAGACTGCGAAATGGATGACAACCGTTGGCAGCGAGACTATGGAGAAGAAGTGGAGTCGCCGTTCCTGTCAGTCAAAAGTAATAGAAAAGACTGAAATCCGACCAAAAACTTTGCAATTAAACAACAGATTTGAGCCACTGGTACGGAACCATCTGAAAGCCAGGATGATGTTCAAATGGACGACGTACCTTCTCAACCAACAGAAACACCTAAGCCTGCTGAAAACATTCTGCCACCAGTTGTGATCATGCACACAGAAAACGTTTGAGCAATGAATGTTACAATTAAAAAGCATCTCCAAGAAATATTGAAAGCCATCTGTCGAGGACAAACGCTGAAATATCAAGTGGAAAACTTACATTATAACCACATCCTTGTGAAATTTTCAAAGAAAACAAAATGGATTACTTCACGTACCACATGCCTGAAAACACAGGCTGTGATAAAAGGTTTACCAGCTACAGTTAAGGCAAAAGAAGACAAGGAAGAACTAAACGTACTGGGATACAATGTTATCTCAGTGAATCAGTTCAAGAAAAGAGACAGTAGCAAATAGAGAACTGACCCCCTTGCCAGCCTTCCTTGTATCGCTGAAACTTGGAATTTCGTCTGAAAAAAAATTATGACAAATAATCACTTATTTATACCAAGATGCAAGTAGAACGATATCGCAACAGACTAGGACTCCAACAGTGCCAAAGGTGTCAGCGTATCGGACACACTGCACGATACTGTTAATTGGCTTATCGTTGTGTGAAATACGCAAACCTGCACCCCACAAACCAGTGCACGCTTCCAAATAACCAAAAGGCTACCTGCGAAAACTGAGGTGGTAACCATGCAGCATCATGGAAAGGGTGCAGCATCTACCAAAATGCCCTACGACCTCCGAAACCAAGAAGTAAAATAAACAATGAACAAGAAAAATACAACAGACAGCAGCCTCCAGCTAGTACAAGTAACCTAACCAGTGGCAAGCGCAACCACCGGTGGCTAACAGACACCGAAACCAACTAGCAGAAAGACCACAGGACTCGCAACGACGCTTTGATCGGAAATCATACGCTGATACAGCTGCAGAACGGAACATGCATAAATGCAAAACGAAAACTCAAACAGAGAAGGAAACAACATGGACAATGGAGAAGGACTAACAGACTGCTGTCATAAGTTCACATACAAGTTCAAATGGATGGCACAAAAAATGAAGACAGCAAGGGGAACTATGGAGAAATTACTTATACTTGCTGAATGAGTTCTGTCCTTTTTGGAATAATAATAGACCGACTCAGCAATGTAGAACATCAGAGAAAAATAGTCATATGGAACGCAAATGGGCTAAAAAGTAAAATAAACGAATGATACAATATAACAATTTTTATGATTAGCGAAACGCATCTACGACATAGTGACAGGATAAAAATGCCTGGAACGCACATCTACAGAAATGACAGATTGGGTCCTCTAACCGTCTTTATTAAAAACATCACATGTCAATCAATCTAAAACCATCCACTAATTGAAATAGAGGCAACAGGAGTATCCATGTATGCAAAAGCTTACCTTGCTCGAAACAGAATGCTCATAGATCAAGATCTTGACAGACTGCTTTCTACGAGCGCCAAAGTCCCCATAGGAGAAGATTTAAATGCTAAACTCCTCGCTTGGAACTCTATAAGATGTAAAAGGCGTGGAGATTAACTGCTCGAACTAGCTGACCTACGCAATATATCTATATTGGCACCGTCGCAATCCACGCATGTTCCTGCCAATCCGAAATATCAGCCAGACATTCTGGATATAATAATCACAAAAAAAAAAACATCAGCCAACGCCTCACCCTTCAAACAATTCAAGATTTAACATCAGTCCAATACCCCGGTGTGCTGAAGCTCGGAAACTGGCTGGGCGTTGGCGGAAAACCTAAACAGGAACAACAAATCAATTGGGCTCACTACACAAGATTAGTCCACAACCATATCAGAACAGCTCATAACGTCGCGTCCCCGGAATGAATTGATGTGGCAGTGAAACGTCTCGGGGAAGTAATCTCGCAATCCGCGAAGATACAAACTTACACATAAAACTTAAATTATGACTGACTGCCACCTATCCTCGAAGACATTCGCCAACTAAGGAATCACTATAGAAAACAGTGGCAACGCTACAGGGATCCTAGAGACCGGAGGGAGTACCATCGACTCTCACGACAGCTGATTAATAGACTTAAAGATAGGTGAAATGAGTAATCTGAAGATCGCATGGTAACCCTCACATTAAAGAATAGAGACGCCTGGAATTAATCCGAGCTATTAGACAACCCAGACAACCAAAACGTTCTATAACTGGACCGGACGGCTCCTGCTTCTCCCCTTTGGTAAGAACCGAAATCATTGCAGCAAACTTTGCCACCTGCTATTCCCTACCAGTCACAGAACACACCACCCAATAAATTGAAGAAACTGCAATACTAGAAAAAACCGCCAGACAAATAATGGGAACACTAGTAGAGTAATTGCCAGATCTGATCACATCTCGAGAAGTAAAGAACGCAATACAAAAACTGAATGCTTACACATCCCCAGGGCCTGACAACATCAACAACCTGCTCCTCAGAAATTTACCTACAAAAGCAATAGCACCTGCTGACCAGGATTTTTAACGCATGCCTGTTAAACCGTTACTTTCCTGAACGGTGGAAACTAGCCACAGTGGTCGCAATTCCAAAAAAGGGGGAAAAATCCAACACTACCAGGTAGCTACAGACCCATTAGCCTTCTGTATTCCGTATCGAAAATATTTGAAAAACTCATAGTCACCAGGATGAACAAAACGCTTGAAAGAGACAAAATTATCCGACCAGAGCAATATGGATTACAACCCACAGCGTCCACAACATTTCAGATGTTACGCACGGATTCAATATGAGCAAATAAACGGCTGCCCTTCTTTCTTGACATTGAAAAAAAGAGTACGATAAAGTATGGATTCCGAATCTAATCGTCAAACCACGAACATAAATACCGAGCGTAGTGGGTGAACGGTTAACGTTCTGGCCTCGCATTCGGGAGGACGAGGGTTCGAATCTCCATCCGGGCATCCAGATTTGCGTTTTCCATGTTTTCCTCAAATCAATCCAGGCGAATGCTGGCAGGCTTCTTTCAAAAAGCCATGGCCGAATTCCTTCTCGTTCCTTGTCCCAGTACCATCCCGCCTCTCATGACCTTAGCCGTTGACGAGGCGTAAGGACTTAGGGGGGAAAAAAAGACGTGACAGCGTAGTTTGATAAAGCTGTTTGGTACCTACTTAACAGGGCGCAGATTTTATGCGGACGACACCACGCTGTACACCACTGGCAATAAGCACGATCTAAATATAAGGAGGCTACAGAGGGCATTAGTCGCCGTCGCCACATGGAGTAAACGGAATAAAATAAAAATAAACGCTGAGAAGTGCGCAGCCATATATTTTACCAAGAAGAGGCCGATAATACAACAAAACCTTACTTTCATGGATACAGCCATCAAATGGAACGCTACATAAAAGTATCTAGGGATAACACTTGACAATAAGCTCTCATTCCGACAGCAAATTATAGAACAGAAGAGAAAATGACTCTTCTTAAACCTGTACCCAATTATGAAAATCACCGAAATGACACAAGCAACCAAACTGAGAATTTACAAGTCCATCGTCACTCCAGCTCTACTGTATGGATGCTAAGTCTGGGGCATGGCATCTAACACTAATGTTTCACATATACAACGGCTACAAAACAAATTTCTACGAACTATACTTAACGCTCCCTACAGCACCAGAATCACAGAACTACATGAAGCCACATCCATTTTGCCCATTAAAAACGCAATAGCCAACGAAACAGAACAGCTAATTAAGAGAATCGGAACAATCAGAAACTTACGCGATCGGTACAAAATTGTAGGAACTTACGCACCTGAACGATGGCATAAATACAGGTTACCAGTTAGTATAATAATGGAGGCAACGTAACCAAATAATTAAACAACAGAAGTTTTTTTTTTACATATGGCTTTACGCCTCGTCGACGTCGAGGTCATTAGAGGCGGGAGGGGACAGGGAACAAGGAATGGGAAGGAATTTGGCCATGGCTCTTTTGAAGGAAGCATTCCCCTGGAGTGATTTGGGGAAACCAATGGAAACCCAAATCTGGATGCCCGGACGGGGATTCGAGCCGCCGTCCTCCCGAATGCGAGTCATACCGTTAACCGCTTACGCACCACGTTCGGTAACA
This sequence comes from Vandiemenella viatica, assembly GCA_031002005.1. Taxonomy (NCBI): domain Eukaryota; kingdom Metazoa; phylum Arthropoda; class Insecta; order Orthoptera; family Morabidae; genus Vandiemenella; species Vandiemenella viatica. The sequence goes on along the minus strand of CM061920.1, from coordinate 4,301,923 downwards.
ACAGAAGGGGTCCAAATAAGAACTTCAAGAAGTCAAAAGCCTGTTTTCCCCTTAAGCGATATAAATAAAATTGAGCTTCCCAAAATCCACCCACCTTAAATAGGAAGCTATGCTATTCATTATATAGCGGGACTTCAGAACTTGTCAAAAGGCAGTGAAAAAAAACCTGTTTATACGTCGATAGGTATTTGTGGATGGTAGAGCCTAATGGGGATTTAAGGGAGATATGTTAGTTTCTGGTATTAGTCGCAAGTTAAACTGACCTGGCTGGCATAAAGATTGTTAAAACCTTATCGTGTATATAAATAAATAAATGTAAATACTAGTACATAACCAGTTGGTGTATCATTGATTCATTATACGGACCTCGCCTCGGAGTGTAAAGCAGTTGGCCTAAGAATGAATCTTTCAAAAACAAAAATTATGTCTAACAAATGGGCTACAGATCAGAGTGAACAACTTGATAATAAGTCTTTACGAAATGTCAGTGAGTAAATTTATCTTGGCCAGCTTGTAAAAATGAGAGGTGATGTAAGACCCGAAACTTTCCGTCGCATCAAGCTGGGATGGCAAGCATTTGGGAGGCATTCTATTATCATGAAATCTAAAATGACCACAAATCTAAAGCGAATAGTCTGTGACCAGTGCGTTCTTCCTGTGCTGACATACAGCTGTGAGTCCTGGACTCTAAGTGAATTTACAAAAATTAAACTGAGGACCGCCAAAAGAGCTATGGAGAGGTCAGTGCTAGGATTAACGAGAAAAGACAAGAAAAGAGCAACTGACATTTAGTCAGTTACAGAGTACTAATGGGCCGGCCATACTGCGCGGAAAGAATATCGAAGATGGACAAAAACAGTGCTGGAGTGGAGCCCAAGAGATCACCGCAGACCAGAGGAAGAGCACCAGACCATGGGACAAGGACACACGCAGGGTTGAACTGGCAGAGAATCACTCAAGATCGTTCGACTTGAAGAAAACTGCTCAAGTTCTAATTGAAATCATGACTTTAAGAGGCCACATCAGAAAATGATTGAAGTACCTGATAATGATGGCACCACTCACACGACGGTAGGTTTCCTATCCACATATAAACTTTCCTCTCGCTGGAGCAGAGCGAAAAAAAGTATCCAGTCCACCACAAGCTGTAGAAATTACTTTTTTTCTGGTTTCTCAAATCGAGAACATCCGATATTGACTTCTGATGCGATTCGCGAGGGAGACATTCTGGAAGTTCAGAATATAAGGACACATACTGTATAAAGTTTAGGATTCGTTTTGCTTTATGAGTATACAGTATTGTTTGTGCTCAGAGCTCGCCATGTGTAGACTCGTATCACCAGCTGCTAAGGCGGCCAGCACAAACTCGCTGCCGCACGGAGCGAAGGAGGCTATCGTATCGCACCGAATACACAGATTTATTTTTGAGTGATTTGTACGCAATCGTAGACATTCGGTACTCGACGGCTAGGCCGGTGAGACACGTTTAGGCTTTAGAGTAACCGAGAGGTTGAAGTGCGCTCGCGTATTTATGCGGATAAGTATTAAACAGCGACAGTCGCAGCATTGCTAAGCAAAGGATCTGCTCATGGGAAACATTGCTTTCCTTTAAGGCGAACCTAGTAAAACATTAAGTGAGGGACACTTTAATAAAAGCGTTAAACCAAATCTTCAAAGTCTTTCAAGTTACCCTAAGCTACTTAATCAACTGGCATGGACAAATTTGTTAAAATTGGCCGAGGGTCACTCTAAAACTATCGTGAAACACGTACTTACGTAACTTAGTTTACTCCAGCGCTACAAGCATGAATTCATGTATAAATGAAAGCCGGCAAACAACAAAAACCCTTGTAATCAAAGAGTGGCTTTTCCTGACAGGACAGTAATCTAGATGTCCTGTGTTACTAACCCGTGGAGCTGTGAACGGCTCGTGCATACCTAACCACTGCGTGGGGTCAGCCAGTAAGCAGCTGACCGACAGAGGCCCTGCCCGCTGTCACCTCGCCCAACCACAGAGAGCATCCGTCTGTGCGCTCCACAGTTACACACGCTGTAACGATACTGCGAAGAACTCTCGTCTCACTGACTACATATTATCTCAGCAATAGCGGTTCAAAGTTCCATCACTTATGTGAAGTATCAAATGCTAACTAAAGTGGTTCTCAATGCCAATGTTGGTGTTACAGAAAAAAGGTTTACTGTCTGTAGAATAACAGATATGATATCATAGAATTATCATATATATTTTAATATTTTGTTTTCCTTGAATTTGAGCTTCCTTGGCTAAGGCAAGTTTGTTCATTCTTAGGGAGAATGTTGAGTTTCCGTAGTAAGGAGTATCTAGGATTGGGCCTGAGTAATTAGCTCGTTAATTCAGCAGGGGTAACTACTCACCAAATTATATTCGCCAGCACAAAGGAATATTAATGATTACTTATGTAGTAGATGAAGAAATACTTGAATACATATACAAATTAAGTATACATGCAAATCCTTTCGCAAGCATAGGTAAGGCGAGCTTGCATAAATCAAAGAAGTCAGATTTATTATTGATGTACTTTTATATTGGCAATTGGTCATCATTAAAAGTGTTTTTACTGCAGTAAACTTTCATTTTATTACACTTAGGTGACCATGACATTTATCAAATCATTGGTAGTGCCAACACCAAAACACGAATTCCAGAAGGATAAACATGGAAACCTTGCATGTACTTTTAATATTTCACTGTGCAGCTTCAGTCTCTTATTGGTCGCCAAGCAAGTCACTGCAACTCGGCATTATGGCGGAGGCGGGAGTCTCAGTCGCCATGTCGTAATTCCAACCAGGCGGCAGGAATTTCGGATTAAACTTCTCTTGTGCAGCGCTATTATCAGTCTGTTTCCCGGTTGAAGACTATTGACAGGGTCTCATATTCCTATCTTGTTCTGTTTCTTTGGGTACACACACAAGTGTACGCACTCGTGTTACTGCAAGATACCGGTAATTTTTCTGTCTAGCTGGACGGTGGCTCAGCACTGAGAGCTGACGTTCAACTTGCCACTGAGCTCATTCAGTCTCAGACAGATGTGCTTCGAGTTTGACCGCGCAGTTCACAGAAGCGAGCAGAAGAAGAGAATTCAGTTTCAGCAGGGGAAAAATGGGCATCATTCAGATAGATCACTTATTTGCGTAACTGATACCTTTTATTACACATATGAACTTTTCGTTGAATGTTTGCTGAACTGTGATGTGGTATTGGATTCGGTCGACAAGTAAGAGTTCGGAGTATTGTCAAAATCTGTGAGAACGCGTATTGCGGGTTCTGCACGCGGTAAGCTGTTGGTTCAGGGGGAGCAGACCTCTGGTTGGAAGGACGTTAAAGCAGTTCTAGAGGAGTGCTTCCTCTCTAAAAGAACTCTTGAACAAAAAATGTTTAAGTTAAACCTACAGTCTGAAAGACGCACAGTTCAGCCATCTGGATTGCAATTGCCGCAATGCGGGTTTGGACAGCTTCCATATTGAAAGAGAGCACTCAGTCTACACTTAGGATGTAACCCCTACTGTCGAGGGTACGTCAGCAGAGGTAGGCTAGAACTACCCTCCAGAATGATCGAGGAGTTCAGCCTAGTTCTTAGAACTCAGAATTATAACTCATATTTGAGACTGGCGTAGAATACCGTCTGTGCGGACTAGATGCACGATGAAAGGAGACCTTTAATAAAGTGCTTTGGGAGGTCGGGGTCGTTAAAGAACGCTGTGGCTGTCGAGGTGCTATGGCCTATTGTAATCTTATCGTGAAGCATAAACATTTAATAATGGCGCTTATACATGTTTATAAGGGATTTGTTTTTTAACTGTAATTACTGCATACAATTTTTTAAACTCGATGTTTTTTTATGGTTCGGGCTTCACGGCTCGTGAACGTCGAGTCTATCATAGTGTATGGGGGAAAGAAACGGGAAGAGATTCGGCCGTTTGAAGAAACCAGCCCGGAATTCACCGGCAGTCATTTCGGGTAAAGATGCTAAGCTGAAATCTGGATGCCCGCACGGGAAATGGAACTCACGTCCTCGCGAATAATAAGCTGTTCACTCGCCATGTGTGGAACCTCTTATAGAGAATCATGCTAGCTTATGAATCTGGTTCAACGCAGAGATTTTTAGTAAAACATATTGTAATGAACTCGTCCTTTCTCTCTAACTCGCTGACTACCATTAAGATCTCGGTCGCAGTCGGTGATTTGCTTCCTTCGCTGCCTTTCACCAGAAATCAGTCTTTAAGGTTGTCAAAGGCTTTATACGGAATCAGAAAGTTATTTTTTCTCTCTTTGGAAAAGACTCGAGGCTCTGATTGGAGGATAGTGCGGAAAATAACGGACACCGTGCTTACTGTGCATATTCCTAAATATTTTGACAGCTGTTTTCAATTACGCCGTCCGATCTGTCGGGTTATGTTTATCGTGTAAGAGTTATCCTCGAAGGGGTCTCTAAAGGTGGGTTCTGTAGGCCGCGTCGCATCAGCCGAAGTGTACGGATCAGGCTAGCCCTCGCCGCCTCCGCAATACCTTGCCTAGTATCGTTTCAACTACTCCGCGTTTGAGGTGCGCCACCCCTGCAATCACAGACGAGATCCTTCCCAGCGCCCGCTGTTGGTGGCTGGACCGTCCCGGCCGGCATTGCGTGCACCGTGGGAAGCCAGCTGGCGGCGCAGTACAGACCTTGGTGGCGTGCTCGACGGTGGCGGCCTGGCCGAGCGTCTCTCCCCTGACGAGGCGGCGCTGCGCCATCTGCGCGGCGACCATGACGGGCGCGAAGGCGACTGCGACCAGGCCGAGGCGCCACTCGTAGTACAGCGCCAGCCCCGCCGCCAGCGCCAGCGTCGCCGCCGACTGCACGATGGAGCCCACGCGCTGCCCCGTCGCCTAGCAACACGAGGAGCGCCCAAAGAGTTGATTACATTAAACATACGACTAATCAGAACTAATAAGGATAGGGGGTGGGCTTGCCATGTGTGGCAATATGTCACAAATGCTGAACTCGCATGAACTCAGAAATAACGAGTGAATGAGTTCCACTCGTGTCGCCTTCCTGTCTTTCTCAAGCGTTGAGATTTCCTCAGTCTTGTCCAGGGTCTCCGAACTTCCAACATGTTACAATATAGATAAATAGATATGTTCACTTTGATCCCATGTGAGAATAATCTAGGGGATGTGGAACAGTACATACACTTATTATTAATGTCAATATTACTATATAATCGATAATATTATTCATATTCTTCTAAATCTCTAAGAACATACATTAACAAAGTCCTCGCGACTTCAGAAGCTGACTAATAATTTGTGATAAGTCGATAGCAATCGGTTTAAAAGCACACTGTAAGCTGCACTAATATTTTTCACACTTACAATAATCTGTACGTAAGATGAATAGTATGACAGTTCCGACTTTGTTACTAAGTCATTCACGCAGAGCACATCGGCAGCAAAGAAAATGAAAAGCTGTAAGCTGAATCGTCGTGCTTATTCGTGTAATGATAGCAGCCTTTCAAACCTGTAAGTAACAGTAAACCAACAACTATTTACCAACATCACGACGCGTGTCAAGATCGACATCGAATAGATAATATAAACCTTATCTTTGCGTTCTCAGCATTTGTTTTAATTTCAAGCAGGTTATGAGTCTCAACAGAAAGTGCTACCACGTCTACCTCTGCAGACCTAACAACAAACTAGCAAAACTAATTCATTATCACGTCCTTTATCGTTTCGATGTCCATCTGACACGAAAATAAATTCATGTATGTTTGAAAATTACCATTTTTTCGATTACTCCATTTTGTGACTCAGTCAGTTTCTTTTCTTTTCTGTTAAAGCGTTATACTTTTTCTGTTTCATATTGCGTCAAATGGGCACATCCGGTGTAACGAATCTGACAACTGTTTACTGTTGGAATGAATCTTCGTTGGTTGCAGGATGTCTATGTATAAACGGTGGTTCAAAATCGATTTACAAGTTAGGAAGGATATAGAAATTTATTGAGGTAACTTACGGAATCGGTAGATGTGTCATTATGTACCAAACAACCTTCAAGTTTCACATAAAAGTATCAAGTGTCATTTTTGCTCGATGTGACTACCATTTGTCATACGGCTAACATACCACCTGTAATAAATTTCTCCCCACAATCGTTGCAGCAAATCGAGCGTAACTTGTGCAACGGCAGCGTAGATTCGATTTTTCAGGTCAGCCAAATTGTTTGGTAGGGGAGGAACATACACACAATCATTAATGAAACCACAGAGGATGAAATCCAGTGGTGTCAAGCCTGGCGAATGAGGTGTCCAAGTGATTGGCCCTCCACGACCAATCCACCGACCTGGGAAGCCATTATCGAGAAAACCTCGAACTTCCGTGAGGAAATGAGGTGGTGCACCGTCTTGCTGGCAGTAAACCATCCCATCTCGGTCATCTTCATCGATCTGTGGAATTAACAAGTTTTCAAGCATATCCAGAACACAATACCAGTGAGAGTTTTGTCCAGGAAGAAGAAACGGCCGTATATTTTCAATTTGCTAAGGGCACAAAACACTTTAAGTTTGGGGCTGCCACAACCATGTTCCACGGCTGCATACGGATTTTCGCCGTCCCAAATTCACGAAATTTACGGTGAATAGAGTTCGTTTCATAAAACCAAAACACACAGCGAGCACGCTCCGCACCAGTGAAAGCAGCCATTTTAACTGCGCACTACGCTGGCGCTCCTGGTGGCGAAATGTTGTCCTGATGCTCTACGTGCATCAAATTTGAGGTTATTTGCTACAAAATGAGACATCTACTGATTCTGTAAGTTATCTCAATAAATTTATATATCATTCCAAACTTCTATGTGTATATGTACGTAAAAGGTGTGTGAGAAAAATAATGAGGCTCATTTTTTACTTACCAAAGTTTTTATTTTTTCAAACAACAATATTATCCCCTTCAAAGTATTTCCCTTTGCAGAATCGTTGTTTCCAGCGCTGTAAGCCTTCAACCAATAGGGTTGGTCGCTCACAGGCGTTTGAATGTTCTCCATAGTTCAAAAGAAAAAGTCAAGAGGACTTAAATCAGGTGAATAGGGGGGTTGAGGAACAAAAGGACTGCGTTTAGAGGTCAAAAATTCATTGATGGAAAAAGCCGTGTGACACGGGGCATTGTCATGATGAAGCATCCACTTGTCTGCAGTGTCTGGTCTCACACGAATCAGTCCTTTCTTGAACCTTTCAAGGACTCCCTTGCAAAACACTTGGTTGAGAATGTGTCCTGGAGGAATAATTTTTTATACACGATACCCCTACTGTCAAAAAAGGAAATCAGAATTGTTTTGATCTTTGAGAAAATCAGCATTTTTTTATGCTGATTTGCTCATTCGACAGTTTTTCGGTCGAGGAGATGACGGAGTGTGCCACTCTTCACTTTGCCGCTTTGTTTCAGGATCGAACTCAGATATGCAGGATTCAGCACCTTAGATCACACTGTTGTAGAATTCTTAGTCATTGTGAATCCTTTCATGAAGATCAACGCACACAACCCTTTGATTGTCCTTCTGTTAAGTTGTGAGGTTTTCTGGCACCATTTTGTCACAAACCTTTCGTATGATCAAATAGTCTGTCAAAATTTTATGTACGGTGAAAGTCAAACCTAAATATAACTGTTCATTTATCATCCTTATTGTTAAACGACGATCTGATCTCACAAGAGCCCTTACACGCTCAAAGTTTTCGTCAGTTGTTAGAGTTGGAGGTGTCCCTGAGTGAGGTTGATCTTCAACGCGTTCTCCGCCTTCCAAAAATGATTTGTGCCAGCGGAAAACTTGTCCGAAAAGCAATGTTCCCCATAGGGCTGTTTCAACTTTACAAAGGTCACACTTGCGGATTCCCCAAGTTTAACACAAAACTTGATTGCACAACGTTGCTCTAAATTCTGATGCTCCATTTTCGTAACACACAACAAAACACAAAACTTCACTGATGGCGCTGTCAAAATGGCTGAACGGAGTTGAAACTCGGACTGGGCATGTGCAAAGGATTAACAAACAGGTATAACACAGATCGGTAGACACAGCGTTGCCAGATCTCAGACTCACCCCCTGCACGCTGGCGGCGTCGCCGGACAGCCTGGCGCAGAGCGCGCCCGTCGAGTGGTCCTCGTGGTCGAACCACGCCACCTCCTGGCGCAGCATCGCCGCGAACATCAGGCAGCGCACGCGCGTCGTCAGCCGCTCGCCCGCCACGCCGAACAGGAAGATCTGCGGCAGCGGTCCGTCTCACCCCGCGCTCTCCCAGACGCCCAGTGCAGCTAGCACTACTCCACTCACCTGCAGGAACGAGCAGAGCCCCACCACCAGCCCCACCACCGCGAACAGCACGCAGTACAGGTCCCTGTCGTCCAGCATCTCCTCCGCGCTCGTGCTGCCCAGAGTCTGCAGCAGAAACCAAGTTTGATCGAACAGGAGGCATAACGTGCACGGGAAACTTTGATTACAAGCAGCAACTCACTAACTGAAGATAAAGTTTCCACTCACTTTGTACAGGAGCACAATTCACTCCTGAAGTTAAATCGATTGCATGTAAGTCGCTAGTGCGTCCTCACTTGGAATATTGTTGTTCTGTATGGGGTCCCCATCAAAAGGGGTTAATGGAGGCAATAGAGAGGGTCCAGAGAATGGCCGCCCGATTCGTGACAGGTATATATAGTTGGAGGGAAAGCGTAAGTGCGATGTTGAAGGAGTTAGGTTGGGAAGATCTGGAACACCGAAGGCGTTGCTCTCGGCGGAAGCTAATTGAACAATTCATGACAGACATATTTCAGAATGACAGCAAAGAAATATTGCTACCAGCAACATTCGTATCTCGGAATAACAGTAAAAATAAAATAAGAGAAATCAGGGCCCGAACTGATTCTTTTCTGTATTCATTTTTTCCGCGAGCGATTAGGGAATGGAATAGAAAGGATTTACCGGGCGAGTAAACTTAATTTCCGACAAGAGTAGCTTCGATAAAGTTCTCCGGCCATCCTGATCTGGGTTTTCTGTGGTTTTCCCGGATCATTCCACGCGAGTGCTGGGATGGTTCCTCACAATAGCCCATGGGCGCCTTCTGCCATATCCCGTATATCCCTTCCAAACTATTACACTTTCGGATAGGTGCAATGCACCCTGTGCCACACACTTTTAGTGAATCGCAGAGTAATAGTAATAGTAATTTGAGTGAAAAGGGAATCTCGTGAATTATACGATAGTGAATCAAAAAGTAAGTTATACTTGTTAGTTATGGCCATTTATGAAACCACCTACACGTAGGTAACACGGCTATGTCAACATACAATGTAAGTTCACTTTTCCACATAGTCCCCAACACTTCTTGGGATGGTCAACCAACGTTTCGATTCTGGATTCACCTCCAGCGCTATGTAACCATCTGGGGACATGAGCACAGAGGATTGATCCACCGATCCGGTTGAGGTGTTGTGCTGTAGCCCACCCCCGCCCCCCACCCCGACTCACACGACGCCCCCACCTTGGGATTGGACTCTTCCAAATCAGCCGCCGTTGTGGTAGCCAGCTGCTTTCACCTCCTCGTCGTTTCGGAATCTTCGTCCACCGAGATCCTTTTCATCTTACCGATCACATGATAATCGCATGGCGCTGAGTCTGGACTGTATGAAGGGTGTTGCCATACCTCCCACGTGAATCGCTGCAGCAGTTCGGACGTTTGGCCGGCCGTGTGAGTTCTTGCGTTATCTTGCAACAAAATTACATTGGCGCTGAATTTTCCTCACCACTTTTTTTAATTGTCTTGCAACCGGTTCAACATTTCAGAAACGATGAGGAGGTGAAAGCAGCTGTTTCCAGGTGGTTAAATGTCGCTGGAAGTGATTTCTACGTATGCGGAATCGAAAAGTTGGCTGACCATTCTGAGAAATGTTTACGGTCTCTTGGGGACTGTGTGGTAAAGTGAACTTACATTGTATGTTGTCATAGCCGTATTGTCTATGAGTAGGTGGCTTCATAAATGGCCATAACTTGGAAGTGTAACTAGCTTTGTCATTTGCCCTCATATAAGCATTCTGAGAAAATTGCAGACGTTCAGAAAAAGACTAATGATATTCTACAGCCACATTATCAGACTGAGTAACAACTTTGCCATCGCAATAAAGGGAAGAACAATTGGTTACTTGAAATTGAAAGACGCCTACAGGAAATTGCAAACACAGGCGATATCATATAAGCAGATAAAGATTTTGTAGTGGGGTTTCCAACAAGCATTATATTGACAGAAAGAACACTTGGACAGTGGAATGCAGGTAGGAGCTCAGTAAGTTTATAAAGAGATTTCGTGAAAAAAAAAAACAACTGAAAATACGTCTTCTAAATAATTTCAATCACTATCCTCAGTTTGGCATAACGATAAAAGAAGAATTGCGTATGGCTTCTAATAATGTTATGAACTATGAAAAATAACTCTTCCCGTTTTAATATTTGAATTAAAATATTTACAGCACAAGGTAATAAATACTTTTGATCTGCTTCCACTCTGACTCCCACTAAATGCTGCATTTCTGATTTCCTGTTTAACAAGGCTGTCACATACTAATACTATTTGTATTTCTCACTGCAGTTTCACTTCGTATCTGTCGTCATTCAGTAATATCTCGGTATTATACAACACATTTAGGGTCCGTGCTCTCAGCTGACACTCCATATTTAAACTCTTCTCTCGCCATCTTGTCTTAGCGCAAATACCGCAATAACCCCGCCCTTAGTATACACGCCAGCCACCCTTTTATTTTACAGTAGTGCCAACTGTACCAAGGATTACATATGCACTAATATTGACCCGGGACTCTTTCAGGTTAACTGCATTGGTTAAAGCAATTCCATGGATAAAAGCACTAAAGTTAGAGGTATAAAATTATACGAGCTTGAGACGTGCACAATTGTCCACGAATCTTTGTACTCTTATCATACGATATATAAATAAATACAGCTCAACTAATGCTATACTTATAAGCAATTACACTGTAATTATATAGTTTTCAGGTAATCTGGCTATAACAATGAGAGGTAGTCGGGGGAGTAGCGGAGGATGTGGCCAAGGGATAAGGTGGATTAGGTGTAGCTTCGATCTAAAGGAGATTATTTTTATTTGTGTGGTATGTAGGGAAGTGAACATTCCACATCGTACAGTGTCGCCAAAACAATTCAGAACAGTGACTCTACTCATCATAGTGAGTTCCATAAAAGACAGTCTCTTTAATATAGAGCATTGTGCATTTTATTTCGAGGTGATGTCACCAACGCGGAAGCCTGCTTCTTCGAATACGAAGTTTCGAAGATAATTCACGGTAAAATTAAAAAAAGGTGATTGGTCATGTTGAATTACGAAGAAATTAAAGGTATTGCCTCGCAACTTCTTCTGAACGATCATTGCGAAAACCCTAACGTTTTCTGAACTATTTTTCCAACATTCTATTTGTGCAGACCGGGTCTGTGCTTGTAAATAATCAATCATAGTTAAAACAATAACAATCATCATCATCGTCTTACTTCTTACATGGCGACCGTGACAGGACCAGGCAACTTTCGTGTAGTGAACAATTACGTCTTTGTGAGAAACTGCGTTTGTTGATTAAGTGAAAAAATATCGTGACAGTAGAAACTTTATTTATTTGTGAAAGTAGGGAAAAGAAGGGAAGATGGAGTCAACAATAGAACTGTATCAGCTTGGCAGATTAACAAAGATCTGAGTGCCTGACGGGAAAGACATCCGAAATACGGCCAGCGCATCTACGTAATGGCGAAGACAGCTTGCAGATATTGCACTCTATCGGCAAGACTTCAACAGTGGCGCATACAGCGGCGGCAGCAAGACGCCAGAACTTCAGATCAACAACACGCGAAACTGGGTAGCGGAAGCGGCGCGCAAAACAGCGATGGCGAGCAGGAAGTCGTCGAAAGATAAGCAGTAATCAAATATTAACCCTTTTCTATTTCTGTTGGGTTTTATTCTCCGTCTAGTGCAGCTATCAAATGAAAAAACTTTGTTATGGCCTATGCATTTCGGTTTATTAGACCATTATCAGTGCCCTAGAACAAGTTATGTACAATTTTTGATGTGCAGTATAATGTTTATCTAAATGAAGGTATAAATTTTGTTATTAAATATTATTTTTAGCTTATTTTACTTACAGTTTTTCTATATTACATTAGTGTATGGAATTGTTCCATATCAGTTTCTCCCCTTGAAGTTTCTCACTCACTGAACAATTTTCGCCAAGAAACATAATTTTCACACGTCTGATTTTTGAAAGTAACTTCTGAAACAAGCTTAGTTGTTGTTATTGTTCTTGAGGTTATTCACCAACTGACAATTTTTACAAGCATATTTATACACGTATTTATACAATGTAGCTTTTAAACAGACTTTTGTTATTGTTTATAGTTTATTCTCAAAGATGCTAACTGTCTATGGCATATGTATTACCAACCTAATTTGCTTACTGAAGTTAAGTTTTATCTTTGTTTGAATGCGAGTTTATTTTTAGTGTTCTAAATAGTGTCTGGTTCGTAAGATGGATGTATTCATTGATCACATTTTCCCCTTCGTTTAGTGCCTTTTGTATATGAAATTTTTTTTTTTTTCCTTGAACTGTCAACATGTTTTTTCTGTGGTTATTGATTGCCAATATTTGCATATCTGTTCCAATTTCTGTGTGTTCATGTTTGTTTTCAATTAAATGTTCTGCATATGTGGAATGATTGGAGCATCTTAATGCCCTTATGTGCTCTTTATATCGGATTTCGAATTTTCTGGCTGTTTGTCCAATATAGATAGCCTTACACTGTTGGCAGGTCAGTTTGTATATTCCTGACTGTTGATATTTATTTTCAGGTGTGTTACTGTTAAAATGATTTTGGATAGTGTTGTTAGTTCTGAAAGCTATATTTATTCCCATTCTTCTGAGAATGTTGCTGATTCTGTATGTGTTAGTGTTCAAGTAGGTCATTGTGTGCCATTGTCTGTTTTCTTGTTGTGTGTCATTGGTGAGTGTGGTTTGGGTAATTGTCTGATGAGGTGGGAGTGTTTGTTGGCCACATTTATAAATTTGTTTTTTAATTTTGTAGTTAATCTTCTGTACCATGTCGGTGTTATAGCCGTTATTGGATGCTATCAGCATAATATTATTGAGCTCTGCTGTGTAGTTTTCTTCGGAGAGGGGTATGTCATTCATTCTGTGTAACATATATCTGATAGCAGCTTGCTTGTGGTTGATGGGGTGATTGGAAGTAGCATGTATAATTGTGTCTGTAGTGGTTGGTTTTCTGTAGATGTTGAAGCTATGTTTATCATGTATCTTCTTTATTGTTAAGTCTAGGAAATGTATTTGGTTTTTAGTTTCTCTTTCGATGGTGAAGTTGATGTTTTTGTGTATGTTGTTAATATCACTGTGGAATTCATCAATTCGTTGGTGTGGTTCATCTATAAGGCAGATTATATCATCAACATATTTAAACCAGTATAATACCTTGTATTGTTTTGTAGGGATGATTTTCTGGAATATTTCGTTCTCAATTAGATCCATAAAAATAGCTGCCATTATCCCAGATATTGGACTCCCCATTGGTAGACCTTCTTCCTGTATGTAGAATTCTTTATTGAAGCTAAAGTAGTTTTGAGAAGTTATTATGTTCAGGAGTTCAATTATTTCTGTAATAATTTTAGAGGGTATGTTACTGTGAATTTTAAGGTTGTTTTCTATATGGTGTATGGTTTCAGCCACAGGGATGTTTGTAAACATACTTTCCACATCAAATGATACTATGGTTGCTGTGGGGATCCAAGTGTTCTGTATATTTTCTATTAGGTGTGGTGTGTTTTTGAAGTATTTGTAGTGTTTTGTAAGGAGTGTGTGTATGTGCTATGCTAATTTGTATGTTGGGGCATTCCTAAAGTTCACCACTAGTCTTATTGGAATGTTGCCTTTGTGAATTTTTGGTTGGCTTCTCATTGTGGGTGCTCTTGGATTTTTTTGTGTATAGCAAAGGGTCTGCCAATCTCTGAAAAGTAATTTGGTGTTTTTCAGGCATCTTTTCACCTCTGTTTGGAATCTTGATGTTGGGTCAGACTTAAGTTTGAGTATATTGTTATTGTGTATGAAATCTTCTGTTTTACTTATGTAATCTGTATTATGTAATAGTACTATTGTGTTACCTTTGTCTGCTTTAGTGATAATAATGTCCTGGTTGTTTAGTTTCCTTCTTAATTGGTGTATAGTCTTGTTGGAACTGTTTCTTTGTGACAGTTTATGGGTTGAAGAGATGTGATTTAGCTCTTTTGCAATTAGTTCTCTTGCAAGGGTTGTGTTAACCTGACTTTTGCTCCTGTTTTCTTCTTGTGTAAAAATATGTTCTGCTTCAATAATGGTATTCTCCATGAATTTGCTTTTGTCAGTGCATTTTAGGTTGTGTTTCAGGCCTTTCCCCAGAGGTTGGTTCTCTCTGTCTGTAAGCTCTGTGTTAGTGAAATTGACAACTCGTGGATGGAAAGTTTGTGTTTTTGCAGGGGTATTAAAATTAGTATGATCCACTGAATTATTGTGATGTTTCAGCAAAAGTCTGTTCATTTTACTGATGTATATCTTTTTTAGATGTTCAATGTGTTTTGTGTTATTGCTTTCTATCATTTCAATAGTGTTCTGTAATATCTGTGGGTTGTTTATTGTTTTAGATATTTCTAGATGTGTTTCATACACATTTTTATTGAGTTGTGTTTTCTTTGCATAGAGAGCTTTAATTTCATTATTTACCCACACTGTCTCTGCTGTTTGCTTTGCTTTCTGTGCTGATATGGAACTATTCCTGACTTTAATGTTTACACAGTTCGGTTTACAGTTTTTTCTATATTACATTAATGTATGGAATTGTTCCATATCAGTTTCTCCCCTTGAAGTTTCTCACTCACTGAACAATTTTCACCAAGAAACATAATTTTCACACGTCTGATTTTTGAAAGTAATTAGATTACCGGTACATTTTAGTACCTTGTTTCCGAATAAGTTTCTGTAGTAATTCCTGAAGGAAAGAAACCATAGTGTATGAGGTTTCTTCTCCTATAATTATAAATTTACGTACTCCCATTTTCGTCAAGATCTAGGACATTGTAGCGTTGCAGCTTACTGCAAGTTCGATCAGTGGGTTTGACTGTAGAAGTTTATTTCTGTTGTTACCTGATGCTTGTAAGCTATTAAGCTAGTGGTGTATGCCAATGCATTGTTCATTCAGCATAGTGGGGTGCTGATGTTTGCTGGTATGTATTATGTGGTGAACGTGTTGGGGCTTGGGTGTGTATTAGTGAGATAGGATGTGTTTTTCTTAGTGGCGATTTTAGTGGATTTATCATTGGTTATGCAGAGTTGGTCTAGTTAGTGTCTGTGTGTGTGGGTGAGTGTTATCGTACATTTGCTGATGATGTATGTGGCGTGTGTTGGGGATGTCTTAATGTGTGTGATTTGGCGTGTGTGTGTTGGATATCCTTAACGTATGTTTCTGGGTGATCGTGTGGTCCTAAGCGAGTACGCCCGTGTATGTTGTGTGCGTGATTGATTACGCATACTGGGTATGTCTGTGTGTAGGGCATGTTGATAACGATTGGTTCGTGGTTAGGTCTGCGTGTTAGCGTACGTTTCTAGGTGCCTATGTGCAGTTATGTGTCAATATGTTTCGACGCGTGCGTATGCTGACGTGTATTGGTGGATGTCTCTGCGTATTTGAGTAGGTTGGTGATGTCCTGTAGTGGATGTGCCTTAGTCTCTGTGTGTGTGACTGGTTACGTGTGAATGTGTGGCTAGTGCATGTAGGCTAGAGCTACGTGGTTCGCTAGTGTCTATAGATCATTGCGTTGGATACTGTCTTGATGGAATAGTGTCCAGTCTTGTCAGCTTGTGTTATATAGTGCATGTATTATGTGGTGCGTGTATTAGGGTGTATATTTATCTGAGGTCGGGTGTGTAGGTAAAGCTTTTTTTTTTTTATCCTTCTTCATGGAGTAGCATACCATACTCCCAAATCTAATCGTCATCTCTTTTACACCCGCAACCACCAATTTTGTACTGATGAATTCTGGCGTATTTCTACATTCTCTTTGTCTGAATCGTGGAACATCATAATATTTATAGAACTCGTTCTGAGGAAATTATCCACAAGCGAAATCGTATCAATAGAAAAAAGTAGATATGAGAGTTACACGTGAAAAATTTCACAGTGGCCTATGTAATGGCTATAGTAACAATGGCCGTGGAGAACATAATGCGGTCTGGGCTAAGTTATGTATATGCTCATAATGTGGAGACAATCTGCGAGGATTTACTGAAGAAAGTATTTAGTCTGTACTGTGCAGTTAGGCCTAAAGAAGGCTCCACTTAAGCCTTAGTAAACGTTTGATTACCCACGTCATAGTGCCCATTTGATCGTCCCAATAGAATGTTGAAATGAGTCGCCACGTACAAATAACCGAGTTTGCAGTTTAATTTGTACTAATTCTGTTCAGTTCAATTGATGATTGTTCTTAACACTGGTAACTATAAATACAGTTGTATTGTAAGGAGGCTTGTTGCTAATATAATCTTGGGAGGTTCCCTGCAAGGTGGTGTTGCACCCAGGTGAGCGGTCGGTGACGTGCTGTTGTCATGGCGTATGCCTGAGCGACAAGTCCTGTCCAGCTTTTATTCTATACTGAAGTCAGATTACAATTTTGGTGCGAATTCGCCACAGCTTTGTTGTCTTTCGTTCGAGTGTGCAAACCATGCAAAAACCCGAAGTTCGTTCTTCGTGTTGTGCCTGCATGTGTCCTTAATTAAATAAAATTACGGACTACCACCACTGCAAACTGGTGAGGTTTATGAAATTCTTTGTGACTGTTGATTGGAGTGTTTTGGAAAGACTGACCACACATCAAACGACAGAACACTCCTTGCCACTACTGCGGGGTATTCATACACGAATGGTCATGATATCGACTTCGAACATACTTGACTTAGTTTGAAAGATGACCAGTAGTGAAGCAGATGTATATAAGGGATGCTATATTTTGTTAAACGTCTTTTCGGTTACATCAATCTCTCGACTGGTTTGATCCAATACTCCAAGTTGGAATCTCTCCTGTTTCGTATCTGTTTGATATCAGTTTGAATAATCTTTGGATTCTTTCTTGTGCTAGCGATTTCAGAAGATCTACAGGACTCTCATTAATTCCAACCGCCTTATTTGATTTCAAAAATCCATAAATTCCTGTCCTTAAAACAGGGTCTTCAAAGTCATCAATGTCGAAATTGCCTTTATTTTTCAGTACTCTGTTGTTAAAATCATCTACTTCATTCCTTCCATTGGATAGTTCTATCTCCTCAACTTAAAAAAAGTTTCCTCTCAGCAACATGAATATTTATTCATTTTTTCTTTATTTCTCCAAAATATCGTTTGATCCTCCTAGGGGCTACATCTACTTCACGTACGACCATTTCCTTTTCCACTTCTTGTCACTTTTCTTGCAGCCATATTTCATTACTTTGCATTAAACTACCTAACAAAATCGAAGGAGACAGTGATCTGAGGCTTTACCTTGCTACCAAGAGAACACCTCATGTCCTGACCCCACCTAGCAATCAGGAGGACGCCGGTTGGTATGGGAGTGCAGGCATCCAGATCTGGATTTTCCATGGTTCACCCAAATCACTGGAAGCGAATGCCATGATGCTTCCTTCAAAAGACCATGGCCGAATTCATTCCCGCTCCTTGTCCCCTCGTCCTATCCCGCCTTTAATGACCTCGACGTCGAGGAGGCGTAAGGCAATAAGTAAAAAAAATTACGTTATCCAAAAACAACCAAACTTCTGACTATAAACAATTAACACAATCATTCCTTAGAATAATGAATAACAATAGCAACGTGGAATACCAATTAGTTACTTCCACTTCTATTGATATTGCAATTCCTACCCTAACTTTTGCTTTTGTGCGTTTTAAGAATGCTTCTACCCACTCTTTCACTTATTCTTCCACGCCAATGATTTCAATTATATATACCAGCCGTTGTATGCCCTCTCGGTCAAATGCCTTAGAAACATCTAATGCTATGCTATGCATTTGGCCTCCGTTGTGCAATTTATCCGAAATATTTTGTACACAACCCACTAACTGAGATTCGCATAAATATCTTTGCTTGAAGTCATATTGTCAATTTGAAAACGAGTTTGTCTGCTCACAAACATTTTCGATATGGTTGCATATCAATCAAAATTTGATCGAGCTGCAATTTTCAACTTCATTCTCCATTCTTAATTTATGCACGGGTACTTCTGTCGCTCTTTTCCAGTCCTCCGGTATGTCGCAAGTCTCCAGCATAAATTTTAACAGGTTGACAAGAAAAATTAAGCACCTAGAAAGGAAGGAGGAAGCTTCACGGGTCGAGTGTGTATGTGATGTTATTTCAGTGATCAAAAAATTTACTTTCTTTCATTAAACTGCCTAGGAACACCAACGAGAACAGTGGTCAGTGCAATCAAGAGGACAGCTCTTACCCGACCCCCACCAAGAAATCGGAAGGACGCCGGTTGGAATGGCAGTCCGGGCATCCAGATGGGGGGTTTCAATGGTTCCCCCAAATCACTCCAGGTGAATGCCAGGATGCTTCCTTCAAAGGGCAATGGCCGAATTCCTTCCCGTTCCTTGTTCCCGTCTCATGCCACTTCTGATGACCTCGACGTCGACGAGGCTTAAATACACGAGTAAATAAAAAGAAAAGGGTCACTTGACAGCTACTGCGTTGACTGACCCCGATGACGTCGCCGAAGAGGACGGCGAAGACGGGCATGGCGCAGCCGACGACCACGGAGCTGAGCGTGCCACCCAGCAGGTGCGGCCACTCGGGGTGGTTGAGCCGCGCCACCTGCAGCGCGCCGGCCGGCGCCAGGCGCGGCTGCCCGCCGCCCGCGCCCGCCGCCCGCCCCGCGTCCGCCTCCGCCGCGCCGCGCCCCGACGACACGGAGCTGCGCGCGCTCCACACCCGCTCACGGCCGCCGCGCTCTAAGTCGATACAATCACAACACTACATCATAGCAAGATAACATCCATTATCGTAATTTAAAAAAAAATCATTGATTTTAGCAATTTTCGTGATTTTTACAAAAATATTTGTAGAAAATTACACAAATTTTATGTAATCATGATATGACACATAATGCGAGAGTTGGTTGGATCCGCTCGAATAAAGTGCAGTAACATGTCCGCATCCTGACGTTTCGATGTCTATGGGACTGATCATTTTCCGTCTCTCTTTCGATGTCTTAATATGTCTGAATAATTGTGAATTTAATTTATTTTAATTTCAATGGAGCGTACACTCCGGTGGATATTTACTTACGCACCTGTCTTCCCCCTTTCCTGCACCCACCTACATTTGCCCTCTATAAATTTCAACTTTAATTTCTTTCATAATTTTTGGTAAATTATTTATCATTTCTCTTGGTAACTTATTCCAATCCCTGACAACCTCACCTAAAAACCAAATTCTTCCTGCAAGCTTGTGCCTGAAATTCAGTTCCATCTTGTGGTCATGGTCATCTTTTCCCTTCCGTACATTACTTTTAATTCTTACACCAATATCTTTCCACATCACCAACATACGCCTTGTACACTCCCATGACTCTCTTCACCTACCTTCTGTCTTTCAGTGAATCCCGTTCCAGTTCTTTTATCTTATCTGTTACTGATTGCGTTCTGCGGTAATTTCCAGAAACAAATCTAATAGATTTTCTTTGCATCCTCTCCAACTCCTGAATTTGATACTCAGAATGTTGGTCCCATACTACACCACCATATTAAAGCAATGGTCTGACCAAAGTTTTATAAACCAATCTGTATATGTTGATGAATGTTGGTTACGTGCATTTTGTTTTTGCGGTTGTACGAAAATGTCTCAATGGTTGTCGGTAAAGAATGATGTTTGCGAGTGTGATGTTGTAATGGATGTTTGTGAGTTGATGTTTGTGTGTGGAACCACGATTTCGCAACGATGCGAGAAGAATTAGAGACTATGGGATCAAGAACACATCCTGCGTGTATCACCGAGCTCTTATGTTGAAAATGAGTGTAATTGTCAGCCTTTGCACGTTCTCTGATACATGAGTGGTGGTAACGTTATGTAGGGAGAATGGGACTTGTAATGTGGTCTCTGGGGGTTGTCTTGTTCTTGACGACTATTGTGGCAACTGAAAAAACTGTAAATATTTTCCTAGTAAATTTATGAAATTTTCAATATTTTTGCATAATTTCACGTATTTTAACGTTTTTCATGATTTTAACAAAATTTATACATTTTGTTAACTATAAACTAATTTGCAATACTTACAGGGATGAAACTGGGGGAGCGGGTGAGTCCAGTTTGGTGGTAACAGATCGATGGACCTGTGTCATATTGATAAGCAGATATGTGATTGAAAATTTCTATCATGACACATTTCTTCTTTAGTATAAATTGTTGGCTTTGGCATATATGTGACATAATTACAGAGCTTATTCAGGTAATCAATTTACGATTCCTCCACAGGCTTCTCAAATATGTCGTTCCGTATCTTTGAGGTATTCCATCACCAGGCGATGTAGTGGATAAATCGAAAGTAGTTTTGTGTATTAGCAAAACAGCTTAATAATGACGCTAATGTAATACAAAAACTACGGAGCGTTACGATTTGCGTACTTTACCGCTTTATGACTGAAAATGAATACCAGTCAATTAAAAAATGCGCGAATATCTGGTGTCATTCACAGAGATGTGTCGGAAGTGATTGTTTAAGCTCGACACTGACTGAGTGAGCTGCACTCACCCACCTCTGAGGTCGTTCGCCTCGTGCGAGTTGACCTGCGCGGTCACCAGGTTGTGGTAGTGTCCCTGGAGCGCCATCAGCTGGTCGTGGGAGCCCTCCTCGACCACGCGACCCTCCGATATCACCACGATCTTGTCGGCGTTGCGGATCGTCGACAGGCGGTGAGCCACGATGATGGTCGTGCGTCCCACGCTGGCCTGTCAACACGAAGTTCAAAGCACCGCGATTACACTAATAGCGAATAAACGTGCAGCATGACTTGGGGTTCTGTCAGTGTACGCACCCTGTCGAGGGCCGCCTGCACCTTGGCCTCGCTGCCGGTGTCGAGTGCTGACGTGGCCTCGTCCAGCAGCAGGATCTTGGGTCGCCGCACCAGAGCCCTGGCGATCGCGATCCTCTGCTTCTGTCCGCCCGAGATCTGGGCGCCTCGCTCCCCCACCAGCGTGTCGTAGCCCTGCAACACAACCAAGCGGCTCACACAGTGATCTGTATCAGAGAGCTTAGCTAAACCTGATGTTACACGAAATGGCTGAGTAATCTTGAATGAAACTGCGAGCTGAACATCTAAGCAATACTTTGAGTGGTTGTAAACTCATGTATACTTCGTCCAGTATCTCTGAAGAGCCTTCTGTCAAACTGAGAAAGAACAAACTGACTCTACTCACTGTTTTTAATATGGACTAAGAATTGCTCAAATGTAAAGCATTTGAGGCATTGACTCACCAAACATGTTGTTTTGTTTCCTCTACGATGCACTGATACACTCAATTTTCTCACTATTTTAAATCATCCCCCGCACGACATACATCCAATATTATAAACCTGTTCCGTCTTCCCCTTAATTTGCTGCTGCCCCACTCAGCGAGTGTCCGTGTTACCTGCGGCAGCTTCGAGATGAACCCATGCGCGTTGGCCATCTTGGCGGCGTCGACGATCTCGTCGATGGTGGCGTCTTCCCTGCCGTAGCGGATGTTCTCGGCTATGGTGGTCTGGAAGAGCACGGGCTCCTGGCCCACCACTCCGATCTGACTGCGCAGCCAGCCCACGTTCAGCGTCCGGATGTCCCGACCGTCCAACTCCACCTTGACGACAGACAGCATCTAATAGAGACGATGACGGGAAGGAGGGCACGGTCCTCTGCACGGGACTTACACGTGTTATGTGTACAAACAAAGCCTTTTATTATCTATTAACTAGCTAAAAGCACGGCTTTGTGTTGGCTCGCGAAGTTTTGTTATAAGAAATATTATATACAACTAAATAAATTAATAAATAATCGTAAGGATTTTAATATTTAAACGAACTATCATCAAAAACCATGGTTTTAGTTTGATGACCAAAAAAAACAATTCTGCAGATTTGTAATAAAACACAATCCTTAAATATTTCGGTTACATTTAAAAGTATTTTTTGGAGCTTCACATTCATAAATATGATTAAATAACTAATTTTTCATCATTTTCTTCGCTATCCATGTCGCATAAAATATTTTGTTGGTTTTGGCTACATAATATTTGTTGTTCATTATTAGGCAATCTTTTTAAATTATTTTTGATCATTGTAATATCATAGTACCATGGATTATTAGTTTTAAGATATATAAGCAGCCTCGCCATTTGCGCGATTGACAATAAAATCTTTATACTCTTCGCACTCGTGTCTTCTAACGAATATATTTCGTTAAATAGTATCAATGGAATGAGTTAATGAAGTTCTAAAATTTGTAATATCTTGATGAAAGTTAATGACTTGGCCACTATATCCAAATTGGCCACCTTTAAGCCGATAGACTGTAATTACTGGATGAATTTGAGCAATGTACTGTTCTTCAACAAACGTTATTTTTTTCAATACATCAGGCTGAATACCTGGATCCATATTATTTTCTTTAGAAAACATATTTACTTCATTTTCTTCTTTATATTTATGAAGTCCATCCTTTTCAATATGTAAATCAAACCAACGACATCGACAACACAATTTAAAATCCATATTATTTTTAAGCATGTTCAAAATTTACTGCATGCTCATAAAAATGAACATAATCTCGATGATTTTGTATTACATTACTTCGATCTTCTTGCGGTCGTTCTCTTATATTAACGACCAGTTACATATGCGTTCTTTACCACCTGTCAACGTGCGATTTCGTGGCATTTTCCTGTAATAAAAATAACTGAATAATAATGCAGTATAATATATCACATACACAACAGCGCCATAATCTGTTGATTTTTTATAGAACTCGGCCAAACAAATCGAAAATAAACAATAAATTTTTATAGACATCTCGCTTAGTTCTCGATATATCGTATCTCAAAGTTGACGTGGCTAGGTTGAAATACGGCCTGGACCAGAAGAAAAATTTCGCCATAGCCAAATTTGCTGACGAATTCGTATGTAACTTGACGAGACGAATAAAAGATAAAGAATATATATATATATATATATATATATATATATATATATATATTGCTTAATTCGCGAGAATCTGTATGTCAAAAGTGAGGAAGTTAGGATGAGATCCTGCCTGGACCAGAAAAAAATCACCAAAACCACTATATCAAAACGATGGAAATTCATTATAGGTATTTTATTTTCTTCCTATTGTTTGTTGTTACGGTGAAATACAACCTGGACCAGAAGAAACGTCACCAAAAGCACAAGAAACTATTCCTACAACTGATTTTTGGCATGCTATATCTCGAAGACTCATCGAATTACATAAAAATTCGTCATCAAATCCTGCAGCTTTGAATCCTCACACATTTCTTAACAATAATACAGAAGAATCTTTAGTAAAAAAATTAATAACTCCCTTTCTGGAGTTCTGATTAACTCAATATTTTAGTTGTGGAAACGTTATTTTCAATTAAAGTTTGAAGCGTAACGATTAGGTGTACATTCCTTTTATATTTTATTTGATTTTCATTAAACATTGAATCGTAAGTCATTATAATGGTATAGGTATTTAAATAACTTATTAAGTGCAAGAGTGGAATGTCTTTATATAACTCCAAAACTGTCGCATCTAATTTTACACAAATGACAGATGTATTTATCTAGAACATTCAACAACCATAGATCATATTT
Organism: Vandiemenella viatica; assembly: GCA_031002005.1. Classification (NCBI taxonomy): domain Eukaryota; kingdom Metazoa; phylum Arthropoda; class Insecta; order Orthoptera; family Morabidae; genus Vandiemenella; species Vandiemenella viatica. The sequence continues at coordinate 4,277,931 of CM061920.1, read as the reverse complement.
AATACAAAAAATTAAATTAATATGTCTCTTTCTTGAACGTAAGTTCTCAGGTAAACATCGGAAACACAAACTACAATTTTTGTGAGCAGTTTATTTGATTATCTTACCGTTGCTGTGAACAGATGGCTGTACTTCAAGTTCAGTGGTAAGTTATTGTATAAATGCCAACAGCGTCCCTCTCAATGGACACATTAAAAGCAAAACTACATTAACACATTTCCAATATCTTGTGCGTTAGTTGATTCACTAGTTCTTGACAATAACTGTGTGAAACCTCGTGACCCGGTCACGTGACTGCGTCTCGTGACGCGATCGCGTCTGGCTTCTCTCAGCATGAATGAATAGAAATATTAAAAAATATAGCTATTTCTTTGTGTTATTTTTTTACAAAAATAATGATTGATGGCACATCTAGAATTGACTTTGGATCTGTCTGTTCAATTTCACGTCTTTAGGTGCAGCAGGTTTTTCAAAAAGTGTACCACAAGGTGTGCACAAATCGTCCCCTAGTATAATGACCAACGCCAATGTAATTGTATTCTACTTTGTTAATGCCGTACGTTCCACCTCCATCAGGTCATCATCAGCAATGAATTATCATATATTATTTCTAAAATATGTGTTTTTGTTGTCACAAGCCATTATCTTCCTTTATATCTAACTGGAATCGAGAAATGAGGTATTATTTTAGAGAATGAGGTCTCCGCTTTCTTCACATTATATTTTAATGAATATTTTTTGGAATTCGACCGTTAAAGGGCAAAAGTATCATTATTTACATAACTTTTTTTGTAAGGAGCCATTTATCTTTCTCCATATCTAACCGAAAAAGAGAAATCAGGTATTATTTTAAATATTAATGCCTATTTTTTGGTCACATCATACCTTAAGAAAGGAATTTTTCGGAATTTCACCCATAAAGGGCAAAAGTATAATTATTACCATAAGATTTTTTTTTGTTACGAACTATTTTACTGTCTTGATACCAAACATAAATCGATAAATCAGGTATCATTTAAAATATTAAGGTCTCCATTCACGCAACATTCCAAATTAAGAACGAAATTTTTCAAAATTAGATCCTTGAAGGACAAAAGTAATAATTGTGAAATTCGCAAATATGAGACAGTTCATAGCCAAGCCACTAGATAGCAGCAGCACATATCCCAGAGATATTAATAAACTGCTTCACTGGCGTCGACTTTTGTTACGTACCTATTACACTAAACAAGTAAACAATTGAATATAAATGAGGCGGTTGTTCTTTCATCCTATTAAAACCCACCAACCTCACTGTTCATTGTATTCGCGAAATTTTCGGATGGGTCGTTTAGTTTACATTATTGTTGTTAGTGTTAGTAAAGTCACATTTCTGTTTTGTGCAGATACAAACACCAACAACATTCGTTTTCAGGAGCTAGATAGTTAATACTTGGCCCAAACAAGATCTCATAACTTTTCATCAATAACTAATTCAGATACTATATTTTAAACCATATTTTTTGTGTTTTCTTTTCTTTTTGTAAGTTGATTGCCTGTTTCGAGTGATCTATCTTTTCAGGTTCTAATTTTTTTTTTATCTGTATAGCTCATTTCTTCACTTTCCTTTTCTCTGATATCAGCATCTAACCATTTTTTATTTCTTTGTAGTGTGAGGTATAGTAGCGCGTAATGCGATTTCCACACACTGTGTCATTGATTTTATAAATCGCCACACTATATGATATATCAGTTTTAGACCTACCTACGTTACATTCGATTGGCCGTTAAGGGCCAATCACATGGCCACCTTGCTCACCAGATTTCGTTATCTGGCTTTCACTAAAGATCGTGTGTGTGTTACTCCCATACCAAACAATATGGCCGACCTGAAAAAATCGAATCTACGCTGTCGTTGCCCGATTTGCTGCACCGAGTGTGGGAAGAATTGATTACTGGTGGGATGTTAGCCGCATCACAAATGGTAGTCACATCGAACCAAGAAGACACTTGACTCTTTTATGTGAAACCTGAGGCTGTTTGCTACAAAATCACACATCTACATATTCTGTATGTTATCTCAATAAATTTCTATATCATTGCAAACCTGTAAAGTTCAATTTGAATCCTTCTGTTATAGACTCTCTCACAATATCTCTGGCAGTGAAGGCTTAGCTGGTTTAAAAAATTACGCCATTCTGTTACTACCGGTAGTATTGCAGAGTTTTTTTTCCTTTCATAATTTTTTCTGTGTTTACAGTGATAACTTGTATACAAAAATATATGTGCATTACAATTCATTAAAGCCCATACTGCTTATAAACGTATGACAATTTTTTTTATCTTTTCGTAAGGCAAGTACTCAAGTTATTGACATAAGAAGTATCCTTGACGTTAACGTATGACTTTTTTTAAGTTTAATTGAAATCCGTCTATTAGATTTTCCTCGATCCGTAGTCAGATAGGAAAAAATTTCAAAATTTACTATTTTTGCCTCTATATCGTGGTTATCTATGATACTAATCGGTACGAAATGTATTCTGTGTCTGAACCAGTCGAATAACATATCAGTACGATCCGATGTGGCCAGGTCCAAGACTCCAAGTGCCGGTCATATAGCATGCGGCTTACCACGATGTTCAGATGAGAGAATTTCGGAGTTATATTTCACCCTTTCATTTTTCTTCGTTTTGTTGCTTCTATGTCGATTACACAGTAACCTAACTTTTGTATCTTCGTCATAGATCTTTCCACTAAATTTCTATGTGTATTTATTTATTTATATCCTGTTACATAATAGCCCAGCCCCTAGTATCTATACTAGGCCCATATTTCCAATTTACTTTGAAATGCACGTATTATTAATTTCTAATAACTTTTGTGTTGGCCATCATCCACAGTTGTTGCGTAAATGTTTATGAATTAAACTCCGTCTATTAACAACAGTTTTTATTAAAATTTCTTTCACCAGTAAACACTGCAAACCAGTTCGGTGTGATGACAAGTGCTTGTTCAATACAAATAGCAGAAAGTGAAGTGTAAGCAAGGTGGCAGCGAGAAACTTTTAAATTTTAGAAAGGAATGCGAGTCCAGAAAAATGCAGGAAGTGCTGTTCCGTACTGATATAATATAGTCACCACAGTTTTCCCACCACTGATGATTCCCCACTCCAAAAGGGTGAAAGCGTCTGGTGAAAGAAACATTAATAAAAAAAAGTTATTAATAGACGGATTTTAATTCATAAATGATTAATTTCTAGGTTGGCAATGGCTGTTGAATTTTGGACAGGATGCAAGGCTAATTTATGTTATTAAAAACTAATCAAGTTTCATGAAAGTTACTGACATAACTAAATTAACAATGCGAAATTCTGTATTTGATTTATAAATCAGCATTTAGAATAATATACGTACATGCACACATATATGATTACATACGTGTATAAACTCATACACAAAAACCGGTCATTTCGCACAATTACCGCCACACTTACTCCCGGCACAGCCACTTCGGAGTAACTAACCTCCCTCAGGAGATAATTCCTGGAAGTAGAGGTGCCCTCCTTCGATCCATCGAGAGTTTTTTTCTTCAGGATGGTCATTTTCGATTGTTAGTCGCTGTCAGTTGAGTCTCTTTCTTAGTGCCAAGAATCCTTCTTTGGCTGCTTGTGAGGCCAGATCACATGCTGCATTAATAAAGTACCATAATTATGTAAGGAATTCGTATATTTCTTTTGTAGTACAGCGTACTTATTTGAAGCAACTTTCCCAGGACTCTGTTCATGTAACTTAATTCTTTGCCTACGCGGCTGGCCCCAAGGTTAAACTCTCATGAGAAACCATCGTCCCACCCTGACTCCCGTAAAGTACTTACTAAAACCTAGTGAGTCAATTACGGTCCTGCCACTTGCTAGACACGTGATTAACAGCCAATGAAATTCATTTCCCCTCTCCATGCCTACAGCCAGGGAGCGCACTTTTTAGGCGGACGCTCCGAGAGTCTCTTCGCGGCCATGACTGAGCGAACATCCAGACTTCATGTAGTACTGGCTAATGCAGTCTCTATATCCTCTGCAGGAAAGATACTCCAAGTGATTAGATTTTCATTAGTGATATTATTGATTTACATTATGGCTATTTCCATGCATTATTCCCATGGTTTTCATGTGTTTGTTAATGTACCCATTTAAGTGAATTCTATTAAAGTCGCTTAATCTTTTGCCTGCTATTTCAATTGCTAACACTGAATTCCTGCTCATTACGAGCTATAAGTAATAGTAAGTGTATTATCTTCGAACACAGATCATATATCTCAGGTAAACCGAATCTGCGAGTGATTCAATCGAGGCGAACCCAGCGTTTGGTGGAGTAGAACAACTCGGGCACTCCAATTCCCGGTCATGCAGTATGTAAACAATGCGCCTGCCCTCTAATATTTGCTGGTATGGCGCTCTTTGTTCTGCTCTTGAAACACATTCCCATACAACATGTTCCGGAGTGCTCTCGTTTCCACATTCACAGCTACCACTGTCTACATTCCTCTTCTTTGCAGCTCACTGTTGTAAGGTCTGTGACCCGTTCTGTAGTGTGCCACCCCAGGTGATGGGAGAAGATGCAATATTTTGAGTCTTTCGTGGACACTAGAAATATATCATATGTTCTTCTTCCTGTCGTGCTAACATTCCACCTTTGCTGCCATTCTTCCAATAACAATCTGTTTACCTCTGCAGCTGGTGCTCCCCCTGATTTTTTTTCTCCACCTGTTCCAGATTTCGTTTCCTGAGCCAGTATAGTGCTCCCTACTTACGAACTTCCAAGTCCAGTGGCCTCACCCCAAGTGCCGTGGTAAGGACATCAGTTGCTAAGTGTACCAAGCAGTTTATCTGTTTGTCTTCCTTTCGATCGCTGTAATAAACTCACTCAGTTCAATCTAAATCGCACGTTTCGAGGAGATACCCATTGTCTCTTGCACCTAGCTCAAATTGCTAACAAACACCGACTGAAACACCTGCCGCAGCAGTCGGCACCGAGCCCACACTTGCCACGTCGTATCACCCGAGCTCGGCTGACACGCGACGGACCGCCTGGCGGTGAGTGTAGTGTGGTTACTGTTTGTCACTGGCTGTTCCAAGCCACTACGATTGAACAGTTAACTTCCGCATCAAAGTAAATGGCTTCAACCCAAGCTAACACGCTAGTGCAGTCTTACCGACCCCTGCAGCGGATCGTAGAACCTCTGTATGAGCTGGACGCAGGTGGACTTGCCGCAGCCCGAGCTGCCCACCAGCGCCACCGTCTCACCTCGCTTGATGCTCAGGTTCAGCCCCCGGAGGACCTGCAATCACAAACAAAGCGTGTGTCATGGGAGTGCGGAGAGCTGGAGACTGAGTCAGAGAGAGAGACAGAGGATGTGGTCATAATGGTGGCTGAAATGTAAGGAGTGTAAAAATTTGTGACATCCCCCAGTGGTGGGTTAGTCAACCGATGGCTTCCGCCGCACTGATTCGTCTGTCAGTGGAGGCCGGAGGCTTTATAACTCACTTACTTGCCAGGAATCTCACTGACAACCAAGGTCTCTGGCTTGGCCACCGCAGTTTTCCGATGTCCTAGGTTAGACTAGATAGTGCTTGACTTGACATTCATTACACCCAAAACCAATGTTGGACAGGATCTATCACTAGAATGAGTCGTGTGTGTGTAGACAACTTGGTTTATTCCTATGCCTCCTCAATTGCCAGAATGTCCACATGGTGACTGACCATCAGCTTGGACAGGACTTCGCTTTTGTCTATAAATAATCCCTCTTGGTTAAAATTGTTCAGCCGGAGATGAGTGGCGTCAGTAGGTCTACCCCAGTATCCTGGCTGCCTGTACTTTCCAACATTCTTCCAACACATTTGAGAAGAAAATCGATATTGCTTAGAGAATTGGAAGGAGTGGAGGAAAACAACATGATTCCTCTGCTTAGTTACCTCCTTACTTGCCTCGCACACGATTAAAATCATGGAGACATGCCTACATGGCAGCAGCCAAGGTTAGAATTAACAACTAGTACGACGAGAAAGTAGTGGGAAGCCAACAGCCCACACAATTGTGGACTTGTAAAAGATCCGACAACCTGTGTTGCAGCGTTTGACTTGCCTAGGCGTCTTCAGTATCAACTGATTAGATCTCGCACAGGTCACGGAGTGTGCAATGCAACCACACCTGAGAGATGTCTCCGTGAAGATGCGCTGCATGACTGTGGTGGAATCCAAACTGCTGATCACATCGTGCTGGATTGTCCAGCTAGAATACTTCAGTTTTGACCAACGTTAGAAACTGGAGCTAACTAAGTAATTTAATTTGTTAAAAATTTTGTAGTTAAAGTAAAAATACCTTAAGCCTTGGGTCAATTATTAACGCATAATTTAATCTCCAACATGCCTATGGTGACTTGTCTGTTATAGATAGATATTAGCTACAGTGAAGTTTCTTCTGTTCATTGTGTTGATATGTCTTTAAGCAATTAGACATAAAGGGCACTGACGCCGAGCTTCTCACTTACCTGTTGACTGCTCAGCTGTTGTAAACAGCAGGCCATTGTTCAATACACCTGAACCTTCCTCGAGAGCTGTTTAATAAACTTAAAATCAAAATAACTATATTGTCCCAGATTCTACATTTTCTCATGAGCGAAGTCTATTTACATAAAATACTGCCATTATGATTTATTTGTAGCATCATCTTTCAACAACAAAAAACGGGAGATGCTTCCATAGGTGAATTGAATTGTTTTTATAAGTATGAAAGTGTCAAAAAACAATCTTTGTCACATGAACTTTGCGGAGTTTGTGGCTCAACTAATTGAAGTGTCAAGCACAAGACCACGCCACCGCTCATCTCCGTGTCCCCCCCCCCCCCCCACCGCTCTAACGGCCCATTCACAGTCTGATGTGTAGCACCTATGATGATCAGATTTTTCCAATAAAAGAATCTTGATGGGCAGTGAAAGGGGTTACAGGACTAAGTGTTGTTGGACTCCCACACAAACACTAATCCTCGTCGTCCAACTAGCTATAGCGTTGGATTACGATTGGAGGAAATATCCTACAAGTGTGTGTTAGGACATTGGTGTGCGGTGAGAAAGTAGGAATACATTCCCATTAGGCGGAGGTTGGATTTTAAGCGAAAGTTCCGCACTTGCGGGTGCAGAGCTCCAATACATCCTTAGTTTGGACGGTGTCGAGGGGGCGGGCTTACTCACGGGCACTCCGCGACGCGCGGGGTACTCGAAGTGGACACCCCTGAAGGCGACGTCGCCGTGGACCTCGTGGGGCCGCTGTCCCTCCTCGGACAGACTGTCGATGGCCGACTGGCGGTCGATGACGGCGAACACCTTGGCGGCCGCGCCTCGGGCCATCGAGAACGTCTCGATGTACGGCGCCGCGATGCCCAGCAACATGGCGCCCACCGTCACCGAGAAGAACACCTGCCACAACAGAGCACTGCACTGGGTCGCTCCCTTAAAAGGACCTCCTGTCATCATCTTACATCTCTTCGCGTCTTAAGCTAATATCTTCATCTCAATATAACACATCAAAACTACGACCTCAATTATCACCTACTACCAATGTCTTCCTTTACCCCTTTCCTTAAATTGTTCCCCCCAGTAACAAACAACTGAACCAGATACTTATCCATTAAAATCTGACACAGCACCCTGACTCTTTTTCCTTTGACAATATTACCCAAACCTTTCATAGCCCATTGCTCATGTCCACTTAATTTTAGACATTCTTTTACAAACGCTTAATTTAATTTAACTATTTAATTTAACTACACTGGAGCGCACACTCCCGTCGCAATTTCCCTATACACCCTGAAATGTCTAGGCTCGTTATGCCGAGAAAACATTTTACGTGCATGAGATACAAGATGTTATTTATTTTAAAAAAATGTTCTTTTAATATTTATTTTTAATTGCAAAAAGCAGGATTAAATTTAAATTACACACTCTAATTACAAAAGGAAAAAAACACGAGTGCGGAATTAAAAAAAAAAAAAATTACATTTATGAATAAAACACTGAAAGAAATACATGTTTGTTTAACAATACACAAAAAAATTGAACTCAGCCAGCAAAGAAAAAGAACAGAAACTGACAGACAATAAACAAATGTTCCCGGCTAGGGAGAGCATGAAACTTCATCAGTTTGGGCGTATACTGGGTAAATGTTTATATGTTTATATAAATTCTTATCACTTATCGTTATGGAGTAAGCTGACGGTGACCTCGATATTTCCTTCACAATGATGAAACACCTTTCAATGCCATCCACCAACTAGATGGGTTCATTCTTGGCAGCACATGACGAGAAACAGCACTACAAATGATGTCATGACAAAAACGCGTCCTCCACGTTTCTTTGAAAAGTCCGCTTACACACACACATGCGGACTCAACGGGGGCTGGCCCCCAAGTGACCGCGACAGTTTGACCACCTCTCACCCCCGGCCTCCGGGAGTGGCATCTCTACCTGCGTCAAACAATGCAACCTCGCCGACAACACGACGCCAGCAGGAATTTGCCAACCTTCCCTGTCTTCCAAAACGGCTGGATGAAATGTCTCACAAATGGAGAGGTGACGGAAAATCAATGACAGCAGAGGCTGGACATTACATAGCCCCAAACCACTGGCTGAAGTCTTTCTTGACGAAGAAAACAAAGTCCGTGGTTTCATGTCCCAACAATTTACCCTCAGTTCTCCTTCATTTAAAACTTTGACGCAACCACACAACTGTTACTGCCCAACTGACACTCGAAAACCAGTGTGAATATGCCCGCATTTTGAAATGAACAGTGATGGGCCTGAAACATTGTTTCACTTCTACTTAATTACATTTTTAAGACATTTGGCTGAGTCCTTATCGAACGGCAACAACATACTAATTTTTTTAATCTTTTTCTTAGTCTAATGATCTTATCTATAACAAACATACATTCCTTTTACTAATCTCTGGCTGAGTCTATGATCTAATCTCTTGAAACATACAATTATTATTATTATTATTATTTTAATGTAAATTTAACACAAAATTTCTCGCAACCTTTTAGAGTGTGCATTCTGAATTTACACCCGTACTAGAATAACTTGATGATCAAAAATTCATCTTTATCGTACTTAAAAAGTTGGCAAAACAAATAAAATCTTGATCTCATGCGAGAAAAATAGGAAACGAAATGTTGCCACAGACAAACTATCTCCGTTTTTATGAAAAAATTAAATGAAAAACCAAATTCCTTTACAATCATACGTAGAAACAACTATACCACAATTAAATCTTGTACAAAATATTCAAACGACCCTGTTGACTGCTAAGAGTTTTATGGAATTAAAGAAAAATTAAGTGTGACAAACAACCTCTAAAAAAATCAAAGATACATAATCAACAAACTCAAAAACATCTATTAGTATAGTTAAAAAACAATAAAAAGAAATCTATCAAAAATACCTCCACCACAAACAAGGCAAATTGATGTATGCTGGACAAAACAGCTGTCAGACTAAATTATCAAAACTATTCCTATTTTTCTACATTAAGAAGAACAAACATCTGAAATAATATTTTGAAACAAAACCAATAGATTAGCTCCCAAAAGAATAATATTTTTTTAACAGACCAGAAATTGTCTGCAGACAACGCTTTCCCTCCAAATGACAAACGGCAACATTGTGACATCTGGTTCTGTGATTTCCAAAGAGAAAATGAAAATATTTTAATCTCTTCTTTGGAACCATTATTCTGTTGCGTACCCTGGGTAACTTTTTAGAACAAATTCTCTTATTCTGGCATGTCAGAAACCATTCCCAGCTGTTGGATTGTGTCACTCCGCAACTGCTCAAGTATCGGTGCGGAAAAACCGGCTTGGACACCCCTCGACCTGTGAACTCTCCGCCAACACGATAATAGACATTACATTTCTCTGAAAGGTTTTCGCTCATTATGCCAAACAAAGCAACTTTTTTCTCAACCTCAAGAAATTGAACGTAACTTCTATCCGCATGTTCACTGCCAAATCTATGTGAAGGGATGCGTCTTTTTGTGTCAACTGGCTTGACATAAACTTCTGAAGGATAGTTCAGTGATTGAACTGTATATCCCGCAATAAGTGACATGTTGTTTCTGCCCCGTGTCCCAGATGTGTTACTTATCTGCTCCTCATCGGTTTTGTCTCCGATGTGATTGATATCAGTATCGGTAATCAAAGGTTCCTGGACTGATTCTTCTAAATCAACACTCATTACAGGTTGACCTACTTTTTCACATGGTGAGGCAAATCCATTGCGAATTTCCTGCTTAATATCAGCTAACATATTTTCAGTTTCACTTTGAAATTTAATTATGCTGCCCTGGATTTGTTGCAACAACAGAAATAATGTTCCGTTCAGGCTGTTAGGTATCTCATGAAAATCAGCTGATAATACCAGTGGCTGACTCATATTTGCATGTGGATCCCTGATTCTACCAGGTGACAGAAAATTGTCCATAATTGACTTAATCAAATCCTACGATAAAATGGTAACTTCTGCCCTCTCAATGTAACCACTCAGCACTTATATCGGACCAGAACCGATTTAAAATCCATAGTTCCTACTTTTCCTAATCAAAAATAGAACTTGCCAACGTAACTCCAGACGAACAGCAGAAAAATCGTACAACACATCACGACATTTGATGTCAGGATATCCAGCAACATCTCCAAAAAAGAAAACTCAAAACTTATGCAATTGAGCAAAACAAAAATTGTCTAAACATATAAAAAAAACATATAGACAAAACCAGCAACAACATTTGTAGAATCATCAACATGCTGTTCTGAGGAGAGAAAAAAAAACACCTCGACAGCTACACTAACAAAACAAATTTGCACCAAGTACATTGCATCCAGAAAAACTGCAATAGAAATATTAGCGTGTATTTTTGCTAACATAAAAAATATAATTAATAGTTTTATACACTATTGGGATATACAAAGCCCGACATGGAAGCTTACTTGAAACGTAAATTTAGATACTTCTATTTGTCACAAGAATTTGAAAAATAAACTTCACTCCTATTTAATAAACATCCTTAAAAACATCGTATCAGGCCTGATTATTTCGGCCCCAACGGAGGCGCGCCATTGAAATGTCTAGGCTCGTTATGCCGAGAAAACATTTTACGTGCATGAGATACAAGATGTTATTTATTTTTTAAAAAATGTTCTTTTAATATTTATTTTTAATTGCAAAAAGCAGGATTAAATTTAAATTACACACTCTAATTACAAAAGGAAAAAAACACGAGTGCGGAATTAAAAAAAAATACATTTATGAATAAAACACTGAAAGAAATACATGTTTGTTTAACAATACACAAAAAATTGAAACTCAGCCAGCAAAAGAAAAAGAACAGAAACTGACAGACAATAAACAAATTGTTCCCGGCTAGGGAGAGCATGAAACTTCATCAGTTTGGGCGTATACTGGGTAAATGTTTATATAAATTCTTATCACTTATCGTTATGGAGTAAGCTGACGGTGACCTCGATATTTCCTTCACAATGATGAAACACCTTTCAATGCCATCCACCAACTAGATGGGTTCATTCTTGGCAGCACATGACGAGAAACAGCACTACAAATGATGTCATGACAAAAACGCGTCCTCCACGTTTCTTTGAAAAGTCCGCTTACACACACACATGCGGACTCAACGGGGGCTGGCCCCCAAGTGACCGCGACAGTTTGACCACCTCTCACCCCCGGCCTCCGGGAGTGGCATCTCTACCTGCGTCAAACAATGCAACCTCGCCGACAACACGACGCCAGCAGGAATTTGCCAACCTTCCCTGTCTTCCAAAACGGCTGGATGAAATGTCTCACAAATGGAGAGGTGACGGAAAATCAATGACAGCAGAGGCTGGACATTACAACCCATATCCCCCCTTTCCTGCACCCACCCACATTTTCCCTCTACAAATTTCAGCTTTAAATTCATTCAACGTTTTTAGTAAATTATTCATCATTTCTCTTGATAATTTATTGAAAATCCCTGATTCCCTTACCTAAAAAACGAGAATCTACCTACACCCTCAAGCCTAAAATCGAGTGCCAGCTTGTGGTCAAAGTCATCTTTTCCCTTCCATACATTACTTTTAATTCTTACACCAATAAACTTTCCATGCCTCATCAGCAATATACGACTTTTACACTCCAATGACCCTCTTCACCCTTCTCCTGTCTTCCAATGAATCCCATTCCAGCTCTTTTCACCATATCGGTTACTGATTGCATTCTGCGGTATTTCCAGAAACAAATCTAGCAGCTCTTTTTTGCACCCTTTCCAATTCCTGTATTTGATACTCAAAATGTTGGTTCCATACTACCCTATCATATTCAAGAAAAGGTCTGACCGAAGTTTGATAACCCAATTCCTTTAGTTCTTTCGTACATCCCCTGATTAGTTTCTCTGAGCATTTAGCGATGATTTTTCTTACATATGTAACATAGTAAGTAATTTATTTGAAACTAGTGTAAGCCCGTGACCGGTTTTTGCGTATGATCATAGGTTTAGAATAGTTCCAATTCTTAGTGTCAAAGATTATGTCAGATTGACGTGATCTGTCCAAATACGAACTTGGCCTGTAATTCACCCTTAGGGTAAATAAAATCTCTTGGCTTGAAGAACTCGGAAGTATTAACAGGCGTATCAAACCGGACGGAGACGATCGCGCTATAGTATAATTGTTTCAAAGATCGAGGTTGGTAGACTATCACTTGCTGAAGTATAACCCCTTGACTTGTATTTGACTTTAAAAGTTAAATCTGCATAATTTGAAGAATTTCTGTTTAAAGGAAGTGCACAATTGCTTCGAAAGCATCACGTTGTTTTTTATTGAGCCTAGACAAACATTCATAATGTAATCTTTGGTCGTAGTGTCTGTAATGGCCAGAGAACTTAATACAGATTCCAGATTATTAAATAGTTCAGCAACTTCGAAGAAATAAAGTTCCAGAATACTCGATTCGGTAGCATATTTGGTCTGATGTCCACTTTAAATGACCCAATAACTCACGAACAGCGAACATGAATAAAGACCATTAGCGAAAGTGGTCAGTAAAATATGAATAATTAATCCAAATAAATCGTAATGTATAACCTTTGGTCAAGCAGTAACATTAGCTAAAGTTTTAATTAAATTGAAAGTTAGCCTAGGCCTGAATGACAATTGGCATTCGTGATGACAGAAGAGACCATGAGTAATTTAAAAGTTTTTTATTTTGCTTTCATTAGCTACACGCTACTGAAAACCAGTTACATTATTTCAGCACTAAAGTATATCGATATTTTTTTAACTAAGAAATGTTACGAAAAACAAACTTAAAGAATTCATTATGGCAATTATTTTTGGAGCAGTGCTTAGCTATTAAATTGTGGACATGACCTCGAATTTCATGTTATGATATCTCTCGTCGCTGTTAATTTGCGAATGAAGGCTGGCACGTGACGTCATCGTAGCTATGGAGCTGAGTGAGTGAGCTTAGAAAATTATGTAATAGACTTCCTCCTGTTAATAATAACATAGCCATCGTTCCAGAAGCGTCAGACAAGAAGCGCTGTGGTGGGAATCGGAAAAATTAGTTGGGGATCCCCCGGCCTGTATGTTGTACGTACTGAAGATGTAATTTAAAATCAATCGAATGTACCGCATGACGTTATGGACTGTACTAGTCTTTGGCTAAAGAATAAGAATAAATAACAGTGATGTATGATGATTTAATTTTTATTTACTTTCACTTCATTTGAATACCCAGCGAGAAGCAGTGTCGCTGGTTATCAAAGCAGTACTATCGTGGTGGCCGGTGATATGGTGCTCCTAGAGGATGAATATTCACTTCAATATTGACGTTCCATATTGAAGCGCGCGACAATATAAAAGCATCAATATAAAAGCATCAATATTGTCATGAATATTCATTCTGGCAAAAATATTCTTGCTGCATGGTCCAGGCAGCCCCTCTGCCTTTTTTTTTTTTTTCACTATCTCACAAGAAACTGATATTGAAGGAAATTTCAAACCTCCTAGACTTTCAAACGGTTCCTCAGTATTGACACAAAATTTGATTTTCGATATTGACGTGTTGGAATATATTGAAGCATCCTATCAATATTGAAAATGAGTGATCCGTCAGTATTGATATAACTCTTCAGTACGCTCCCAGACGATCAATATTTTCATCATTGTTGTCTTTTGTCAATATTGAATGGAATGTTGCTACATAACTAACACTTTGGGCATTATCCACTCTCCGAAGATTGTTGCCGAACTATTGATGGGACGTCCAGTCGCCAGCGCAAAGTTCCCATGGAGATCGCTATTTATTATGACGGAGTTGTGAACGCTGCTGTCTGTGCAAGAACTCTTATGTCTGACACTCCCTTCATCTATCACCAAATTATATTTAAATAAATACTTAACAACTGGTCATCAATATTTCGACTGGTTTGGTGCAATCCACCATCCCTTCCTAACTTGCGTAAACCTTTTAATCTCAGCATTCCCCTCTGTCTTCCTTATCTTGGACTGTTCCCTCCACTAACAAGTTAACCATTTCTTCATGTCTCAAAATATGACCGACCATCCTATCTCTTCTTTCTGTAAGACTCTTCCACAAACTTATTTCGTCGCCCATCAGTTACAAAACTCGTTCGTTTCGTAATTCATCCGTCCTCTTAATTTTCAGAATCCCTCTATACCTCCACATTTCAAATGCTTCAATTTTCCTTCTTTCTGGTATTCCTTAAGTCCATGATTCGCTGTGCTCCACATATACAGTTGTAAATTTTTTTTCCTGAGTCCTAGATTAATATTTGAAACTAAAATATTTCTCTTTTTCATGAAGGCTTTTTTCGCTACTGCTATTCTGCTTTTAATATCATTCCCGGTTGGGACATCGGTTGTAATTTTACATCCCAAGTAACAAATTCACTAACTTCTCAAATCGCATCCGACTGTATTTTATATTTAATCTACTATTAATGGTATCATTTCAGCTACATTTCATCACTTTTGTCATTATATTTAGTCCAAAATCTTCCTTCAGTATTTTGCTCATTCAATAACTTCTCAATATCCTCTGCCTGCTCTGCTAACAAGACAATGTCATCATCAAATCGTAGCATAGTGACTTTTTGTCCTTGAACACTTATACCACATTCAAATCTTTCTTTCACTTCCTTTATTGCTTCTTCTACATACATGTTGATTATTAATGGTGATAGACTACAACCTTGTCTCATATCCTTTTTAACTAATGCCTATATCACAAGATTCTCTACTTTTGTTATAGCTAATTGATTCTTATAAAGATTATAGAGTATACTTCTATCTCACTATTTTAGAACCGACTTCTTCAAAATTTGAATATCTTGCCCCAACTAACAAACGCCATAAAAGTATTTTTCTTTTTCTTGATCCGCCCTTCAAGCATTAATCTTAACGCCAGAATTGTTTCTCTTGTAGCAGGGTTTTTCCTAAACCCAAATTGATCCACACCTACTATCCTTTCTACTACTCTTTGCATTATTCTGTGTATTATTTATTCTGGTCTGTTATTTTGAAGCATGTGATGTTAGACTTATAGTGTGATAGTTCTCACATCTGTCGGCTTGTGCTTTCTTAGGAAGTGAGACGACGACACTTTTAATAAGGTCAGTGGGAATCTCTCCTGTTTCGTAAATTTTTGATATAAGTTTGAATAATCTTTGGATTCCTTCTTGTCCTAGGGATTCCAGAAGTTCTGCAGGAATCTCATCAATTCCGATTTCAAATCATTCAAAGCTATATCAAATTCTGTCTTCAAAATAAGATCACCTAAGTCATCAATGTCGATATCAACTTCTTTTTGCAATACACTGTTGTTCAAATCAACACCATCATACAGTTTCTCTATGTATTAGGTCCATTGGTTAGCTCTATCTTCTGAGCTCAGATGAGGTTTCCCATCGCCAGCTTTATTAATTATACCTCTTTCCTTCATTTCTCCAAAATTATGTTTGATCTTCCTACTTGTATATGCCACATTTACTTTACCTACCACCATTTCCTTTTCCGCTTCTTCACACTTCTCTTGCAGCCACCTCCCTCAGTTCTTTGTATTTTCTGTTTGATATCTAAAATTGTTTGTATCGCTCTCTTCCTGCTTCATCCTGAGCATTTTTTTGCCTTTTCCTTCGATCCATCAACTCCAAAATTTCTTTTGTGATCCAGGGTTTTCGGGCATCTTGTTCCCTAAAGCCTATTGGTTCTTTACCAGCTTTCATTATTTCGATCTTTAATGTATTTTATTCGTCCTCAGTTCAGCTCTGTTCAGAGTTATTTCTTAGACTCATCTCTGCAATTCTGCAAATTTTTCTCTTGTGATAGATTGTTTCAATTTATTCACTTCCAGTCTGTTCTACTTGTATTGCTTCTTTATTCTCTTGAATTTCAGCCTGCACTTCATTATTGTCAGATTATGGTCGAAGTCTATGTCTGCTCCTGGATATGCCTTACAATCTAGAACTTGATTTCTGAATCTCTGTTTGACCATGATATCTAGCTGATATCTCCCTGTATCCCCTGGTGTATATCCTTCCAGCATGACTCTTAAATAGTGTGTTCGCCACGACTAGTTTTTATTTATCACAAAATTCTAACGATCTGCTTCCCAAAATTTCCTACAGTATTCCCCTCTTTTCCTTCTCCCACTTACCGCATTCCAATCACCCGTGATAATTAGATTTTCCTCCTCGTTTACATATTGGATTAATTCTTCAGTTTCAGTGTAAATTTTGTCGATTTCTTCATCATCTACCTGTGACGTTGGCATATACACTTGTACTAACGTGGTTGGGGCAGGCTGAGTTTGTAACCTCATCATAATAATCCTGTCACTAAACTGTTCATAATAACTCACCCGTGTCCCTAGTCTGTGATTAAGTGGCTCCATTGACAGCTTGTGTGTTAATTATCTCGTGTTCCCAAGACAAGAAATCCTGCTTGTCCTTACACTTAATCTCACTAATCCCAACAACAGCTAACACAAGTTTTCTAACCTACCTGCCCTATTCAGACTTCTAACATTCCACACTCCGAATCATAGAATGTTTCTATCCATTCTGATGATTCTTCCCTGAGTAGTCCCCACCCGGAGATCCGATAAGGTGGACTATTTTACCTCCGGAATATTTTACCCATGATGAAGCCATCAAACTATATGTAATTTTAGTAGATTAAATGGCCTATAAGTAATTAATTTAAATACATAACTAGCAAAATCAGTGATTTATCCCAAAAGATTTGCTGAATCATTTGTCATGTGACACAGTATCTGGCTACTGTCTATGACGGGGAAGCAAAAGTGGAATAACAGAATATTTACTAATGTAAACTGTTTGTGCTTTTCTCTGGTGTTGTCACATTACAAAGCGATATGCTAACTGTCAAATCTCATCTAAGTCTATAGTGTCGATAGTCGATATCCATTACAAATACTTCGTAGCAGTAAACTCTTTGAGATTAGCAGCAGTCTGTGTTTGAATGTCGCTGAGAGAGGTAGCGCGCGCGGCAACGTGTTGTGTTGTGTTCGCGGGAAGCAGACATGTTCTACAGAGTGTAAACGGACTCCGAATTTCGCGCATCCGCGTCGGCACTAAAAGAGTGACTGCCGTTTACGACTCGTTTGGACTGGCCACGTTGAAAGAACGGCATTAACTTTCAGTTGATAAGTGTGTTAGAAAAAGTGCTTCATGTACAGTGACTGTTCTATTAACAGTGGAGTTGGTAGAAACTGATTTTAAGCTAAGTGAGAATACTGTTTCACCCTAGCGAACCTGTATCTTCGGATAAACATTATTTTTCAGTTGGTGGTCGGCGTATACGTGTTTATAAACTTAATACTGATGGAATAAACTTGCGTCAACTTCAAAACTTGGTGTACTTGTATTCAATAATATAGTACCCTGCACTGTTTTAAATATTCTAGTTATTTACAGAGTTGATGAACTGTCTTACGTTACGTCGGCTATCAGCTGTGGCGGCCGTATCTACTAAAGAATTAAATCAAGAACGAAGTCTGAAACTATCCATTATATTGGTCAAGATCTGTTATATCCGCCTGTAGCGCGCGGTACTGACTGTGACCATGGTGGCCGGCGTGTACACGCGGTCGTCCTCGGCGTAGCTCAGCTCCCGCATGACGAGAGTGACGCCGTAGTAGAAGGCGAGCGCGTAGCCGGCGTAGATGAAGAACCACAGCAGGCCGAAGCCGAGCCCCGTGCAGAAGTTCCTGCGCACGTTCAGGCCTCTCGCCGCCACCAGGTCCCGCTCGTACCTGCGCGCACGGTCGCCTCGTCACACAAAATATCACACACAAAATTAAATGTTGTTACTTAAAGTTATAAAATTAACGAGTACAATACGTTTTAATATTAGGAAATTTGATGGTATAGTTGTCCATTTCTTTTTGCAAACGGAATATAATTTGGACCGTGATAGTTCTTTTCTACTGCGGACTCGCTGTTGTTTCATTGACGTGGACTGTTAGCGTATGGACGGACTTCTTTCTTAAAACGATTACATAGCATATGTAATCGTAGGTTTCGCCGGTGAATCTCCTGCTTGAAGATCTCTCGGGCACGCGGCCGGATCGACTGATCGTCGTCCAACGAATTTTCGACGGCGTAACGTGCCACCATCTTCAGGTTGCGTCTGCTGACCGGTGTGCGGAGCGCAGTCCAGGTCGCGACTGCCGGGCCGGACCCGCTGGGGCGGTATTTATACCATCCCCTCCACCCCCGCCGCGGCGCTCCGATAGCGGTGGTGGGGGTGGTGAAGCTCCCAGGCGCCGAGCAGTAGTCTTCAGTCTGAGTGCGACCTTCATCGCGCGGTGCGTCCTGGACTGCGCTCCTCACGCGGGTCAGCAGACACAACCTGAAGATGATGGCACGTTACGCCGTCGAAAATTTGTCGAACAACGATCAGTCGATCCGGCCACAGATTAGGAAACAGTTAAGACATCGCATGAGACAAATGAACCTGTAACCTAATTGCTCCGAATAATATGATGCTGCTTACACGCTCAAATCACGACAAACATTACGATTGAGAGAAGTAAATTGCCTTTTATATGAATATAATACGAGAATGTGGATACTTTTGCTCAAGTTCTCAGCTTTTTGGCGTCATGGTCGGAACATTGTTCGAAATTTCACCAATGTTCTACGTGTACTTTTACCATGAATCGCGTTCAATGAAAAACTAATTTTAATTTGTGGACACTTTCATCTTGAATGTCACAGGTTTACTACTTTACATCAAAATGAAGCAAGTTCTATTTTACGCCCGCGCCCCCAATCAAGATCAGACCGAGATTGGTGGTGTAACGGTTAGCGTTCTGGCCTCGAATTTGGGAGGACGTCGGTTCGAATACCCGTCCGGGCATCCAGATTTGGGTTTTCCATGGTTTCCCAAATCAGGCAAATGCCGGGATGTTTCCTTCAAAATGTCATGGCCAAATTCCTTCCCATTCCTCGTCCCCCATCACTTCCCGTCTCTAAAGACCTTGCTGTTAAGAGACGTTAAGCAGTTAAAACAAATCAAGATCAGGCGAGCAGTTTATCGCGTGATTCCTGTTCAACTAAACAGACAGACAGACGGACACAGACCTCAAAAAGAGACGATTCCTTGTCTATAGCTAAATGTGCTTACTTTCTTCCGTTTATAGTCTTATCATATTCATGCCATACAGCTCTTTTTGTTATATGCCTGTGGTCTGTGTCTAAGTTTCTGTATGACATCTTAACTTATATTTTGTTGCTGGTTTTCAGTTCCAAATTTCACCAGATGCCTGGCCTGATTTTTAACAAGACTGAACGTAAAAACATTCCATCAGCTGCGTTACTCCACGCTGTGTCTCCAAATTTTAATAAATCATTAGTGAAGGAATACCACGAATTCACATTAGCGAATCGAAAGCAGTGTTTCAGCAGGACAGAATACCACTTAATAGCATCCGTGGTCGGGGTGTCTGATAGTAAAATGCCGACTCCAAGATTCGATGCCACATAGTTTGCCTCGAAACCACAGAACCTAGAAATGATAACTTTGATATTATTTGTGCTCGACCTTGACAAAGAAACTTCGATGTTTGTACCCATATTGCTCTATACGAACACTACACAGTGGCCAGAGGATTAAATTCCCGTGGAGAACAAAGAGCAGTGGGAGACATCCAAGCGGCTGAATAAATGCGCTTTGACACCAATCATCCATTCACAATGTGTAAAATACCTAACCGCCCGAAGACACTAGGACGAAGATCAGCCTGCTAAAATACCTCCACATGAGTGGTATGATCCATGGTCCCTGCCAGATCCTGATCTGGTCGCGGTTACAAGCTACTTGCAAATATAAAGACGTTACCAGCTATCTAGGTCAAATTACTTCTTTCATCGGATACTGAAATTAAATATCAGAAACACAGCTGGCCCTATTTACACATTAAGTAGTGAAAGTTGAAGCATTTTAATTTTTTTTTTTTTTTTTGTATTTTCGGTAAACCTTTCAGTCTGTGCCACAATAACGTCTGTTAGCAAAGCTTGGAGTGTACGGAATATCGGCCACTATGTGAATGGATAAAGGATTTTCTAAGTGGTCGGTAGCAGTATGTCATCGTTGAAGGAGTAAGTTCTTCTAATCTAGAAGTTACATCGGATGTACCTCAATTAAGTGTAATAGGATTCCTCCTTTTCTTAATTTTTATAAACTACCTCTGAGACAACGGGAAGAGCAGTTTGAAATTGATCGCTGATGATGCGGTCATCTATAGGGAAGTAAGTAATTCATCGATTGCTTAGAAATTCAGCGCTATCTGGATGTCATCTCGGCATGCTGCGATGAATGGCAACTTACACTGAATTCTAAAAAGTGCAAGGCAATGAGCATAACTAACGAAAAGAATCCGTTTGCTCAGCAATACAAAAATACTAAATGTTGATAAGGTTCACTTAATTTGTGTATTACTGCTTGTCTTATGAAACTGTCCCCACATGCGGCTTAGATTATTGGTTATGCACATATAACCAACAAGCGAAATACAAAGTAAACAGTTCAGTTATTCCGTGAAATATTTGAGCGCAACAGTACAAAGGAACATGAAATACGACTTGATCATAAATTCGGTCGTAGGTAGTGCTAATTATAGACTTCGGCTCATAGGTAGAATCATGAAAAATTGTAATTCACAAACGCAGGAGATAGCATACAAATCTCATATGCGTCCAGGTTTGTACTACGACTGTGCCATTTGGGATCCGTTTCGTAAGGGGTTGATTGACAGTATATAGAAAGTACAGAGAAGAGCCGCTCGATTCTTGACCAATTGCTACAGTCATTTCGAAAGTGTCCCAGAACTGATTAGTAGATTGGGCTGGGAGTCTCTGGTAGAGAGACAACGCACTTTTCGTTTGAACTTATAGAAAAAACCAAATTTTATTTATGAGTACAGTGAAATACTTTGTCTACCAATCTATTTGAGACGCAATGACGGGAAAGATAAGACTAGAGAAATAAGGTTCCTATATGAATTCCCTCATACCATTCGGGATTGGAATACACAGCGAAGAGATTAGATTTGTTGCTGAGCACGTTCTGCCACACAGAATTTCGTTAATTGCGCAGTATATATATAGATGTCATTATAAATGATACTGTTTGAATAGTATGGAGCTCCTCCCATTAGTGCATGCCTGACTATGATAGGCTATGGCATGTCTGTCAACTTAAACCCACATGCGAAATCACGTATTTATTCACTTGTTGCGGTATTCCACACCTTCGGATCTTCATTAAGACGCAACAGTATTACACAATGTCGAAAGTATTCTGGAAATCCATAACAAATTGTGTGACTTTGCAATCCTGTATCAGGGATTGGAATGAGTTACCAAGGGAAATGAAGAATAATTTACCAAAAACGTTGAAAGAATTTAAAGTTAAAATTTGTAAAGGGAAAATGAAGGTGGTGCAGGAAAGGCGGAAGTTGGGTGTATACGGAATTTGCCACCGGAGCATGCACTCCATTGCAATTAAGTTAAATATTATTACGATCATCACATCATGAAAAAATAGAGTGAGTTGTTCATTTTTCCTAAATCTTTGTTGATTAGGTGCATTTAATTTGTACATTACTGCTCGCTTATGCAACTGTCCCCTCATGCGGCTTCGATTTCTCGTTACACATCTATCAGCAACAAGCGATTGTCACGTAGCACCGTTTCTCCCTGCTTGTTGACATGGAGACAGCATGTGTGTTGTCTTCCCTTTACAGATTAGTCCATCTCACATTTACTTCGGCTTCCTAAGGCTTTGATATTTCGTCGGCACTTTTGTAAGCTGAGTGCAAAGGCCGGCCATCTCAAAGTGCCACAGTCCCTTCAGATTTGTAATAACTTAGGAAATGAGAAAAGTCAAAAGTGCTTAGACAGCGAATGTATGAAGTGTACAGTAACATACCGATCAGGGGCACTCTCCTATGAGGCTACACACTGCTGGAAACTGTAAAAACAGCACTGAAAATGTAGGCGAAAGTTTTGATAGTAATCTGGGATTTTACAGCGTCAAATACTTTCGGCTAGTGTGTTTTAGTGTGTTTAAGAGACATCAGTCAGTACGATCAGATGAAATAACAGGCGAATATTTGCTCAAAAATAACCAGTATCGCTATTCGGCTATTAAGTGCTCCTACTCACACCCATAATCAGAAATAAATAAAAATTTAATACAACCCCACGATTACTTTCAGTGTAGCCAGGGATTTACTCGACCACAGCGTTCAACTCGTTTAGACCTTCCAAATTATTGCCAGCAGGAAACGGTAATGAGTGTCTTGGCGTGGAAACAACTCATCTATCCTCAGATTTGAAAGCTCTCTCTGAGTGGCTATGTAGTTTGATTTGTGTTGTAGACGAAACAGATTACTGAACCATCAGGAGATTTTCAATAAAACAATTCAATCTGGCCGCATCAAAGAATAGTTTAATTTTATCTTATAAATCAAAAATGATATTTTCTTAAACACTTTGTTCATTTTATGAATAACCGTCTTATGCCAGAGGAGCAGTTCAGATCGCTAAACCAGCCCTGTCCACGCTTTTCTTCACAAACACCAACCACATTTAGTTTCAGCTTTGAACATCGTTTATTAATGTGAACAATTACGTGCTAAGTTGCTTTTTCGTAGCTACCACACCATCCTATCACGGTCGCCATGAGAGCATTAACTATCACTTGGTATACTGTTGGCGGTCGTGAACCCTGCTTACTATATGTGAGGTAAGCAAATAATCTGTATCTAACACACCACAGTCGGAGAACGGAACCTTCGAAATCCAAGAGAGAAACAAATTAAAATTCAATCACTGGTTACATTGTTACGTTAAGGTTGCAAAAATTTTTACCCATTTTCACCGATCTCAAAATTTAGTGGTATTCGACCAATTCACTTTGTATTTAGAACTGGGAGTAGGAACTGACTGTGGGAATTCTATTTTTTATTATAACTTTCAACCATTAGAATCTTTTGATAGAGGGACTATTTGTGTGGAAGACGATACAGGAGCGAATGCAGGGTGTCTTGAGTGTGGCTACCTGTCGGCCTCCTTGCGCTGTCCGCCGAAGGCCACCACTGTCCTGATGGAGCTGAGCACCTCCTCGGCGATGGCGGCTGCATGCGCGTACTGCAGCAGCTCTCGCTTGGCGAGGCGAGACGATATGACGGCGACCAGACTCATCGCGACCAGCGTGATGGGCATGGACACCATGCAGACCAGCGCCAGCTCCCAGCCCCTGAACAGCGCCAGCCCCACGCTGCCGAGGAACCCGAGCACCAGGTGCAGGAACATGGTCACCTTCTCGCCCAGCCCCTCCTCCAGCCTCAGCAGGTCCCTGCAACATCGCACAGTGGCATGATGGCATGGACACCATGCAGACCAGCGCCAGCTCCCAGCCCCTGAACAGCGCCAGCCCCACGCTGCCGAGGAACCCGAGCACCAGGTGCAGGAACATGGTCACCTTCTCGCCCAGCCCCTCCTCCAGCCTCAGCAGGTCCCTGCAACATCGCACAGTGGCATGATGGCATGGACACCATGCAGACCAGCGCCAGCTCCCAGCCCCTGAACAGCGCCAGCCCCACGCTGCCGAGGAACCCGAGCACCAGGTGCAGGAACATGGTCACCTTCTCGCCCAGCCCCTCCTCCAGCCTCAGCAGGTCCCTGCAACATCGCACACTCTCAACTCTAGGCTCTTTTGCCCCGTTGGAATCATCTGTTCGCTTCTTGGATCAGCGTTTGCATAATACGACTACATTAGACTCTGAATACTCTAGCCATAATCATTATACAACAATTTGAGGTCTAATTAAATACAAAAGTAATACCATCAAGCTATTTCTGAATGTTCCTGTCCATGTCTCAGGGATAGGAAACTTTCAGAGCAGGATGGAACAATCAGGGAGGTGAGCGAAATGGTCTGGAAATCGAATGAAAGGGTGTAGGTGCTTGAGATTGGGCATGTGGAGGCTCTGGCTGTGTAGTCTCTGCATGTAGAGGCTCAGCCTACCGAGGTTCTGCCTTTCGACGCTCTTCCTGTGGAGGCTCTGCCTGTGGAGGCGCAGCCTATGGAGACAGAAAGTAGAGATAGTGGGTTTAGTGGGGAAGGTGAGAAGGATGGATCGGAACTAATAATACGTCATAGGGGAAATAAGGTTAACAGGATGAAGACGCTGGAAACTGTGGAGAGAAAATGGTTTGCTACCAGAGTCAGATGAGGAATAGTATTGTGTAGATATAGGAGTACGTAAGATAGGTGCAGCACGCTGTAGGAATAAAGATGTGGAAGGAAAAAAAATTCTTCTGCTAGGTTGTAGCCATGGGAGAGGTGTAGGACCTCTTCTGCAGGATCAATTGGCTCAGGCTACTAGATAACAAGCTTTTCCAAACCTAGTGCAATATTAGGGCAGGTAATAGCGGATTTAGCTTCACATTTCAGGGATTTCACTATGCACCATAGAGTGTCGCGTGTGTGAATGATTAGCCGAGATAAATTTTTGTTTCATCCATTTAATGCGACGTAACAGAGAGAGAGAGAAAGGAGAGGGGGATTCGTCCACCTGGAATCGGTTAGAGACCAGCATGCAGGCATGTTGCGCAGGAAGTAACGGGGCTTAGCTACTACTAATAACTATAGGCACTGCATTAGATCACTGATACTGAGACATTTTCCAAAAATGTTTCATACTTGTTTAGTTTATGGAGAGAAGACGTATCTCATAGAAATCATAACAACGCATAGTATAGACTTTTGGTTTACTACACGTGACGGTAGATGGGCTTATACACAATATATCTTTGGTTGGAGTAAACTTCACTAATAAATGCATGATTGGTTACTAGCGGTGCGCTATACTGATTGGCTAATATTAACATATACTCCATTGGTGACTGACTGCAGTGCTAGGCACGGTGAGCCCTATTTGAAATGAGCGACTATTTGGCGAATGTGGTAAGTTCCTGACTTGGAGATTCAAATACAATCAGCCAGGCAAACAGACGAGCAGTGTATCAAGTAAGCTTTAGTTCCTGTTACGAGGTGGTGAAGAACGGCGAGGCCATGTCGGCTGCTAGTGGTGGCCGAGTCCTTGCTGGTAGGTGGACTGCCTTGTACAGTTTACGAGGAGCTTTCAGAAAGGCTCGCTAGGGATATGGCGGGGTTAAAAGGTTCTTCTAATTGTCTCGCTGAGTGTTCGGTGTTCGGCTGGCGATACGGATTAGCGTAGTGCGGTCGTAAGCAGTGTACAGTATTACAGGCGTGGGGACTCGGAATCGCGGTCTCGGTACTCGGTTACAATATTGATAACGCTACTGCTCGGTGGGACCTCTCGCTGGCGTAAAGCTGTGATGCGAAAAGCTAGGGTGAACTGAATAAAGGATGCAAAACTGTGCCCTTATCCCTTTAAATAAGTAAATACGCGGCCAGTGTAGAGATAGTGGGAGATGCAGGCAATAATATTGGTAGAAACACAAGTTATAGTATAGAGAATGACCTGAGGCAGGTGGTGAAGGAGGCACAGCATACCAGGGCGGAGCTCATGCAGGTCCTAGGTCGCCATGACCGGCCACAGTTGAATCACGCTGTGAGGCGGGTAGATATGGAAACAGAGATGCTACTTGGAAACGGCACTAGTTCTGTTTTTTGGGGTATTGGCTGTGAACACTATCGGTAGGTGGGGTTCTACTAAGCATGACCTACACCTAAACATAAGGTCGAAAGAAATACTTTCTGAGTTGCTAGCCAAAGCTATTGTGGAGTGGAGTGCCACACAAGCAGCCGCGTCGCGCTTCGCTCTCGAAGTTTAGTTCATTTTGATCGGGAAAAAACGAAACGCAGAATTTTCAAAAGTCGCAAAGGTGGAAAATTAGTGTTTTAGTGACTGTGTGTGAAAGTGGATCAATAATAACTAAACAAACATTGGATCTGTGAACAATTATTTGGTTGCGATTGGTTGCGGCAGCCACCTGCTTCGCCGCACAGCTCAGCGCCTCGCGACGTCAGCATGTTGACAGCTCAGCGGTGTCCAACAGCTGCAACGTAAGTAAAAAGCGCTCGCAAGACAATGGCAGCGGCTTCCTCAAGTGCAAATAAAACCAATGAAACCCCAATGCTAGCTGAAAAATATGAAAATCTGGTCGGCTTTTTAAATGAAAACTTGGGCAAAAAATTAAATGAAACGCTACTCCGTGAAATTAAAGACAAGCTTGCCAGTTGGGCGGTTGCGGTTTCTTTCATAGAAGGAAAAAATTCAGAATTAAACAAAGAATTAGAGAGGCTAAATAAAACAATCGAGGAACTTAAGTCAAATAGAAACACAACTTCTCGGCCAAGCTATGCTACAGCGGCTAGTAAGGCAACTAGTTTAACAAAAAATAGAATCACACCCGCGAAAACAAGTTCTCTTTTCGTGAGCTCAAGGCGTGGCGAAAATCCAAAAGTAATTGTGGAACAGATTACCAAAATAATCAAACCATCAAAAGACAAAATAAAAATTAATAAAATAAGAAGTACCAATAACTCAGTAATTATTGATACAGAAACTAAAGAGGATGTCAAAAAATTGATGGAACACAAAGAATTAAATGAGACGCTAAAATGTGAGCTTCCAAGAAAGAGGAAACCATTGGTAATCTTATATGATGTACCAAAAAATTTGGAAATAAATGATCTAGTAGACAAAGTATATGAGCAAAATTTTGAAGTTAAATTATCAAAAGAGGAGTTCGAAAGCGGTTTCTGCCCTAAATTTAAAACAGGACCCCGTGAAAAGCCAACCGTTCATCACGTTATAGAAGTAAGCCCAGCTATGCGCAAATTATTACTAGAGCAACATAAAATATACGTGGAATTCAGTGCAATCAATTGCAAAGACTACACCGTGGTACCAACTTGTGTCAAGTGCAGAGACCTCGGACACGTGAGTAAACACTGCCAAATGGACATAGAGACTTGTAGTCATTGTGGTCAGAACAATCACAAGCGTGATCAGTGTGATAAGAAGTCGATGCCTCAAACGTGCATCCCATGCCAGAAAAGAGGTAAGTCATGCAAAAACAAAGGAAAGGATTGTCCCACGTATCAACTGCTATTGCAACGCCTAGTTAACAGAATAGATTATGGCTAGTCTACAATCCAGTTGCAGGATAGATCAAGAAATGATGGAGAATATAGCAGATCTGATATATAGAGCAGTTGAAATAGCAGTTGGAAAAGTGGGAATGAAAAATCAAAAGAAGAGAGGCAACCCCCCATCTCGTAGACGAAGAAATGCTGCAAGAGCCGAAACATTTAGGAAGAAGAAGGCGATGGAAATGCAGAAAATGATGGTAAGCGCCGGCGTGCAAACAGATCGGCAGATGTTAATAGACGAGCAAATAGACGAAATTTCCTCCACCTCTGACTCGTATTATTGCCAGCGTTTTGTTAGAGGCGGTGGGCTCGGATATTCAAAAGAAAATGAATATCATCTTCGCAAACCAAGTATGCGTACCAACCAAATAAAACACCCGAACTTTGTGAAAAGTCAACCGAATGCCATTACTGCAGATCCAGCGGTATTGTACGCCGATTTTGAGGATACACTTCGGCTAACTAGACTCGAAGAAGTGCATACACTTACACTTGCCCTCCGACATTTGACAAGAGTCCTCCATCCTGGCGGTAAAAACATAACGTTCCCGCAACCTTCGGCAATCGACAGAATACAACTGAGGTCACTAAATTTTCCAACAGATCCATCTCAGCTCCTGACACTAGTTCACAAGATTTTTGAGAGAAGAGGAGAAATATTTGATCCTGAGGAAACATACAAGCAGTTTGTCATGACCCATGGACGCATTCTGCTAGATACAAGACTACCTTGGCCCCAGTGCAATGTGCACACAAGACACCCGTAAATTCTATGTTAAAAGTTACTCAGCTGAATACTAAAGGAAACGCCATGGTTCTACATGAAATCAGAAAGGTGGCTGAGGAATTGAGATCAGATATTATTTGTCTACAAGAACCGTACTCCTGGCAAAGCAAAATCCCGCACATGCCTGTAACATCACGAATAATCACAGAGGGCAATAACCCAATGGCAGCAATAATCGTTTTAAATAAACAGATAACAGTTACAAAAATTACGCAGTTATGTGATGAACACACAGTATGTGCTGAGATAGGAGCAGCATGGGGAAGCTTCATAATGGTAAGCATGTATTTCCAGTACAGTGACGAGATCTTCCCATACTTAGATAGAATACGGCAGATAGATGCAGCTCTGGGAAATTATCCACTAGTTATTGCAGCGGACGTCAATGCAAAGTCTGC
Organism: Vandiemenella viatica; assembly: GCA_031002005.1. Classification (NCBI taxonomy): domain Eukaryota; kingdom Metazoa; phylum Arthropoda; class Insecta; order Orthoptera; family Morabidae; genus Vandiemenella; species Vandiemenella viatica. Next base: position 4,248,963 of record CM061920.1, on the reverse strand, counting down.
TCTTTGGCACAGCAAGAAGACTGACAGGAGAGGGCAACTTCTAGAAGAACTGTTAAGCGAATTGGGTCTAGAGGTTAGAAACCAAGCACGTAATCCTCCTACTTTCTGTAACAGTGTTGGCGCAAGAACAAATATCGACGTAACAATTACAAACATTCATGCGGGGAATTTGCTTTGGGGTTGGAGAGTGCTTGACAACATGACAACAAGTGATCACAATTTGATTGTCTTTGAACTGGGCAGAATGCAGACAGAAGAAAACAGTGGCAACAGAAACATTAAAACAGTATATAACATCAAGAAAGCTGCATGGGGAAAATTAAGGAATGTGTTCATTCCACCGGATTTGCCAGAAAACCACTTCGATGTAGACAAAGCCGCAAGAGAGCTGACAACTGCAATACAAAGTGCCATGAAACGGGCGATACCACTAAAAAAGATAGTAGATCCCACTGACAAAATATGGACAGAAAAACTTAAAAAACTACGACTAAACATGAGAAGAGCTAGGAGAATGTATCAACAAAGCATGGTGGCAGCAGATAGAAGTTTCCTCCTTGAAAACTACAGGCAGAAGAGGCAGATTTTCAAAGACGCGATGAGAGAGACAAAACAAAAATGCTGGGAAGTCTTTGTGAGGGAAAACCTCATGAACAATCCATGGGGTATTCCTTACAAAATAGCTGCAGGTAAAATCAGGCCTCCCACAATATTATCCACAGTAAAAAGAACAGATGGACGATTAACCACGAATTGGAGAGACTCAGCGGAGGAGTTATTAAAAGTTTTGCTTCCTGATGACAACCCGGAAGAAGAAACAGTAGAACAAGCTACACTACGAAGGAACATGTGGCAGCCCTGCTGGAGTCAAGAGGAAGGAAATAATATTACACCCGAAGAAGTAATAACTGCGATAAACAAAATGAAAAAAGGAAAGGCTCCCGGTCCAGATGGAATTCCAGCCGAGGTCCTGCAGGAGTTAATCATAAAATTAACCCCCGTCCTATGCAGGCTCCTGAACGAATGTCTATATCAGGGTAGAGTTCCGGGAATATGGAAGAAAAGCGAGGTGGTAATTCTGAAGAAAGGAGACGACAAGGATCCTCTACAACCGAAATCATACCGGCCGATTTGTTTAGTGAATGTGCTTGGCAAAGTTCAAGAGAAGATTCTATGCAAAAAATTACAAAGCCACCGGGAGGTTCAGGGAATGAATCCTAGTCAATATGGATTTAGAACCGGGAAGTCGACAGAGGATGCCATAAATCGGTCGATGGAAATAATTTGTAGCAGTACAAAAAAACTACGTAGTAGGCTTATTTATTGATATTTCGGGAGCCTTCGACAATTTATGGTGGCCCGCTCTGTTTGAACGGCTGAGGGAGATTGGTTGTCCAAGAAGATTATTTTACACCTTCAGGGACTATTGCAGATTTAGAACTGCTTCCTTGAGATGCCAGAACTCGTTCATCACGAAGATACTTACTAAAGGATGCCCGCAAGGTTCCATTTGCGGTCCCATATTCTGGGATATAGGGATGGAACCAGTGATTGAACTATTGCAAAGAATACCTGAACTTCTAGGTCTAATAGCTTTTGCTGATGACATTTTACTACTCGTGGAAGGAGCAACAAGAGCAGAAATTGAGTACAATAGTAATCTAGTACTTAACTGCCTTAGCCAATGGTGCAGTAAAGTCAAACTGAGTTTAGCACCACATAAAACAACATTTATGTTGCTCAAGGGCAAGCTGACTCGAAAACCAACTATAAGAATCGACGGAAAATCAATTCGTAGAAACCCAGTGTGCAGGTACTTAGGCATTCAATTGGATGAACGTTTAAACTTCGAATCCCACTTAGAGATGACAATAGCAAGAGCAGTGGCGGTCATGAATAAAATCATTAATATTGGCCAACGAAAATTTACTGTTCCAGTCCAAACAATAAGACTATACCATGACGCAATTTTATCCTCTTTAGTGGGCTACTCAGCAAGTGTGTGGGCAAAGCATCTAAGAAAAGTAAAACTAAAACAGCGAGTCAGACGTGTCCAACGAGGAATACTTTTAAGATTGACAGGAGCGTACAGAACCGTGGCAACAAATTCATTAACCGTTGCCATTGGTGTATGGCCACTGGACCTTGAAGTAAGGAAACGGGGTGCCATATACTGGCTCAGAAAAGGGAAACAAGATAAGGTAGCAGAAATTGTAGGCAGCGAAGTAACATCGGAGACGCACATTCGGAAGCTTCTATTGGCGGAATGGCAACAAGAATGGAACAACAGTGAAACAGGTCGAAGAGCATACGATATGTTCCCATCCGTAGAGGAGAGGCTAAAGTTGAAGTACCTTCAACCCTCTCCCGGATTGGTACACTACATTACAGGTCACGGGCCATACAATAGCTGGCTCCGAAGTCGAAATATTGTGGACTCGGACAGGTGCGAATGTGGTGAAGAGAGTACGCCGGAGCACGTGGTATGGGAGTGTGAAATAACAGCCAGTTTGAGAGAACACCAACAAGCTCGGCTGCAAGGTAGGAGCATATTTGACATTCTGCGCGACGAAAGTTTGTGGCATTTGCTGGACGAGGCAGCTGATCTAGCCTCAAAATTTTGGAAGGAGAAATTTATAAAAAGGAAAAATGCCGAGCGAAATCAAAGGCCACAGATAGCAGAAGAGGAGAACCCAATTACACCGGATTGACGGAAGATATCCCACGACAATGAGCAGCATCAATCGTCGGAGGAACTTCAGTGTGCTCCAGAGAGGCCGTCTTCTGAGCGACAACTGGGGCCGTCTTGGTATTCCAGGAGGTCAACTCTTGATGGCCTGGGCGGCTGACTTTGCTGCCGGTTCCAGGGGACTCTGCCTTTGGAGCGCACACAACACCAAGAAAAATGAACAATAGTGGACCGAAGTGCGGCTGTGACAATTGGTGGTGGTAATAGGAGAATTAGTAGTATTAGTAATGGTTTTAGTAGTAGCAGTAGTAATGTTAGCAGTAATATTAGTGACAGTAGTAGTAGATTTAGTAGTGGTGTGGTACCCATTCTGTTTAATAACAGTAGATGTAGTAGTTATTGGAAATTGAATCAAAATTTTCTTTCATTCATTGTTTATTTGTTAATATGTTTTATATATATATATATATATATATATATATATATATATATATATATAAGATACAAACATATGTAAATGTAAATGAGTGGAAATAAGGGCCCAGATTAGATACTAGGTGCTGGGCTAAGTTGCATATGGAAAATAAATAAATAAAAAAAAATAGCCAAAGCTATAAAGGACCCCACTTCCAATTATAATGGGGAAAGGACTGTGCATTTTTTTAGATTATTTGTTGCTGGTGAGTGGATAGAAATAAGTGATCAAAGGGATACCGATTGTAGATGCACGATGAGAAAAGGCATAAATGGTAAAGAAAGAGATGAAGCTAATGGAAAAAAAAACGGATTTGGGTACAACTGGGAAAACAAACGTTAATGCTGAAAATACCACAAAGTAAAAAAAAGTGTTATTGGTGAACTGTAGAAGTATAATAAAAAAAGAAATAAAATTTTCAAATTTAATGGAAGTAAATGAACCGCTAGTGATTATAGGGGTAGAGTCTTGGTTAAATGAAGGAGCAGTAGACAGTAAGGGTTTACCCGAAGGTTACAGAGTGTACCGCAGAGATAGAGGAGCAATTGATGGAGGGGTATTCATATTGGTTAGAAAAGATCACTACAGTTTTCTAGTGTTCTTTGATGAGTTACTAGGGATAAATTTTTTGAGTGATAAAAGAAACAAATCAGTGTGTTGGCTGCTTACAGTAATGGAAGGATAAACGATGGAGATGAGGTTATTGGAAAGAAACTGAATTCATATTCTCAATTCAGAGCAGAGCGTTGAATGATCATTATTGGAGAGGATTTAAAATCACCAGGTGTCAACTGGGTATAAAATAAGATTGTTAACACAACAGAACAGAGATTTGCAATCACCTTACTCAGGGAAGAAGGTTTTACACAACTAGTAGAAGAGAACATGAGGGGTCCAAATATGCTGAATATATTTCTAATAAAGCCTGATAAAATTCTTGTGGGGTGCCAAGTAACTGAAGGAATAAGTGAGCACAATGCGGTACTGACGGATATTGGGAATTCAGTTAACCTGTGGCCAAAAGTGAAGGGCGAAATAGGTCTAATTATAAAAAGGCACAGATTTTAGAATTTATGAGACATTTCAGAAAGAGGTTCCTCAGATGGAAGGATGGCAGAAGTACAGTGCGGGCGAAGTGGGAAGAGTGTAAAGAGATAATAAAAAAAAGGGGGAAGAAATGTTTATTCCAAAAAAGAAAATAAAGAGAGGTACAGAATTTACGTTCTACAATAGAAGGAGAAAAGGTTAAAGAGGTTAGTGAGATAGGAACACAGCAGAGTTAAGAGACAACTAAACAAACAATTAATAACAGCTAGGAGAGGAGCCAATGATGGGTTTATGAAGAATGCATAAACGATTCATCTAGTAATTTCTAGAATGTTAGAGAACTGATGGGAAGAGAAGATATTCAGACAATTGCTGATAATAATTCATGATTTTAAAATGGCAGAGATTTTGAGTCACTGGTTTAGTGAGGCCACAAGGGACTATCATCCTGTGATGGTAGAGAATAAGTCAGAGGAGAGTTTCCAATAAGTGTAAGTGAGGAAAATACGAAATTTGAAATAGATTTTCATGAAGTTATGAAGAAAATCAGAAAACTAAAGAAGAGACAAAGGGGATGGTGTAGATAATATTACTACAGATGTATTAAAAGTTGTGGGATACAATATTGTACCTTATGTCAGAACTTGTGAACGATACGAAATACGGCCATCCAGGAAGGTGAGCTTGAGGGTTGCAATTATGAGAGGAAGTTAAAGCAAATAAAACGCCCCACGCTCAGTAGAGCGTCAGGCTCTGTACCATAAGTGACCACAATACACATCTCGCTGGTGGCAGGTCGGAACGTGGCAAGTGGTTGGCTCGTTTACTCATAAGGCAGCGGACTCCACAACTGCTAGATGAGCCCTTCATTTTCAATTAAATTTACGAAACGTGTAGTCTAATTTAAGAACAGTCTTAGCACACCAAAATGTCAAGCGTCGCAGGATCCCTGTTACTATCACGTGTGAACCACATATGCCGGTGAAGTGCAGCAACTCGACGTGGCATTGAGTCAACAAGTCGTCGGGAGTCCTCTTGCTTCCTCTACAGCCGTCCACAATAATTCCGAAAGCGGTGGAAACGTTGCAGATCTAGATCGCAGACTAACTGCCCTACCGATCATATTGCGTAGCGATTTTTGTGGCCAAATAATTCGCTGTAATTATCCAGAATGACTGTTAAACCATTAGTGAGGGTGACATGGCGCGTTGTCATCCTGGAAAATTCTAGCAGAGTTCGCGAACATGAAGACTTTGAATGAACTCAATCATTACCAATCAATGATCATTCGCCCGATCTAAGGTCATGTGAACAAA